>BOPP01000184.1:882091-1035949 GCA_017312745.1 Gryllus bimaculatus
AAAGCGGCCGCGGGCGCACCGCCGGCCGCCCGCTCCCGCTCCCGCAGCCGCAGCAGCAGCATTCCGCCGCCGAGCGCAGCCACGCAGGCCACGACGCCCCCGCGCCTCGCCGCCATGCTGCCCCCGGCCCACGCCGCCACCGCCACCGCCGCCGCGCTGCTCGCGCTGCTCGCCCTCGTAAGTGCTCGCCGCCCCTTCGCCCCGACTTAGGACGGCCGCCGGCGCGGTTATAGATTAGTACGAGAAGGGACCGCTTTCACAGCCACTGCTTGGCAACATAATGCAGGTTATGTCCATACACTTGTTTTGTCAGTGCGTTCGTTCACAGTTAGCTCATGTGTAAATGGCTTCATCATTATCTCTAGCAATGCCATCGCTCTGAGTGACTTTCATATGTTTCCCTTCCTATCAAGGTGGTCCCTTCTTAAAGTTACTCCTCTGTAGCTCAGGTTAGGGTTGCCATACGTCCTGAAAAAGCAGGATATGTCCTAAATATGGACATGCATTCCGCTGTCCCGCCAGATTGTTTTAGGTCGCCGTTTAATAACGTGGGGTCATATAGTGACCATTGTGATGGTTTTAATTGTAAGAGGAACTGTAGGAAGAACACGTAAGGGCAATACGAAAACACACGCCCGAGCTGGTATTCGAACCCGCGAGCCTTCGAGTCGAGGGAGTAACGGTTCATCAACGTTAGCGACCTCGACTCTCCAGGCCGGCCAGATTGTTCTTTGTTTTTGCCAAATGTCCTGAATTGTATACTCTGTTATACTTCCACCCAGTCGTACAAAAAACAGTCTGTTTTGGGACTACTTGTGAAATTACATCACAGACCTATGCGCTACATACGAGAATGCAAGCGGCTATTTCCTTTGTTTATAAAATATTATTTTGGTCTTTTGATAGTGCAACCTGATAGCCAAAAATAGATAAAGATCTGTTTTGAATCGAAATGAATCTATCTCTCTCAATGAATTCTCTCCTCAAAAATTTCGCCATGGAAAAATAAGGAAATGACATGAATAATCTGGAAATTTGTCCTAGAAAAAGAGGTCATATTGTTATTCTTGAAATGTAATTTATCTACGTATTATGTAATTGTTTACCTGATATACATTGTGTTATACGATTTACTTGATACACTATTTAGTTGTATAAAAATAATTTGCTCTGAAATATATCTCGGATGTCCTGAATTCCGTTGTTATCCTTATGGCAACCCTAGCTAAGGGGGGTGCCCTAGCAACCCTTGCTCATTGTTGTCACTGCAGCGACTCCCACTGGTAGGTCCTAGGGTTCGAGTCCGGACGGGGGTGTTATTTCGGCCTGGCTACGTAGCTAGGTCGAGTCGAGCAGTTATTTGGGGGAGAATTGTAGCGACCGGTTCCTCCGGTCGGTAATTTTCCGTCGTGTCTCCGATCAATACTGGGCGAATGCTGAAGCAGTAAGGGAACAAATCACTTGTGGAGAGCGTGAAAGCAATGTAAAAAGGAACTATTTAGGCACAAATAAATGCAAACATGATTATCACCGTTTGATCTTGCAGAATAGCCTCACTTTGGCAACCATAGCAGTTTTGATAGGCTCAAAATTAAGTATTTAAACACCAATTTTTAATTTGATTTAGTGAGTCATTAATATATTTTTAATAAAACATACGTCTTGCATTTTTTGAAAATTGAGAGAATAACGTCATTTAATTGTTTCATATTTTGACCTCAGTAATATTCACTGCGTAGGAAGTGACCACTTTGAACACAAAGTTTGAAAAGTAAAAATTGAAGATATCCCTCCTGGCTTCAAACTTGTGCAGAATGCAGAATGTGAAGCTTAAGATTTCTAGTTGGGAGGATTCGAATGCAAAAAATAATTCTTTTATTTCTTTTTTTTGTTATTTAAGGTCGCATCAACTTGTAGCTCATTAGCAGCAACTATTGTTTGTAACGGTATGGTCACTGTGAGGGTGACATGATATGATGATGACAGGGGGTGAAAGGACGAACACAATACAACCATGCTCGAGGCGGGACTCGAACCCACGATCCTTCGGTCCGAAATCGCTTCGGCTCTGCTATTTATTTTCTTGTATTTTACATTTGGAGAATAAGGTGAAAATATTTTGTAAATGGTGGTATTATAATAATTTAATACAAAGAATACATATTTCGACTTTTAGGGTATGAAATAGTCAAAAGATAGAATATTGATTGGTCATTACTCAGTCGTACGTCAGACCGCTACCAACATTTTGTAATTTTTATGTGATCACTACTGCAACGAAATCGGGATTTGAAAATGAATCAATAAAAAATAAAACAATAACTAAAGCGAAGGAGTCTATTCAAAAATGGGTTCTTGTTGAATTCCGCATAACAAAATCGGTACTGTTGTTTAAGAGTATTGACAAAAATACGAAAATATTATTTATGGTTACCAATGATGTTTTTTCTCAGGTGTGAATAAAACTATATGAAAAAATAGTTTTATTTTGTTAAGATGGATAGCAGAGTTCAGACTTTGTCCTCAAATGAAACTTTTTAATCAGTCCCGAACGTAATTTTTTTAAAGATTACTATAGAGATGACAAGGGAATTCAAAATTCAAAACTGATGTACGACTATCAGGAGCATGTTTACAGGTTTCTGCTAAAAAAGAGAGAGAAAAATAATCTTTTACTTGCAATATTATATGAGACGATAACGAAGTAAGAGAAAATTACACTCCAAGCTCTAAATCTGATTAGAGACAACGGTTTCCCAATCATCACATTGATCATTGTTTTCTGACATGACTCCTGTTGGAAGTTCATTATATAGTAATGCACACGTGACCCAAAGCTAATGTCACCGAAGGAACGTGGCCGATGTACTAGAGTGCCAAGCTGCCCCATGTGCCAGCCAACCATAGTCTTCCATATCTTAATTTGTGATTGATTGTTTAGTGATTCCGGGCGTGACATAAGCTAGGGTCATTCGTCTCATAAGTGTAGTGGATGTGTTTTCCTTGAGAAGTAGCGGTGATCCTTCCCCGCTGGATGGTTAGATTCGGCGCCGACCTACCGTCGGTTAACGGGGTTTCCTACAACCCAGTATCTCCCACTAGCGGGGCACCGCCCCCTGCCGGGATAAGCTCTGAGCTCCCTACCTGTGTGGAAGAGTAGTGTATGTAGTGTAGTGTGTGTAAAGTAAAGGGTGAGCATCGGATGAGAAAGAGGAAGGAATAATCGCGCGCAGTCCATGGCGTGATTGTTAGGGCACTGCTCCGGCATTCCCGTGGTACTGATTGGAGAAACGGCGGAAAATTACCGATCAGAACAGGCGACCGCTAGGATTCTCCTCCAGACAGCGACTGAATTTGACGTACGTATCTCCCTAGTGTCCACACACCTGCCACCGGCAGGGCACGAACAAATGATCTCTCGACCAGAAGCTCTGCAGTGACGTCAGTTGATGCCTTGAATCACCTCTCCCAGTCTTGCCAACCTTAAGAAAAGGCCCAACGACTGTGTGCTATCTTCTGTTGCTCTTTAATGTTCTATCCTGTCCTCTTAGTCACGAATACCTACCTGCACCACCAAACATGTCTGGAGGCGAATCAGAAGAGTTTCTCGCGTCTGGGTCTGGGTCTGGGTTCCATTGGGGGAGATACCCAGAGAGGAAATCCTTCGCAAACCGGACGTGTCGGTCAGCACCAAATCTCACCATCTAGCGGGAGAGGAAGGCATAAAAAACAATCACTACCCTAACGGGACTAATGACCATCGCTGTTGACATCAATCATGAAAAACAACCAACACACCCATACGCGTATTTAGAGCGACCTCTGGTGTATTGATCAGTTCGCCGTCCAAATCGTGGCATTGAATGTTTAAATTCCCGTCGGTCCATTAGATAAAGCGGATTCGCGTCAGGTGCCCTCGTGGTCCTCGCGTTTTCCCATCGCTCCATCATCAATCATATCATATTTTCATTATCACTGACTTATCAAAATCATTCGTCCTTTTACAGTGTGACGATAAAGCGTAGGCACTGGCATCAAAATAAAAATACATTTGTTTCAACAAATCTGTATACACTGATAAAGACAATAGTCCTTATTCATTTACGTTAGATTGACTCATTCTTTGCAACGCAGATGTGATAAATATCGATTTAAATACCTTCCTTTACAATGGGAATAAACAGCAATACAATTGAAGGCCTGTTCGGAAAAAGAATGTAATTATCAATACCACAATTTTACAGTTGAAAGAAAAAATGTTTGTACGATATATATTTCACAAAATACAATAGTAAATCCATAATCATAAGTGAGAATACCACTTTCTTCAACGGATATAAACAATATTTCATAATTATATATGCATACGTTCACATTATTATAATTTGTGTAACTGTCACAATGAGAAAATGATGTATTATTGTTGTTCGCAGAATTAAATAGGAGTTCGCTCGTTTTTAATCGAATTAATGATATTTATCCTCGACATAATTAAGATAAGAAAAGAAAATTTTAATTTAAATACTTCTATTCCTACTTGTAGGTCTCGTGCAATTACCCATACATATTTTTAATTACAAATTTAGGTAAAATGGATTGTGCTTAGTGTTAGAAATATAGTCACACATGAGTAGAAGATCTTTCTTTTTTATCAGAAATTTGTAATGGACCCACATATAAAAGTCAGAGAATTACGCGTAACAATTCCAGATGCAGCTCTTCTTATATCAAGAATACACACACCATAGTTGTAACACTATGTGAGTTTTTCCCTAATACAGATCATCTGAAATTTGAAGCCACGAAGCTACTGTAATTGTACATCATTAAGACCTACATGCGTTCTGTCCAAAACTTCAAAATGTTTGAATTCTTTTTGTTCCATTTATTTTAATTTGAATGTGGTCATGTAGTCACTGGTAATTCAACAAACTGAAATAGTACAGAAACTTGAAAATGTTTTTTCTTCTGTTTTTGTATCAAACCAAAGTATCTATCACAAACGAGAATACTGTCTCCATTGCTTACCTTTCGTTGTACCGAAGATAATAACCGCACAAAACAAAATATTTAAACAGTGTGAGAACTGTGTATATGCTATGTTCCACCATAAACCAATGGATTTGTAAAGTCGTTATAAATCGAAGGCAACACACTAAAATATTACACACCTCATCCACCATTATCCGGAAAGGCGCCGACAATACTGTGTATACGCATAAGGCGTCTGTGTGCCAGCGCCGTATGGTCTAAGTGCACTTACGCCATCAGTACGCGTGAGGCGTATGCAAGACTTAAGCGGTTTTGCAGCGCCTTAGCAACGAAGGAAGCGCCTGGCGGAGGGGCTGAGGGGCTGAGGGGCTGAGGGGCGGCTGAGGGGCTGAGGGGCGGCTGAGGGGCTGAGGGGCGGCTGAGTGGCTGAGGGGCGGCTGAGGGACTGAGGGGCTGAGGTTGTTTTCTGCCTGCGCAGGGAGCAGCGGGGCCTGTGCGCCCGCGCCGCAGCATCCCGCCCTTCGTGCCCTCTCCCTACGACCCCTTCGCCATTGGCAGCGAGTTCTCGCGCGCCGCGGAGCCGCCCTCAGGTGAGTTGCGCAGCCCTTTGCAGCGGACCGCGTTCTATAACTGTGCATCATTCCAACATACGAGGACTGTGTCAATGTTTTACTACTTATTGGTATTGTGGTGAATTTTCGTTGTCATTTCCAATGAAATAATTACATGAGTCGTTGCCAACAATATTATTTATTATTTATTATTTATTATTTTATTTTACTACCTATATGATACAATTACGTTTCGGCTCTCAGTAGATATGCGTACTAATAATTGAAGTATAAAATCACCATTGAATTTTTGACCATCTTAAAAGGTTCGATTTCTTACATGTTGAGAGTTAATGTCAATTGTAGAGTAAAAATGAGAATGAAAGTATGGATCACTTTAATTATTATTAATTTTTTACAATTATTCCTTTTGAATGTGATTTTTCATTGTTTCGGCATCCCAGTTTAGCTAGAATAAATGCCTGTTTTTATGCTCATTTTAGTAAAAATAAATGACTTTTTGCCTACCTATTTTTAGGTAAAATAAATTCCTGAACTTCTGGGAGTTAGTTATGTCTAATAGTTCGTAAATGTACATTTTTACAAACCAATGAATCATGTGTATATTCCTAACATGCTTTTCCATGATGCTATCAGATATCGCTATCAGAACCAACCGCGCATAAACTGACAGCAGTGACACTGAATTAAAAAATAACTATTTCTGTTCGTAGACATCCCTCCAGCCGCCTACGCCTGGGTGCAAGCCGCCCTCGCCCACGCTGAAGCGCTCAAAAAACAAGGTGAGCTCGCTGCGAACTGGAATTGGTATCACTGATTCGCTCTGAAATCTTTACTCTCCGAGAGTAAGATTACCGTTCAGTTAGGTAACACACACAAAAAAAAACACTACACTAATTGTGATTTATGGTACAAAAAAATAAAATATGGATAGGTTCAATAATGAAAAACAATGGCTCCCGAGGTGAGATCGAAGGTGAAGGGATTAATTTTCACGGGATAATAAAAATCTATTTTCTCTGGGGTGCCGTTCTAGTTATTTAGTTTCCGACCTCAGTTTATGTGGTTTTTAAGAGAAAAAGAAACGTTTGAGTTGCATTTTACGACAAATAGAGCAAGAACACATTGTGAATTGTTTTGTTACCAAATAGTTCTGTGACTTGCGAAACATCTACCCGTTGTGCGCGTCTGGATCGCGAAAGAGAATCATTCTACTCTTGGAAGTAGATCTTTAAAATAGTCTTCTTTTATTTATTTGTAAAGATAAAAATGTGCAAATTAAAATGGACGAATATCAGAAGAAAATATTTTTTTCTGGATTTACGCATGAAAACTAGTTACCTTTTTTTTGCTATTTGCTCACGAATAGGGGACTTGTACCACGCGTACATTCTCCCTGCATCTGTAATTTTTATCAGGGGATCAGCATTTAGCAGGATGCGATTTTTATTCCCCAGGGTTGTTAGCCTTGGGGGATGAAATGGGGATGGAAGATGAAATGTTGATAATGAGGGGCAAGAGGACGACACACATACATACATACATACATACATACATACATACATACATACATACATACATACATACATACATAGATACATAGATACATACATACATACAGACAGACAGACAGACAGACAGACAGACACACCCACGCGCGAGGTGGGACTCGAATATGCAATCTTATGGTCCGAGACCGCTACGACACAACTGCCTTAGCAATCTTGACTATCTGATCGGCCTAGTTACTGTTCCTGTTTGTAGAAAGTGTTTTTTGTGATACACGTATGGCAAAGTACGCGCACTGCTGCAAATAAATCATGATCACATAAAACAATTAATTACCGTAAAGTGAACAAAACCTAGGGCACGATTCAGCCAAGTTAAGGCCGATTTGAGGCTGCCGCCTCGAGTATTCTGAATGATCGCAAGATTATATACTTGTAACTTTCCAAGGATTTGTACTAAATATAATGTATACAACTCGCACAAAAGTGCCTTTGGCATGCTCGTTTGAACAAGTCGTTTGCGGCTCTTACCATCGCCTCGTCCGCCAACATTTCATTCGTACGCTACAAACTCACTTTCTATTAGTTACGTTAACAACTATACAGGATAAGCTTTTCAAATCGACAGAATCCCGGACCAGTATGGTACTGGGTTTATGGTAAACACAAACGGCCACCGATCGCATGAAATATTCTTTCCTCAATCTCGTTTCCTCCTGTCCCTTACACCCACACTAACACTTCAGTGCCCTTTACCGTCACACTTGTCGGGGACTTTTAGCTCGTTCTGGGTTGTGTGGTGCCCCGATTGGGAAGTTACCTGGAGAAGAAAAGACGATAGGTTCGAGCCACATCGGACTTACTAGCGGGGGAGGACCACCGCCATAACGTGCACTTTGCTTATGGAACTAATGACAAACGTAGTTGACGCTCCCGAAAACACGAAAATAAATGCTAGTAACAATAATTATTATTATGTACATGTATGTGTGTATGTACTTTGGCACAATAGCTCGTTACGAGCTAAGGCCAACCAGCAGCGTCCCGGCCTTGTGGCCATGGGCTAAGGGGTACCTGTGGTTAGCATATAGCCATCCCTATTCTGTATTTCGGGTATTCTCTACCTGAGAAGTGAGCTTATCATCGTCACACAGCAATAGATACTGGGATACAATTAATTACGCACAATTAATTAACATTATGTATGAATACAGTATGTGTGTGTGTACAAATGCTCACATTAATTTATACCTTTAAACAATATGTTAGCAGCCTGTGGAATTTCAAATTGTGAATTCAGCGGTCGGCAATATCTAATAGTTTGCTGACTGCTGTGAATTACAAAGTGTCACAAATACACATTTGTTTATCAAATAAATTAGGTAATTACGAGCTTTTTAATTTTTTGAAAATAATTAGTTGGAAAAATTTTACTACAAAGAATTTGGCGAAATTCGAGCTCCAACACTTCCCAGTTTCGAGTGGGCGCTCTCTGAAATGCACCCGACCGAGCATTGATCTGGCGGTGCAGCGCGTCAGGACGCGTGGTTCCCGGTGGTAGACCACGAGTTAATTATATCCTGCCGGGCTATTGATTTCCATGTTAAATGTTGTTCCCTTGTAGGAAAAGTGGTTAGTTTCAGGCGCGGACCGCGCGCCAGAGAGCTCGACTTCTCCGCGTCACCGGACGCTTCGCAGTGCAGCGGGGAAGAGCAGTTTCCTGTCGAACAGGGTAGTGGATCCGTACACATGCGCTCTCCTGTTTATGCGCCCTCCTACCGCAGAGAGCAATGATACTGTTAAAACGTTAGTTCTGCGTGTGTGTTTGAATGAAGAACCAGTCTCGATCCATATTGTCTCGTAATGAGACGTCATAGAGGGAGACAAATAAAATGAAAACAAAGAAGAGTAAGAACTGAAAAAAAGTAATTTGGATAACTGATGGAAGGTTCAAATTGAGAAGTGTAAAAAATCGTAAATATAAAGCGATGCAACACGAAAAAAAACAGCGACACTTACTTCGAAAACAAGTTATTAAACAAATTGATTCTAATATTGTTAAATAGAATTATCGATCACAATACCATTTTAAAATGGATTAGTCATTATAAATTATGAATGAAGATGTTAATCTCCAATAGAAAAAATATAATGCACTCTAGATGCGAAGTAATTGCCAAAGTCTGAAGTTCGGTGCAAAGTAGAAAGTAAAAGCCGAGAAATCAGAATTGAACGAAGGATGGAATGGAATGTTGGAAATTCACCTACGATAAAACACTTCTTCGTAATATAAGATAGAAATCATCATCATTGTAAATCAATTTGAGAAATCCACTTAACATGTACTTCCGCTTACGTTCGGGTGCAAAAGTGAACTGTGGGACGCTCTTGAGTAGATATAATTCTGTTCCTTGTTGTAAAAATGAAGGTTTTAAGTAAAAAAGAAACAGATATACATCATGTGGAGTAATACTAATGGGGAATCATACATATTTTTATAGATCTTACAGTTAATTTAACATTTTAATTAAAATTACTTAACATTTTGCATTGTGATTGGTGTAAAATGCTAAAATGTTCGGTTCTGGAAGCCGAAGTATACATTAACACTAAATATTTACCATATTTTTAGAACAATGTTTTTTATACTATTGGAAAATATTTCATCGAATTTGTAAGCATAATTTTAAATTTCTCACATACAACACACGTAGTCTAGAGAAAGTTTTGTAATGAGACAGCAAGAAAAGGTATTTTTTGGCAGAAATTTGTATTCTATTTCCGCTTCACCGAAGAAGGGGATAATTTTTGTGCCATTCTATGTCCGTCTAGTCCGTCCGTCATTTTGTGTCTCCGTACGCTATCCATTTTCACTAAAATTGATATGGCTACAGTTACGACACTTTGCTTTTAAAACAAATATTTTAATTTTTAGGAGTAGTTTACATGAAGCCTCAAGAATATTTTCAATTTTTATCAGAATTAGCTTGAACATTTTGGGGTTATTTTTTTATTCTTTAGAAGAAAGTACGCCCGAAAGACTGGTGCAAGTCCGATTTTCGTTCAATTCTCTGATTTTTCAAAATTAAAGAAGTTAATTTTTTTCGGCGTCTTCTTACAACTACAATATTGATGATAGAATTTTTTGCCTGAAAAGCATCTTATCGTCAAAATCTTTAAATTAGATCATGAACAATTTTTCAAAATGTGATTTATTTGGCCTGAAATAATGACAATATAAACACGATTTTATCAGAAACCGCTCGGTACTTTTATGTACACTTTTGTTCGGATAGTGGTTAATATTCTTAATAACATAACATAAATATCTTTGTAAAGTATTATTGTACAAATGATTTTGTATGAAGGTACTCAGACACTCAAAAGTCTTTTGTGAAAATGCACTTAAAATTGCACATCTCAAGAACGGCTCCCAACTTTTCGATGAAATTTGCATATGTTTGTAAGTTTTAGAATTCTGTAATAATCTTATTGTCATATTTTAATTCTACTATTGGGATTGAGAAAACTTTATAAAATGTGAAAAATGTATTCTTGTCACCTTCGCGCAGCTGGGTAGAACGTGGGGCAATCGTAAACAGCTAGCCTAGTCTAAAGAGATTTAAATAAAACTAACTTATGAGAGAAAGTGAGTGCCATTCTCTCCCACAACTAGTTATAATGAAATATTTCATCATGAATTGAATAATATGACTTTTGCTGCTCTATATTTTTCTTTCCGTTATTTCAAACAATATTCCTTTCTTTTCTTTCACGAATTAAAAGATTTTCTGATCCGCTTATTGTCTCTCGGAACTCAACCAAGGAGAGCGTGGGGACAGGAAGCACAATAGATGTTTTTGTTATTTTCTTACATCTTCATCTCGTTACCTCCTGTAAAATAATTCATGATTCATGTTTGCGCTCTCATATAATGTCACTTCTAAGAAAATGAAATATTCGTATCAGATTCACAATGTTCTGCATGCATAATGATTGTTACCTGAAACTTCAGAATCCCGACCTCTCACAGGGTATATTCATAATATGCATAAACAAGAACATACAATGGATATGTTCTGAGGCAACTGTTAGGATGTTTACGTTGTCCAGTCACAATCTTCTTATCATCTGTTTTTTTAACATTACGTCGCTGTTTTATTTTTGCGACAATTCAAGAACTTGGCGTAGAGCGCTTATATACTGTGTGGAGTAATCCTCCGTTACTAAACTAGTCTGTAGTTAGTAAGTCGTGTCAGTGAGGAGTCGTGAAGAGGACCGCTAGGTAGCACTCTGCATGCACGCCTCCCTCACGCGCTCCTGTGTTGCCCCGCGGACAGAATTGGGAGGGATTTACGAAAGTGGTAGGGTTCAGAAAACGTCGCAGAGATTGTACTAGCTCTTGTGAAGCCCTTAGTATTTATATTGAATTACTTTTTCTCGTGATAAAATATTTGTATTCTACACACACACACACACACACACACACACACACACACACACACATTTTTCATGATTTTTCTTTTTCTCGCAACAAGATTGCTAGTTCATTTGTTTTGCTTTCTTGATGAAGTAATTGCATTTTCGTATGAGCTAAATTGAATTTCAGAACCGATTGCATAGCAGAGTACTACTCATTCAGTCACAATAACAGAACTGTAACTGTAAAAAGAAGGGCTTGTAATAAGCTAATAATTAAAAACGGCTTGAGATTCATTCACGAATTTGTTTTTTAAATTAATTAAATTAATTAAAGTAAAAAGAAGATAATCAAAGTTCTAATACGAATGTAGTAATTCACTTTCTCTAAGAGATTATGACACTTCTCGGTGGCTCGTTGGTTAGAGTGCTCGCTTTCCATGGCGCAACCCCGGATTCGATTCCCGGTCGGGGCAGAAATGAATTGTGCGCTTTCCTTGCAATGTCCCAGTACCTGTTACTGTGTGGCGATGATAAAACTCTTTTTTCAGGTTGAGATCAGCAAAAAAGGGCGTAGAGATGGCTATGTGATACCACACGTACCCCTTAACCCATGATCGCAAGGCCGGGACGCTGCTGGTTGGCCGTAGCTCGAAAAGATCTGTTATGCCAAAGTACAAGATATTGTGTAGTCAGAATCCACGTTTTGTGGGTTATTGATACAGAAGTTCGGTGTACGGCGAATTGTCTATCCGACCGACCGTCTGTGTGCATCGATACCACCTTAACCGTTAAGACTATTTTCTCCAACACTGATATTCCCCTATCGCTCTAGCCAAATTAAAGTCCCTGCGAATTTGAAACGAATATTTTGTTTTGGGGGAATTTTTCATAAAGCGTTAACATTTTCAAAAAGGTTCATCCACATCATTCAACCAAAATTCTATTTTTTAAATTGTTTTTCTCGGATAGGCTACAGAACTATAATAAACATGTTGTATATCTAGTATATTTCAGAAATTTAGTTGTTGTTTTTTTCGGTGTATTCCTGCAACTACAATATACTATAAAACAGGGTTTTAAATAACAAAATCTTTTATTTAGTAAAATGGACAACAGTTGAAGCCAGCTCTTTAAAGGAATCTCTTTAAATATGGCGATGTACACATTTTTGAAACATTGGGCAGTATTCATGAAACTTTGCGAGGAATAAAGGCAATATTAAAAAAAAGATTTTCTCCCAAACGGTTCTAAGTTTTTTAAATTTTTTTAGAGCAATGTTCGGTTATAAAATGACACAGGCATCTTTTTCGGTAAAATCTCTGTATTTTCAAAACGTGCGAAAAATTAACATGCAAAATTACAGTATTGTTGATAGAATTTTTTCCTTAATAAAGTGCGTTAAAATTAGTTCTTTAAATAAGATTATTTACAATTTTTTGAAAGAAAAGAGTAATATTTGCATAATTTTGTTTGAAATAAAAGGAATTATAAAGTTCTCAAAATTGGCTATAATTTTTTTTTCGAATAGAGGAAAGTATGCATGTAAAAATGGCGCATATCTCGTTTTCTTAAAACCCTCTGTAGTTTCGAAAATTTGTGAAAATTAACATAATAAAACTAGAATATTGATAATATATTTTTTAACTTATTGAAATATGTTTTTACAAATTTGATATTTAAGTTAGGTTATTTTGATTTATATGAAAATATGAGTCGTTTCGGAAAATGTTTGCAATCTTCAAAGTCGCAAATTCCAAAGTTCCCGTGTTTCTTTTGCTGAAAATAGTCTCAAGAGATATGAAGTCGCAATCTGACGATGGCATCGCCGCGACACGTCAGTTTGAAAGTTAAAGATTTCTTTTTGTTGGTCAATAACGTATCTCGATGGATATAAGTCTTGAATGTTGAATTTGTGATAATGTATTGGTTTTAAAGTAACTAGTTTCGTACAAAAGTTTCTATTGTGTTCTAGACGTAATATACGTGATAAAAGGCGACATTTTTGTAACCTTATTTGTATGCTTTCATAAGGAAATATATTGGATAACCTTTCTCATTTTTAGACTTCGTTTATTGTAAATAGGTTTGGTCGCGGATTATGTACATTTATTCAATAAATGTAAGCTCACTTCCAAGTAATTAATGCAGGGTTATGTGATATTATCCTTGCTTGGCTGTTATTGATGTAAGAAATGAACAGTTTTCGTTTATCAAATGAATTCGAGATTCGCACTGCAGGCACTTCGTTTGAATTGGTGTGGACCTTTTCAAATTGTGACTTAATTATAAGTAGCACAGAAATTACAATATTATAACATTACGTAACCGTTTCAAATGACATGAGAAAGTACTTGTATGTGCTAGTTGTAGTTTTATTTGTTGAAAAAATCTACAGACGACGTTCGTCGGGAGGGCGTGAAAGTATGGAATATCGCCTGACCACTGATGAATTGCAAAGGGCTGGCTATTGAGCGCCACGTTTCCTCGTGTTATTCTAAAGCGGACCTCTCGGAAGAGGCGCCCAGCTCCGGTCTGCATTTCGCGGAGGCCAGAGGTCAGCCCCCAGCCGCGAAAAGCGAGCGAGTGCAGGACGCTGCTCTTCGCTCATTTGTTTGTTGGGGAGACACTCGATATGTGCTGTCTTATGCCCGGATTTTGGAAATTCGTCTTCTTACATATTGTCGGTCGTTTCCAAGTCTGGCTCCATATGGGCATCTAACGCTACAGACTGCTTTTGTCTCCCATGTTAATAGCTAGGAACCGACATATCAACGATCTGTTATTATATATAATATAATATAATATAATATAATATAATATAATATAATATAATATAATATAATATAATATAATATAATATATAAATAATAACAGATCGTTGTGATATTCATTATTTGAGTTGTTTCTTGTGTGGACGAATAAGGGATTTGATTCGGACGAAATTGTCGGAAGATTTAATTTAGCGAGATGTGCAGCAAAGGTTTATTTACGTACGGCAAGCATGACATATCACACAAAACAACTAAAAAAAAAGAAGAGAGGAGTTCCTGCTCAGCGTCTACATACCCTAGACCAGTCCGCCTAGTTCACCACGGACGATTTGAACCCGGGAACGTGAGTGTTGGTTCGGGTTAGGAAGTCAGTATGCGTACACCCATATTTCTGGCGTCGATTACATTCCATTAATTTAATTGCTTTTATCAACACTAGATACACTGGGAAGCGAACACAACTAAGCAGCCCGTTTGCGCTCAAAGGCAATTCCATTTTTTAATATGTGAAGGCAATTACAGTTTCTTCTTCACGAGCTCGAAAAATCTTTTTTATGCAGTGCTTGATTTATACCATTTTAGGGCCCCATAAATATTATTAATTTATTATAAGTAATTATTTATTTATAATAGAATTTAATTATTACTTCTGAGTTAGTTACCGGAAAGCCGTTCCGTCGCGTTTCACCAGAAACCAAGCCTTGGTTTTATTGTTGGATGGAATGGAATTTAATCTCGAAGTAAGTCTCTAGTGGTGTATGTGACGACAGGATTGCTGTAGTTCGTGTAGTTTTCACTCGATGAGTGGCAGCTTTAGATAATGGAGGTCGGAAAGCAGGAGAACGATTCATACGTTAAAATAGCTGTTCTCTACCGCAGAGCTGCGTGGAATTGATATACAAGGCCACGGCAAGTACTTGTTATGCATCGTATTCATGTGTATTTTGTGCTCTATCGAATACTAATGCGGTAGGTGATAGCTTTCAGACGGGACCGAGAGTCAATCGTCTCTCTTCCGCACGTTGAGCACGTCCCTTCGAGTCGCGCCCAGAGCAACGATGAGCGGATGTTAGTTATCAAACAGAGCTTGTGTTGAGCTACGCGCTAAACCAAAGGGAATTATCAAAAGTGTGCGAACATACCGGCGCCGACACTATGTCGAAGCACAGGCTCACCACTCGCAGATCAAAAAGTATGTCAGTAGTCTTCGTATTTTGTTTTCGGGGATGCAAGAAAATGTTCTAAATAGACATATAATACAGCCATGGAAAAATATAAAATACAATGTCTAAGTTCATTTGATTTTTAATGATGAGCGATGAAATGCCTCGTTTTTAACATTCATCTTTTTATCCGTGAAAGTAGGTTTGTCTTTTATTTTTTATTCAGAATCGTCGAAGTTGTCCAAAGTTGTAATTACATTTTAATTCTGTTCTGGAAAGTCAGTGGTTCCCCCCGCGACCACAAGCAATTCTGAGTCAGTTCTGCGACTTGGTTCGTTGAAGGGGTGCTACAACCATTCGCTCATCGCAGTGTACTAGCCTCCAACTGCTCTCTCAACCGTTCAGGCAAATATTTGTTTAGTTTCGTAGTACTAACAGATAATGTACGGGAGAGAATGTACTGGCTAACAAAACGTGAAATGTTTCTACTGGTTTTGTTTGGGAAATTTTGCATAAGTGGATTTGTGAATAATATAATAGGGGCATTCGCCTAGCATTGTTCGGAGAAACCACGAAAAACTATCAATCCGAGCATCCGACAACTAGCATTCTCCACCAGGCTGAATTATATCCGTGTAGCTTATGTCAAAGATCGAGATCGCCATCGTCGGTATTCGAATCCTAGACCGATCAGAATCCTCCCGATCAGAATCGCTGCAGTGACAAGGTTTGTGGCCTTGAGCCAATTCAGCCGGGAAAACAATACGGCTGAAAGACCAATTTATTGTAATGATTTTCGCTTCTAGCTTCCGAGGGTTAATCCTATAGTGTTTGCATTTCAATCAGGACGTACTGACAACTCATTTCTCTAGCGCAATTTAATAGTTTCGCCGCCGACCAGCGAGTGGAATACACGTCGCCCCCTCAATCACCAGCGCTGGGGAAGGGACGACGGGGAAAAGCGTGTGGGCCGCTTCCACCCGCACTCTCGGCGAGCTCACGAATTGGAAATTCACATTTAGAGAAATACAAAACGTAATACACATTACACATTTAGAGAAATTATTTATTATTACGTTTTTACTTGATCTGATTCGTTTTGAAAAATTACTTTCCAAAATATCTGTCTGAATGAGACTATATTTGTGTAGAAACATCTTTGTGTTGACGTTAATAAGCTTTTAATTACGAATATCTTTCATTTGTAACTGTACACAAGTAATAATTTCGAAAGAATATTACCACACATTACATTAACACAGATCACTTTTGAACGTAGGTTTCTGAAAAAAACAACAACGTTTGTGTGTTTATAAACTCCATAATACATGAGGAATGCTTCTACTGGTGTTTGTTTAAAATAATAAATTTTACTATATTAAGCCGCTAGCATTTAATAGAAAAAATGTATGGAACGTCCAGTAAGAACGTCCTCTTACGCCGTCCGTCCATCGATTTCCGACGTTCATTACAGAGCGCGCTCGTGCACGAACTTCACGTTTCATCTGCCGCGCAGCCATCCGTTCCACGCCCCTTCGACTCCCCCCTCCTTGGCCGATAATGGTCTTTCCAGCGTACGCTGGCGTTGACAATCTGTAAGGTGCACGTTTTAGGTGGATTGGTTGTTTTCTGTTTCCGGGTTCGTGGAATGTAATGTTCACTACTTCCGTGAGTTCCGCACATGTCATATCGTAAGAGGTGGCGATGTATGGATGTAAGATCTGACGCCGACTTAAACGTCAGCTGATGAATTTCCACCATGGAGCACTACCCTTTGGGACAAGGTTAAATGATGGTATATTGCGAGAGATGGCGATGTAAGAATGTAAGATCCGGCCCCGACTTACAGGTCAGGGTTTCCCTTCCAGATATTTACACCAAAGGACACTACCTTCTGGGACGAATTCTAACCTCCAAACTAATCTGCCAACATGCGTCATAACGTAGTGTATGCAAGCATGAGACGTACACTTAATGAGAGTATTAAAGGAGAGTGGCGGCGGCAGTAATGATGAAGAAGAGTTCAGTCCGAGGCTCACTTCTTAGAATACTACTTCATCAATCACATTATACTGATCGATGAAAACACGAATAGCAACCGATTAGAGTAACCGATCGAAAGAATAATTTATCTCCAGACGTCTCAATTCTATCAATCTATCTATTCAGGATCTAAAATCCGTCGTTCGAGACTCGAAACCTAAAATCTCCCAGTCTGTGTTACCGAAATAGTAACTGTTGTGGATCTAACTCAGCTTGTGTGGACGTTTTACGTAATTGGATTGAATGTAATGGAAAACCTTCTCAAAACTTTGAAAATGTTTAACAAGGAAGAAACATAATAAACAATTCATCGTTAGTTTCTCAAAACTGATTATAGAGAAATTTATGCTTCTCATAGAAAATGTGGGAAATGAAAAGTTGTCAGAGCTGTGGTTGTGGTGAGATAATGAGTAAAATAACGTATTAGCTATAAGGGGCATCGATGTCATTTTCCAGAAAGTATAATTTTGTAGCAGTAGTTCCTGAGGGGTGATCTCAACACGTATACCCAATGAATAACTAAATGTTTAATAATTCATTAACTATTTATCACACTTGCAAAAACTGAAAAATACGATCCTTCCAATAGCGTGAGTAATCCTCTTTAAAGTATTTAATATTGAGATCGCTTTTTTTCCTTCAACCAGAATTTATTTATTTATTTTTATAGTCGTATTTATGGAATAGTTATTAACATCATATGCGATAGCAACGATATGCAATAACGCGATTAAATGCTGATATTTGTAATGATTTCACACGCAATAAATTATTAAATAGCTCACAAAAAAGTGGAATCTTCTTCACTATACCAAACTTGAATTATTGCCTCAATGACTGATCTCCTAGTTTTCGTTTTTGCACACCCGTTCACGCTTTTCACAGCTCCATAGCGAATCAAACAGCCAATAGGAAAATCAAAAGCCAATCGGTAGACAACATATTGCTACCATTGAGAGCGTGAGAATGTTCCCACCTCTGATGCATTGCGCACCGCAATGAAAAGAAAATTCAATTCTAGTTCATAGAAGTCCAATTTTCTAATTTACGCCACAGTAGGAAATATAGACGGTGGTGAAAATGTTATTGACAGGGCATGTAGTGATTACTAAAGCACAGGTTTTGTCGACATGTAGAGTATGGTTTGTGTAGTCATGGGAGAGCTATAACGATTGAACAGATTGTGTTTACATAGCTAACAATGTACCCTAAAAAGGATATTATCACTTTTTTTAAAAAAAAAGAATGGACGAAAATTCGAAGAAACAAATTTTATGGTAGTGAAGAAAGAACATATTCTACCTCAAACTATAATCACGAATAAAATAATTTCTATTTTTCGATATTATTATTATTATCATCATTATTATTATTATTATTATTATTATTATTATTATTATTATTAATATTCGAATTCTCGACTAAATATGTTTTGAGTTGGTTGAATATTAAATCAACTCCGGGTTGCAACCAGCTTGCTAAGAAGCAGATCTAGGGACCGTCCGTGCCTCTATTACTTTGCGCAAAATAGGGGC
Organism: Gryllus bimaculatus; assembly: GCA_017312745.1. NCBI lineage: Eukaryota > Metazoa > Arthropoda > Insecta > Orthoptera > Gryllidae > Gryllus > Gryllus bimaculatus. The sequence goes on from BOPP01000184.1 coordinate 901,098, forward strand.
CGTTCCCAATAAAATAATGTCTTTCACTTTCCAGTCTTTTGAGTGACCTGGGAGTTTATCCAAGTACAAATTTTGCGGAACTAATTTCACGCACCGCATTCGGCTGATCTCGATTTCCAAACTCTTGTATCTAAGCCGTTTCTCTGCCTCCTTGGTTTGATCACACAATACTGCAATATCTACACGTAATCACGTTTTTTCCCCTCCAAATATCGGTTAACAATCCAGAATATAGAGAAACATGTAATTGAATAAAAATGGAACTTGAAATCAAAACCTTCAAATTAATTAGGAGTGTACGATAAATTGCAGTTAATTGACTCTGGAAGACAGCAGCGCCATCAGAACTTGACAAGCGCTTGTGGCATAACGGCATACGCCTTCCCCCACTAGGGCCAGCTGAGTTAGCTCAGAGCCAACATTGTCGATGTCTCTGGAGCGACTCTGGCCGGGAAATGTTGGAGTTGGAAATGTTGGAGGCGAATTTTCGACACTAGCTACACAGTTAGGTTGCATTCAGGTGCAGTCTGGAGGAGCATTCTAGCGTCCGGCTCTTCTGATCACTGGTTTGCTGTGGTTCCTCTGATCAGTGAAACGCGAATGTTGGAGCAGTACCCAAAGCTGGGTCTATGCCCCACAGGGGGAAATACCTGTAGGGGGAAATATCCTGTAGGCGGACGTGTAGGTGTCCACCAGATCTCATATTGCACCTTCCGAGAAAAATCATTCACTTCACTAACTGAACTAATGACCATAGCAGTTGGCGTGCCCTGAAACAATAATTAAATTTATCGCTAAGGTTCGGGTTTCATATGAATCTAATTCTTGTGAAGTTTGAGGTGAACAAAGCGAGCTGTCGGCAGAAGATTTTCGGGACTCTTACGATACTTCTGCCTCTTATTCCGTCATTTCTACACTGTCATATTCACCTCTTCGTAATCATTACTATTAGCTACTCATCAGATTATATCTCACGGGAAGGGTAATGACATTGATTTATGTTGGGATATGAGTCCTCCAAACATTTTCTAGTAAGAGCAGAGTACATCAAAGTTGGAGGTTCTGAGCGAGCGAATGTTGCCTAGCAACCGACTTATTTTGAAAGCCGTCGAGGATTAGGATAATGGACGCATTTACATATGTTTTGTTGACAGTCGTCGCAATGTGAAGCGAGCTTCTGGGTAGAAGCCGAGGTAAATATGTAAAATATTCAAGATGATACATTTAATTTAAGGAAGTGCTTGCTGTTTAAAATACAAATAAACGGAAAAAAATGTAGAAACGTTACAACCAAAACGCACTACATATACTTTATATGAAAAATCGAAACACCCAACAACGTTGTATCATGTGGTTCTCATTCTTCATAACTGATGAAATGAGGGAATATTTAAAATTCTGGAATTATAAAATCACTATTCTTTGTACATACAGAGTTAAATATGTTCCTGGTAAGGCAATTGAAATGTTTATTTTTCTTGATATCTTCATGTACAATAAGTTATACTGGACTTAATTGTACAGTACGTTATACTGGATCCTGAAGTCCACTTTAACGTGTATTCACTTATACGTCTCGTATAATTATAATAAGTGAAACATTTTTATGATTGCTGGACAATATGTCGCTAGACAATACTCAGTATCAACCGTATCCTTAAACGAGCGCACTTAAAACATACTATATATATCTTTGCTGCATCAACTACATTTTCATATCAAGGATATCCGTGTATTATTAATATACAAAGACGGCCATTCTATTTACTTAACGATTTTATTAAAACTCAGTGTTTAAACTACAAAACGTGTGAATAATGGCAAACGAAAACAGATCTGGGTACCTCCATTTTTTATTTAAAGAAAAAATTACGAAATGTATAATGCATAAATTGCTTTCTAAACGAAAAACTCTTAATGTTTTAAGTATAAAGATTTTGATAAAACAAAGATATTGTTTCAGATTTGGCTTCCAGGGCCATTAGGAAACAGAACAAAAACCATGAATGAGATGGAGCAACAAGTGTGTGCGAGTACTTCATAATATGTAATACATTCCGAAGGAAGTCATTAAGCTTCTTCTTTACTGTTTTACTAAAGGTTTCAAGATTGTGACGCCCCGACATAAATCAATTTTACTGCGCAGGAATAAGATTACATTGAGCACACCGGAAGGCACCGCTTTCTCTTTTGATAAATTGATTAGCTACGGTTAGTATTAAGATTAATTTACACCAATGAGTTTTATAACAAATTGCTGTAAATCAAGAGTAAAGGTACATTCTGTCATGCATTATTTATAACATTTAATATTGGTTAGTCACCAGTCGGAAAATTTGTTACGAAAGGAAAACTAGATTAATAGTAGTCAGTAATACATAAAGAAGCGCCTGGCGAAACTCATAAAATATCTTAGTTAAACTTCTCATATTTAGAATATAGTCGTCCATCAACACCGTGGAAACGCTCGGTGGCCTAAACTTATAGTTCAAAATGTGCTCATTGGTTGTAGAAGTGTGCTCATTGTTTATTGATGAAGCTGGATATTCATTTCGCATCTTGCTGAACATGAGAAGTTACGGGACTCAAAATTCGAACCATACACTCTTTGAATTAGTTGTATTTACTATTTCTTATTGTAGTACACACAGATTGATTAAACAGTTTCAATAATAGTCACTGAAACTTTGTGTGTCAAAAGACTTAGTGCTGAAATAAAACAACTTTTCTAATTTTTATTTACTTAATTTGAAACTTTAACTTAGTCAAATAATCAATGTTAAAAAATGTCACTTGTTAAAAAATTGTCGTATTCACATTAGCACAATGAATATATAGATATATTGGATATGTTGGCTAGGGTTCTTGCCATTCATTTAGAAGGAACACACCACATTGTTCTGAATCGCTGTGTAAAAGTTACTTTTAGTTTTTTTTTCTGTCATGGTTTTTTTTGTCACTTCTAATTTCAGTTTCTTGATATGGAAATATGTATATATAGATACCTTAAACTACATACGGTGTTACCTGCTCTGGCACAAATGAATCAAAATGAAGTAATCATTTAAAAAATAAAATATTACGGGTTCGTTTTGTGGTTCAATGTAATAAACTCCGCCTTGCAGTTGATCCCAGAGCCTAAATTTACAGATGTTATTCTGCAACGTTGGATGACGAATAAAGAATCTTTGAATAGAAGGATGCCAGTCCTAATTCAAATATAGCCTTAACTAGACAATTTTACCAAATGATTTACGAATATCAACAGAATTTCAGCTCCATTTATTTCAGACGTCCCTTGGAGGGATAGTTTTGGATAGAACATTTTGATGTTTGGTCTGATTATTTTAATTTTATCACTAGTTCCCAGAGTTGGAAATAACAATTATTGCAAAACAATTGTAGCGATTGACAATCGAGAGCGGTAGTGACTGGAAAATGAGATGGGCGAGAGGCGGAGTTTGTCGTGTAGAGTTCGTTGGCTGGCGGGTGTGGTGAGTAGTCCTGATCACTGATCACTTTCAGACGAATATCGGAGTAGCATCAGTGTACGAACTGTGCGCAAAATCTTTCTTCCCATACTGTCCGAACTCACATTTGCAGGGCCGAGTGATGGAAAAAATCTTCTGTACTTATACGCTCTATCCTTTCTGCAACTATGAAAATTGATTGTATTGGAGATTCGGAAACACAATTCGTGATTCGGGTGATATTTGATGAATTTTATGGTTGGAGTAAAACTGTTTAAATTCGGATATTACTTTTTTCACGCCTAAGTGAAACACATGATGCAGTTTCCATTGAAAAAATTGTCAACAAAATGTTAATTTTTTACATTTTAATTTTCCTTTATCCTTAGCTAGTGCATAAATAAATATTAGTATCTTTTATATAAACAAATAGCATGCCATCAATAAATCATCTTCACAAAAATTAGACAAAAAAATACATTATCAATAAATACAGTATTACCCATTGGGAGAGGATCGTACAAAAAAGAAATCACTTATCTTTTTAAAATTGGGTTGTAAATGTTATTGATCTTGTTTCAATGAGAATAAATGTTTGGTTTGTCCCCCACTCTTTCTGACTGATAGTATAGGCGTCCAATGCCGGCTCGCAATAAAATTCTGCCAACAAATTGCTACCCATTTATTCTCATTCATCACTTATATCAACAATCTGTCACATGCACAATATTTCATTGGAAATGATTCGATTTGATAAAGTAAATTCTAAAGACGACTTATATATAGTTATACTTGTTGAACGTAATTTAAATGATTAGTGTAGCATTTATAATTCCAGTATTATAACACTGAGCATACATGCATGGACTCCATAGTTTCACAAACAGCAAAAACAGCGACATCATCGATTTGGAAATATTCGTTGTATAGAAAATTCTGTAATCGGTAAATCGCACCAGCGTTATCCATAGACGAACATTATTGAAAAAAAAATACTTTTTTCATAACAAGAATACCCAAATGGGTATTATGGCTACTCTCATATTTGAGGGTAATTTAATTCAATAGGTACAATATCTCATAGTGCTACAACAGCACGTACTTTTTCATAATATTACAATATTATCGTTATACACGACGGGACGCCTACTTTTACAAAAATTACTAACTGGAAACTACTAACTTTTACAAAAATTGTGTATGGCCTTTTTAATTAGCAAGTTTGCACAACAGACTTGTCCGAGGCAAAAATCTTCATCTTCATTTTATAGTTTTAAATATAGTTTCTTGCAATTTTCGAAAAATCAAGGATTTTAACGAAAATGAGATCTTCACCGTTCTTTTAAACGTCCTTTGCAATATTCTATAACAAAATTTAAACAAAAAATTGGAGACTTTTTAAAAAAAATTTCAAAATGTCCGAGGGGCTTCATCTAATTAAAATATTGATTTCAAATTCCAGAGGCCGTGACATGGATTAAACGAGTGAGGATTATCAATTTTGGGGAAAATCGTCTGAACGGTTTATGTGCTGGCGTTGTGCACACGGAAGGACAGACGTTTTGCCGTGCATCGATTTTTTGGGTTGAAGGACGCACAAAATATGGATTCCGCACATACCGTTAAAGGGATTTTTTCTATAATTAGCAACTGGATTTATCCACTTTTCCGTGACCAGGCCCCGGTAAGAGTTTTTGTGTCGCAAACTCGCCGTTTTCCGGCTCACAATTGCATTACTTTCTTTTCTTTAAATGCGAGAAAGTAAGAACCCACCAGGAACTCACAATACGCGTTTTTCTGTCTAAAAAAATTGGCGTTTTCATTCCAGCCTAGCAATACATTCTCTATATGTATATAAAAAATTGAGATAAATGCATGGAGTTAATATAAACAAAAATTGTTTTGTCAGATTTATGTTCGTTTGTGTCTCCTAAAGATATGGAATTGTAATGACTAACAATCTTCTTCTTTACATTTTTCATATAATTTGTTTTTTCCGTTATTATTGTTATTGTATACATTGTTTGCATTATTTTCATCTTACTAATCATTGTTAATAAATCGCAGAAAGGGAGAAGATTCGTGTAGGCAAAGTTCGAGTCAATTTTCAATTTTCATTTTTCTATTTTTTTATAAAGAAAACAACACGTTATTGATCGTTCGAAAACCCTATTTCAAGAAAATGTTATTGCCTCTATGTTTCTACGCCTGATAGAATCGTACAGACGGAAAGGAGGAGTTTTAGAAAGTTTGGCATCGCATTATACAAAACAGTTGCTGCTTCCCCATGATTTACATGGAGTTCTTGAACTGAGGCCTGCAAACATCGAACCTTACTTTGCATTTAGTGAACAGTTAATGCAACACATGTTCGACCAAGCGTTATATGCTCTTCACAGATAAAGCGTGTTTCATCCACAGTTCAATTCAGAGGTCAAAAGCAATTTTGTAAAACGTATGGTGTTCTTAGCTACAACTAGGACACTGAATACGAATATGAAATCAGTTTTTGCCTGTTGGCTTTAGTTTTCTTGTGACACGTTACTCTTTATCAACAGAAATCCTGGAAAACGCTGCATGTTGGTTATTTTGCTGTTGCTTCATTTAATTATTCTGTAGACTTAATTATTCAGGAACAGTCGAAACGTGTACTAGCAATTGCTAAACATGGCACTGACTTTAAAAAATTCACCTTTGGAAAAATGAAAAGGTTTGGCAACATTGCAGTCATGCTCGAACCGATAGAATCCCGTTGGGTTTTTAGCCAGTTGCTTTCCAGTAGTGAGAGACCTGATAGTAAATTGTCCTTTTTTATCTGTCTAGAATTTGCTCTGAAATCACAAAAAGGAACCGTAATTCTCTGACAAGGAAGTGTTACAAACGTTATTGCTGATGCAAGGTTGGCGTCCAGGACAAGAAATGGGCTTCCATGATAGGCAGAAAAAACGCATATTCACCTTAATTTTAAAACGTAATGCTTCTCTATAATTACATTTTTTTTAAAGAGAGGTATGTTTTAAATGATTCGTGGGCATAGCGCTCACGTACGCTCACTAATGTTTACAATTGAAAACTCAATCTTCGAACTTTAAAACTCGTTATCTTCGTTCGCTAACTATAAGCTCACAATAATACACGCTTCTTGAAGAAGATTATGACAAAACCAAATGAATGTAATGAACAAATGATGGTGTTTATTCTATTAATTTTATCATTTTGTTAACATTTAGGTTTATTCTATAAAACTGGTCAATAAAACATCTAGAACCGTTATCTTTTATTTAAAACAAAAATCACGAAATTCCGTTAAGTTGGAAGCCCAAATTACTTCACAAACAAAAATTCTAAGTGTTTTAAATGTAAAGCGTTTTACAATTATGAAAATGTGGAAGGTTTCAACATGACTTTCAGGTTGATAATTTTTACTTCTGTATTCCTAGCAGCACTGAAATCAGTCTTCTTTTAACCTCGCAGGGGATATTTATTTAGTTTCAGCACATGGATTCTTACTTTCTAGCGCAGAATTTGTTTTTGTACTCTTTAAGGTGCTTTTTTTCTCAGTCTCTTTCGGAACACGAACCCATACATCTTTTTCAATCTGAAAAAGCACAACGATTGGTGGTAAGAAGAGACCAAGCTTTGAGAGATATGCGGAAAACACGGTCGTCTTCTGTCGCACTACTTACGAGACCAAACACGCTAGAAGTTCATTAGATATTCAACTTCGGTACTTCAAGTGACGTACTTCATTAAACGTATTGAATTGATTACAAGAAGCCCATACCAGAAATTACAAACCAAAAATTAAACGTGCAGTGCATGATTTACTAGTGATTTTTTTTTTGAAAAGAATCAGAGCTAATAAATCTCTCGCCCGTGAAATATTTTCGCGAAATTGTAAAAATTAATCGTGTTACTTCTTCAGAAATCAAAACCCGGCGTAGGACAGGACTTTTACTCTTAATGTGTTGTTTGTTGTTAATTACAATGTTATATATTCATCACCTGGTGAAATGTATTAATTATAGAATATAGAGAGGACTCTAATCTCTTTAAAGCGATTGAAAAACTTGATTGATTCGGTAGTTGAAGTCGTTAGAGCAACTGGACGTACTTCGAAAAACCAGTCTCAATTCTCGGCTGGTGCAGTTAATATTTTGAAGATTTAAGAGATAATTTAAATGATGTTAAAGTATTTTCAAAGGTAAATTCCATGGTCCCCTTCTATCAACAATGCTCTCACTCTCAGGAATGTGTAAGTAGGAATGATGTATTTAATTTGTATTCATAATATGGAAGAAAACTTCTGTATTTTTTGGCATGATGTATATTTACTTTCCCGTATATGTACGTATATACGGAAAGTTTTTCTATACGTAGTATAGGGAAAGTTATGTAATGCTGCGGAAAATCAATTTCGAGATTTCGACGAAAACACACTTTTGGGTGTTTTTGTCGAAATCCTAGTACCGAAAAGAAGTTATTTTCAAAACCATCTGTCTGTCTGTCCTGTTTTTTTCAAATTGAAGAAACCCCTGTCCATCTGGCTCGAGTCGAAACTTTAAAATTTTGAAAAACATTCTTTAAAATTTGAGGGTACTTTACATGAAGCTCTCCGGATATTTTCGCAATATTCTCTAAAACGGCACCAAATTTTTTCTATAAATTTCTTGTAAGAATAGAGTAAAATACATTTGTATATCCGAATAGGTCCGATTAACTCTTATATTTTCACAATTTTGTTGTCTTTTTTGAATTTTTCCGTTGTCTTTTTACAACTACAAAATTAAAGATAGAGATTTTTCCTACAAATAAAATTTGTTCTCCATAGTGAGTTCTTTCATTAAGGTTATGTACATTTTTTCGTGCAATATTGCAAGCAATGAGTGCCATTTAAAAAAAGTACAAAAACAAGATTTTCATAAAAATGATTCCAAATTTTTTTACCCTGTAGATAAGGATAGTGCGAAATGTACCCTATGAGATGACATAGATGCTATATTGCTCTAATCTTTTGTTTTTTAAAAAATTACAAAAATGTATTTTTTTTACTTCTATTTCACAGCGATAACATTTACATTAGCGCCAACTTCTTCAGAGTATTATTTTTACGAGGAAATGTGCTCTAAATAATGTCAAATAAAGTTTTTTCAAAACTCAACCGTTTTCTGAGAAAACTACCTCAAAATTCCGTATTTTCAGAAACGCTCAAATACCATATTCTCAAAAAGGGTTCCAAATTGTTTCTTCAGACTTTTGAAGGGGATAGTGATAATTGCACTCTTTATATGACATAAAGTTAATTTCAGGGTACATTTTTTTTAATTACACTAATATATTGTTTTGAAAAATCGCTCATGGCTTTAGTATGCATATTTCCAGCGATTTGTAAAAATTATTTCATTTGTGACTGGAAGTGCTTGAAATGACTTTATATGAAGTTTTTCGGAAACTCAATAGTTTTCTGTGAATATAGGTTCAAATTTCGCATTTACAGTAGCGGCCAAAGGCCGGTTTTTTAAAAACGGCTCCAAATTTTTCAAAGAAAATTGTAATTTAGGACTGTTTTACTATTGTTAAAAATATTAAAGTAATATTTTTGCTCTACAGTAAAGAAACTGAAAAATTAAGAAAATGTCAAAAAATGTACTTTGGGCGGTGATAGATGGCAGCAGGCAAGAGAATGTGGCAAGCACAGCTTGCTGAGACCAAAGGAGATAGAAAGCTAATACGGGAGAGTACGTGCCATTCTGCAGCACTACTATTTTTAAAACTTTGTATGAGTTCATTTACTTATTTAGTTCTTTTCTGTATTTTGTTCAGTGTAGTTATTTTAACTTATAAAGTTTAATTGTAATTGTTGAATGTGATTTGAGTGTGATGTGTAGTTTTGAGTGTATATATATGTGATATTGCTCATTGACAACAGAAGTAAACGACGCACTCGATTGGTTTGGATCAATTGGTTTGGAACTCCATAAGATATTCTGGAAAAAGCTACATCAGCTATTTCAGGTCTGTGGAGAAGAAAATATAGAGAACGTAATGCAAAACAATATAAAACTTCTGCAGTTTGAGAATTTGGAGAGGAGTGTGCATTGTTGCGGACAACGTACTCCTAGCGTTTATTCCCAAATTAATAAAAAACAAGCCGTTGCTACGTTAAAACTACAAGAAATACTTAAGCGATGACATGGATAGAACAGTTGAACGTATTATTCGCGCAAGATCTCTTGATACACGAGCATCCTAGTCCTCAACCATTGCTGAATACCACGGCACGTTGAGATACTTTGGTTTGGCTCGAAACGGCACATACTAATTTACAATGCTGGCAACAACCATCTCCTACTTTCAAAACAATCGTAGCATTTCTAATGGTACACTTTGGGACGTTAAGTTCATGCCCACAGTTGGTACGCCCTTTTATGCTGGGCCGTAGAGCCCTTTTCTCGTCGCACCCTCCACTGTGGAAAATAAAAAAAATACTTACGCATATAGTAGTGTTGTCAATAGTACCTTTATCCACCTTGGTTAGGTGAAGTCAAACATTAGCCCAGGGGTGTAACGTTCGGCCCCGGAAAGTTCGCAATGCGGGCGGGCCCATGAAAAAAAATGGACGCCTTAGGGTTTGCGATTGTAAGAAATATTTGTTACCTAATACTTTCTCTGATACTTTGGGTAGTCTATACCATAAACGATTAAAAATCTATCAGATAAACGAAGTTTCCCCTCTTTGATAGCTTCCGGTTTCTAAATTAATGTAATCTGTTTGTAACATTGATTTCTAATGTCTTATACCCGCACGTTTTCTTGAGCACCGAGATACCTACGCTGCCACTTCTTTACTAACATTAGATGAATTCAGAGTAAATGATAGAAACGAGTGACAGAATTTGATGTTAGAAATACTCACTGTTGTGTGGTAAAAATTATTTGCCTCGAAAAACGTTCTACAGATTTCATATAATAGTCTTCTCGACAAAATAATCAAACCTCCCATTCCTCTAGTATCTAGCGAAACGACGGCTCAAGAAAACGTGCTCGGATAAATAGTAAACATAGCCTGATGAATATGAATTTGTATAGGGAATTTTTTTATCGTTTAAGGTACTGAAACTACTAGTGTTGTTATATACTTTTATAAAAGGGGCCGGGATGAAAGTTGTGTCTTTCATTACAACATTAGGGCAGTAAAGTAATGAAGTACTTTAAAAAAATATTTTGGGCTTCTTTATGTGGTATCCTTCACTTTTCCTCTTTAAAAACACTAATAGATGAGTAAGCGTACTGATATCTATCATTAAGTGATATTGTAGTCTTTAGCATAGAGCAGTTGGTCGAAAGACTACTTGGTTTCTGCGACTCTGACTTGCCAGGAAAGAAATCTAAACTTTCCGATATGGAATGAATTTTGTTTTCTCACAATGTTTAAAAATTAAATATTCACTCTCAACTTTCTTTCTTGATTTAATGTTTCTATAGCAGTATCTCGTCTATTTCTATTTCCCAAACAAAACTATATTCAGTCATGTCGAAAAGTATACATCTGGTGTGTTTCAATTGTTCTACTTGTTGAGAACAGTTACCAGGTATAGGAGAAAAATGTGAATACGAAATGAAGGCATAGGGCGAAATTTCACATTATATTAACAAATTTTTCGAAAGTAGATAAAACGTACGATACTCGTGTCATAACGTCGGATTACAACACTCAATTGTTTACCAAATTCGGCATAACGGCAATGTTTGGCAGTTTTCCAATCTCGTATTGTAATCAGAAGCTTTACGACACAAGTATATCGTCAATAACTATTAAATACGTTGCTGTTGGCATGAATGTCAAAAGTACTTTCAATCCTAGGACGGAAAATGCTTTCGGTAAGTTTTCGGCCAATGTTGAACTTTTGTATTCGAAAGCTGTGGAAGAAAGCGTCATTTTCTCGGATAATAGCAATTTAAACCGTAAGGCAAGAAAGTCGACATTTCATGGCGAGACTGGAGTGTTCACTCGCAAAGTTCGCCAGACCGAGGCGGGGAACCCGGTCGAGTCATGAAAAGGGTCTTTTGCAGTGCGATGTACAATATTTTATTCGAGATCTTTTTTCATGCATGCTTTCCTGCAATTAAAAAATGTCACTGGCATGAAATGTAGTGTGGTTATCAGTCATTTGTTCGAACTCACACTTCCTCATCGTTGTTCTGGTGTTTTCTTTAATAGTAACAAGAATGTCAAATTCAATCGATGTAATGGATTTTTAATTGAGAGATAATTGAGAAATAAAAGATACTCTGCCCGATATATTATAAAAACCAAGAACAGGAATTTTTGACATGCTTCCTTAAAATCAGAAGATAGATATATGAAAGAATGTTTGGAATTTTGTAAGTGGTGAGAAGGAAGAGGGTAAGAAATGTCACATAAATCGTGCTTCTCGCATTCATTTCCGAAATGGAAAGTACCATCAAACATCTTTTTAATAAATTGTTCAATTACAATTACTTTAAATATTAATTGATATTTTATTCAGAACTAAGTGCATGTTTTGAAATAACTGAAAGCTACTCAACACATTTTGACATGGAATCATTGCTTTATGGCTTATTGTTGGTAGTTTGTTTCTTGAGGTGAAAAAAGATGTGGCTTGGAACATGACACGTAAAAGTGCTATATGTGTTGACAAACGAGATCTATAACATAATGTAAGGCTCCTCAGCTCTTTGTGAACAGTTAGTACATGGAGAAAATATAGTTGCAGTAAAGTTACAGCGAAAATTCATTATAAAATATAAGAAAATAAATTTATTGAAACTCCAATTTAGTATATCTCGGTGGTAGCTAATTACATAATTAAGGCGTTAAAACTAATATAAAATTATGCAATAATAATCGTACAATAATAAAAATATTGATAAAATAATAATAATAATAATAATAATAATAATAGTAATAATAATAATATAAAAACTCACTTCATAAAACATTAAATTGCATTAAGGAAAATGAACTTCTATAAGCTAACTCTGCACTGAATGTTTGTACAATTAAGACCACATTTCACTTTACTTAGACCCCTAAATCATTTCGATATTTCTCCGCTCTGCACTGTACGACGCCCCACTTCACCACGTAGTACTTATCAATCGCTATATAACTTATTATTCTTAGTTAAGTCCTTCATTTACTTAATAAGACCCTAAATTAATTTCCTAAACCGTTGAACGCTTCGAGAATGGGTTCAAAGGTTTTTGCAGGCAATCTATTCCATTCCGTTATCGCTCGATTTGTGAAATACATTTTCTCGACATTCGTTTTCTGCGGTTTTGAAAATTATTTTGTCCCTATAATCCCCCCTACTGATGTATGTAGGTATACTTGACCGATTAATTTCTTTCCTAGTTGGATGACCGATATAAGCTTTATACAAAGCGAAGTGTCTTGCTACTAATCGCCTGTTTTCAAGTCAATCCCTACCGGCCCTATTCTTATCTCTGAAAGTAAATTTACGTTGAATTCTTTCCCACTTTTTACACTGCATAATTCTGTTCAGATCCCAACAAATTGTTCCGTATTCCATTATCAGATGAACAAGTGAAAAATAAGCAATTTCCTTCTTATTTGCCACACTCTTTTTGATGATGCGCATTACGAAGTAGAGACCTCCAGGCTTTCCTTACAACAAAATATACGTGACGTTTCCAGCTTAATTCACTATCGAAATGGATTCCTAGGTACTTTCATGAGGAAACTGTCAGAATAATATCGTTATTTAAACGATAATTTGTTTCTCTGTAACTATGACCCCTTACAAAAGTGATGGATTTGCTTTTAGAGCTATTTATTGTCATTCCATTATTTTTGCCCAGTAATATAACGCATCAAGATCCCTTTGAAGTATTTCTTATTATTTCGAATTCATACTACAATATATTATACAATCGTCTGAAAATAGCCGAACATTTGACAGTTTATTGAAAAAAGCTAGAAATAGAAGAGGTCCAATGACCCTCCCCTGCGGCATTCCTGACGTAACGCTTGCCCTGGAAGATAAAACTTGCCCAATTCGAACTTTCTGTTTCGCAGAATTTCGCTAATGCACGCCACCACCCTGCGATTAATGCCTGAATTCAATAATTTCTGTACGAGCCGATCGTGGGGGACGACGTCGAACACTTAGGAAAAATCTATAACTATTGCGTCTACTCTCACGTCTGTGTCAATTTCATCTGCTAGATCCTAAAATAGTGTGACTACTTGACTCTCGCATGAGTAACCACTCTTGAACCTGTGTTGGCCATAATAGTGCCACTTTTGATTTCCCATTCTTGCTTAATGTAACTCGTAACTAGATAATCCATTAGTTTGTAGGCCACTGACCTAAGACACTGGACTGTAATTACATAATATAGTTTTGTCACCACATTGAAAAATGAATTCGATAGAAGCTAATTTTCAATCTTCATGTACTTTTGAATTGCTCATGGACACGTGAAATATTCTAGTTAGGTCCGGTAATATTGAACCTCCTCCTAGTTAAATTATATCCGTACAAATGTCGTCTGAATCCCTTCACTTACCAATTTTTAGATTTTTCTTTATTTCGTAGAATGTTTACTTCAATATTAAACTGATTTGTAATCTAAGGCCCATGAATTAGTGAATGATTCGTATTGTTTTTGAAAACCGAACTGAAATACGTATTATAAGTATTAACTTTTGCCCGATCGTCAGAAATGAGCGTTTCCACTATCACAAACAACTGGGATGTCCCCTTTATTGCCCTTCTACGAACATATTTATAAAATCCTGTTCGGTTGTTTCCGTTCCCACCTAGTATATTTTTTAAATATACCTCCTGAGCAATTTTCTTTTCTCACTCCAATTCTTTTGAACGATTTAAAAAAGTTATTAATGTGCTCGCTACTGCGTTTTTAGTTCTCAATGTCTTTCTCGTTATCCTCTTCATTTTGCTAATTTTTGTATTGTAGTATTCTGGATCCGGATTACATTTTGGAATTTTGCATGGAACAAACGTTTTCAAAGCTTCATATATAATATCTTTAAACGCGCCCCATATTTCTTCCATATCTCCTTCTATTCTCAGAAAGCGGTTGTATTGTTCTCTAAAAAACATAGCGCCCGTCTACATTAGCTTTCTTATATTGTAAAGTGCGTAGTTTGTTTACGTGATTGTCAATGAAATTTGTTTTTCGTTTAGCAAATAAAATATACTCATCAATCCCACGAAAAGTCGTTTATTATCCATACATTAATTCAACGCCTGTAATTAAAACTCCACAACTTCTAATAAAAACTCAGGGGAATTGTAAAAATTGTGTAATTAAGTTTCTCTCTACTAGTATAAACAAAATGTTGTAATGCTGCGGAAAAGTCGACGAATTTTCGACTGAGAAACTCGTATTACTGGACTCTGGTAATAAAAAAGGGGATAAATCTTGCCCCAAACCTTTTGTCCGTACGTCTGTCTGTATGCGGCTAACGGCTAAACCATTCAGCTGGTTTTCTGCATAATTGATATTTCGCAATCGATCTGGCAGCTGTCACGGCTCTTTGAATTTGAAACATATTTTAATTTGGGGGATAGGTACATGAATTTAAAAAAGACAGTTACATAAAGCCCCTGGGACATTTTCAAAGTTTTCAAATTTATTGTTGGATATAATGAAAGACGTGTAAGAGAAAAGTGCATTCTCGTTTTTGTTGCAATCTCCGACTTTTTAAAAATTGCAATACTTCATTTTTTCGCTCTTAATATTAATATAATAAAATATTGAAGATAGAGATATTTCCTTTATGAAATGTGTTCTTGAAATACAGATTTTAAAAAAGCTCATGTTCAATGATTTGAAAAGTTTAGAAGTTGTTGCCTAATTTTGGGTGAAATACAAAAAAAAATTTTAAAGTTCTTTTTACTAAAAAACTGCACCAAATTTTTTGATTAAATTTTGGTCACAGAAAGCATAAAGAAATATATAGCAATAGCATAAGAGAAAGAAATAGGTCTCCTTTGAAATAAAATAACTGACTTTAAAAAAATTGGAAAAATTCAAACATTTTTCGGCGTCTTCTACAATTACAGTTATGAAGATAACTTTTTCTTAATGAAATGTTTATCAAACGTTTTGGCGTAATTTTGCGCGAATCGTTGGTAATTTTAAATTTTTTAACAATTATTTTCTCAGAGCTGCCTCCAATATTTGACTGAGAAAACCTCTAATTTATTTCACGTATGTAGAAAATAACGATAAATAAAAGGGTGCTGGTCCCATTTTCGGCGCTCTCTATTTTCAAAATGTAAAAAATCGAAATGTTAAATTTGAATTTCTAGCGCTTTGTTTAAGGCAGTGTCAGACTGTGAAAGTAATTTGAGAGTACTTGGAGGCAATTGGTTATTCTGAGAATCTCTTCCCATTGTTTAACTTCATATTAATTATCTTAATAAATCAACTTAATATTACAGAATGTAAATCATTAGTAATTTACTAAGTTAATTAGTGTTGGAGTTAGTTATTTATCAGCAATGTTTTAAGACCTTTCACGCGGCGTTTCCATTCAATCTGCGTCACAGGCGTTTGAAAAGTTACTACGAGAATATCATTGTTGAACGGCGACATGGATGGGATAAAGATAGGGTAAGAGGGCTGTATTTACTAAACAGTATTGTTACTATGACACTACGTTCAATAAAATGGCAAGTAATGTATAGTTTAATATAATATTTTTTGCGTAAGCTGTACATTTTGTAATGGCACCATAGATTCGTAGGGTATATAAATTCAAAAGGCGATGTATTGGATGTCCAGTTCTGAAATTTTAATTTATTATCCTTGCTTGGTTATATAACCATTGCAAATAATGTAACGGTTGATGTTTGTTTCTTTCGTAGTAAAAAGAGAGGGTAATGTTCCTGAATTACGAAACACTAGCAACAGCTTTCAACCGAAGCTGCTTAGTTTGATTGATTTATTAGTGATAACGGGCGCATGAACGGCTTAGGTAATTATTGCCGTAAGCGCAGTGCATGTTTTTATCGCGTGGGGTGGCAGTGATCTTCCTCCGCTGAATGGCAGGATACGGCGCCGTCCTACGTGGGCTTGCGGGATTTTCCCCACCGAGGTATCTCCCACCAGCAGGGCGTGTTATGTGAAAGTAATGTGTGGAAATGAATGCAAGGAAGTACAGGAAGAAATATGGAAGAAGGAAGAGTCGTCAGAGAGTCAGAGAGATCCGGGGTAAAAATGGTCATTAACAAAATATACATAACTTTTCATAATTGTGATTAGATGAGGATTCATTTTATTGTACCTAGTGAATAAAGAAAATCCCTCTGTAGTAGTCCTGAAGAAGGCCGACTGAAAGCCGAAATGTTGGCACTTTAAATATATTTTTATTGATCTATACTCACCAATGAGGTCACGAAATCAAGCACGTCTATTAGATTGTTGTAATGTAAAATATCAATTTTGTCTTTCACATACAAGTTCTTCGACAGGC
The DNA here is from genome assembly GCA_017312745.1 of Gryllus bimaculatus. Lineage (NCBI taxonomy): Eukaryota > Metazoa > Arthropoda > Insecta > Orthoptera > Gryllidae > Gryllus > Gryllus bimaculatus. Next base: position 918,084 of record BOPP01000184.1, read on the forward strand.
ATATGCACCTCTTACATACACATTGAAGTATTGTCGCCAATGGAACAAACAATATTGAAAATTAATTGAAAATGTATTTATTTATTTTATGTGTAAATGAAATACATATTTGATGTAAGAAGATTAAAAAAGTGAAAATATGTAATCGTTGCATATATCAGTTCTGAAAAGTGTGCAAGGGAAACCGATTTGAATCGGAAATGACTAGGTTTCAGACTTTTCAAGGTTTATAAATAGTATGTTCTCGCTCATCTGTGTCTTTACTTTTACTAGGATGTAATGCTTGCATTGCCTTTTCAGCTTTTAATATTTGATCTGGCCTGTGACAATATCTTTCATTTTAATATCGTTTCTTATTCTCTAAGTCACTTGGTTATTGTTTAAAAATTATTCTTAACTTGAGTCAGCAAGGCTCAATGAGTCCTGTTCAGAACGAATATAATGTCATGGAACTGACTTATTGTGACTGGGACTGACGTGACTTCGACTACCCAGCGGCCCCTAGAGGCTGCTGAGTGATTAATAACGGAGGATTACTCTACGGTGCGCGCAGCTCACATTACGGAGATAGGAGATACCTAGCGTCTCTACAGAAGCAAAAAAAAGAAGGAATCTTCAACTCAAATGGTGAATTATGTACACATTCTCTAAATTAAAATTATATACATTGAATATACATTGATAGAGGAGTATATTTGCACTCGTGGTAAATACGAAAACTCGCTCGTATCACCCCTATTTTTCGTGAACATACCATTTATGTAATTGAATCCTTCTTTATCCACTAGTTTCGTTAATTAGTAATACAACATAAAGTTAGGGTGTCGAATAAATTATTGCCATGCTTGGCAAAATTGACTTTCCATGATACTACGTGAATTCTAGACTCGGGCTATCGACCACTCCGTCTACTTTCATGGAAACATCCCCTTCTTGACTTGTAATGTAAATTCCTATTTCAAACTCTCCGTGTAAAAGTACCACGAGTAAGGTTGTTATTTTAATGAAATTGTGTTACGTATTTTATGTTTTGTTTATGTTAGAGAACACTCGGAGCCTTCAGAACCTTAACAAAATGACCTCATATTAAAATGAAACGAGTTGTTTATTGAAATCAGAACATTGCGACATCTCCGCTTCAGTAGTCTTTCGTAATATAGTTCATAGCGTCTAAGTAAGGTTATTTCAGCTAGCCATACGTTTTTATTGTCATGAAAACATTCAACATCCTGAGAACGAGAGACGTTATGATACAGCAGACTCCAATTAGAATCTTAAGTGGTGCAGTCCTAATAATTAAGAAATAAAATATATCGAAAGAATTCATTTCAAAAAGTAATCCAGGACTTTAATGCAGATTTAAAGCCAACGTAATAAAGAACCCAGGAAATATTTTGCTTATTTTGTTCGTCGATGCAGAAGTATCTAGCAGACACGAGCAATGTTTTCTCCAGCGTATTACATTGCCATTAACGTATTACCTTAATGCTCCATCTCACGGTCTCCAAGGCAAAAGTAGTGATTGCTAACCCGCGCAAGTCGGCTACATACACAGACGAGGTTTTCTTACAGCGTTTTATACTTGGTATGTATTGTAATCGAAGAAAGAAATAACTTGCCTTTTTTACGGAAATAAAGTATATCCACCTTGAGGTCAATATATGAGCAAGTAAAAAACCTACGTTCTGAAAAAAAAAAATACACAACGCTGACAACTCTAGCATTCAAGATCTGCCCATAAGCCGCTTCCGAAAGATCGTACTTTAGCATTGTTGGCCTGCACTCTCAGAACTTCCAAGCCATGCCGATTAGTGGGACCGTGAGAGCAAAGTAAGGAGTTTGCGCGCGCAATTACAATGGAATCTCCCTCGCACCCTTTCCTCAGACGTCTACCGCTCCTTCTCTCTCTTTCTCCCTCCCTCCCCCCTCTCTCGCTCTCCTAGCGCACAAGGAAAGTACACACGCTTCCCCCGTTTGCTCTCAGGATAACCTTATAGAGCTCCTTGTACCTTCCCTTCTATTCCCTTGTATGCTTTTATGGAATGCAAAATTTGAAATTGTTGTTATGCTATGGATAATTTGAACAATTAGTATTCAATATTAAAGCAAATATTTGGAGCCATTTTTAGAGTTTTCAATATTCATTTGCTCCGTAATATAAAATAAGCAACATAATTTGGAGCATATTACATAAAAGCCGAATGAAAATCTTCGAATTTGGAGAAGTAGACAAATATATTTTAGGAGCTGATTTTTTTCATTTTATTTTAGACGTTCTATAAGATAACTCCCAAAACCTTAATTTTCTTACAAAAATTAATATGAAGTTTTTCTAGATACAGTCTACACCACCAATAGGAAAATCGATATTTGAGAATAACTTTTGAATAAGCGAGGAAAAGAATGAAGGTACAGCGTTCGATGGAAGATGGAAGAGTCGAGAATGATGATAATAAAAAAAGAAAAATATAACAAATAGTTAAAGAAAGAAAGGTAAAGAATTTAAAGACAAAATGAAAATGATAATAGAGACGAAGGTGAATTAAAAGAAGAACAAAAATACGCTGATAGAGAACACATTATAATTTCTCACAGCATCAAAGCCCTTCCGTCCAATTGAGAGAAAAAATAAAAGTACTTCAAACGCATGTTTCAAGCTTCATCACAAGCTAATTTGCAGAGAGATTTTCTTGTACTATATGTTGAAATACAGACGTTTATAGTTGAATGTGACATTAACTTTGCGTTATGGCTGAAAGTAAAGTCACATCAGAGTACTTCACACAAAGCTCTTCCAGTTTTTTAGCCACGTGTATATGGTCATATTAAAATTATTTTATAATCACAATTCAAAAAATCAAACAGTAAGTGGCACAAAATCACAAGATAATAACTTTGTTACTCCATCTATTAATGTATTTATGCTATTTCTATAAATTGAGCTTCAAATTGCGAATTCTGTCCCAAGACAGATATTACCACAAAATATGGATTTCACATTTTAAATTTAGTCCCTGGCATCTGATCTGTCGATTATAAGCCTTCCTTGAGATCGGTAGAATCTAAGCTCGAACATTTTTTATTCGTGCGCCTTTGAGAAAACTTTAATTTCACGGCTTATCCTACATGAAGAAGTTGAGTCTGCGCTACAATCATAAAAACTAGAGGTCCTAAAACATCACGTACTTTCTCGCTATTAGTAACGGTTATGTAATAATATTTATTCCGCAATTTATCCTCAAATTATGTTTTGTAAAACTCATTTGAAAACGTAGAACATTTAGTAGGAAAAAATAAGCAGAATATAAGAAAGTATAAAAGTTAATAAATAATTCGATAGTGATAGTGTTGGAAAACAAATAGACTGAAAAGTATATAATAGTAACTATGCTAGTAACTATTACTAACTATAATAGTAACTATTATGCACGATGGTATTGTAATATTCTACAAATATAAAATGATCCTTTTTTATTTCCGCGAACGAAAATCAGTCGTCATTATCGTGCTATCTGCGCAACGTTACAACAAAAGGGTAACAGCAACCAACAGTGACCGCTCATCAATTAGTTTTCACATTTAACACAATTAAAGGATGCAATTTAAAATGAAATAACATGAATATATAATAAATAATAATAAAATGAAATATGAAATATACAAATTCTAACTTACTGTAGCGTCTTTGCTGGGGCAATAAATCACAGACGTAAACGGTTTGTAAATTATTAAGTATTTATTTGAAAAAATGCTCTAACTCCTGAATACTATGTACAATAATTACAATACACAAAACTGATCCGTTACTAGAAGGAATGTTCCCTGGTTACCACCACCGCTGCCCTGATAATTAGATATCATATTCGGTGTGATGCACCAGTAGCCTACGTGAGCATACAAGCGAGTATGTCGCACCTCCCGTCTCGACGTAGCACGCCGGCTTCAGTTCCCTGCCTCCGTAGCCTATGCATTAAAATGCAGCCCCACGCACAACTCACACGAGTTCCTACCGACGCGCCGAAGAATCAGAAGAAGTAGTTTAGGTCCGGGGTCCGTTTATATTACCTTCTGGGCCGGCTGCCAGAACTGCGTCACCTCGCTGTTTCCGCCGACGCGTTTCCGCTGCTAGCCTGCCTACGGTGTTCCGAATTGCAACCCACGACACGGCAGCCCTTCCCTTCCGCTCCCTAGGTTTGCCATTGTTCAGCCCGGCGTCTCTTCCGCCAGCGCTGTCCATGAGCATGAAATGCACGTGGCTGATATTTGGTACGTTTGTACAAGGCAACTGATATGACGCCACATTACGTAGCATCAACCTGCATAAATTCAGAGCAGGCGACTGAAGGCTAGCAGTCTTTATTACATATTTATTTAAAATGGGTTGTAAATAATTTCTAAAAGATTGGTTTGTAAACGGATAAAGTCTCCAATGTAAGAAACGAACAAAGAAATCTGACATACTATACACATTTTAACTTAGTAGCATCCAACTGCCTCGAAACATCTAAAATGACAATAGTGAAGCGCAGTTTTTTCGGAGCGGGCGACTAACATTGATGCCCAGTTACTCTAAAAACACTCATAGTTTTGAAAAATTTAACATGGCCTTACTTGAAACTGTTTTTGATGAGCACATTTCGTTAAGAGAAAAATGGAATTTTTTCCGAAGACGCCGAAAAGTTTTGAACATTTTCAATTGTCGAAAAATTAGTTTTCAACCGACATGAGATCTGCATCATTTTTTAAACGGCCTTTAGGCTATCCTACAAAAAATGTAATGAAAATCGATGGCGCCATTTTTTGAAAATTTTGAACATGAATCAGGGGTGTCATATAAAGTATCCTCCAAAATTCAAATATCAGTTTCAAATTCAAGGGACTGTGACATAAGCCAGATCGATTGGGAAATATCAGTTTTGGAGAAAATGGACTACCCGTTTAGCCAGGAGAATAACCGATCTTATATCCGTATATATTTTTGGAATACTGTCCTGTAAATATATCTGCATAACCCACCCCAATAGAGAAATAGAAAGTTAATCTTAATGGCCGCCGACCGTAAAGGAATTAACAGCCGCGTGTCGTCAAGGAACAATGAATCTTCAAACAATTTATTAAACTTTGAAACCGAATTACATGCAACATAAAGAACATACACAAAGAAAACGTATAACACATACAAAAGTAATGTTCATTAATTCAATTATAGTATTCTAATTGATTAGCTTATATGTTTGACCATGAAGTCCATAAACAATTTGTTATGATAATTGTTTTCAATATTACTATTGTCATTATTAAACATATTATTTTAAAATATCGTCAAGTTTTATTGTATTAAAACTCTTAATTAGAACGTTTTTAAAGTGTAGTGTTTTGCCAACAGGTTGCATAAACCTACTTACAGAAATAACAAATACCTTTCTATCTAACATATAGTGGAAATTTCATACAACAGATCTGAGTTTTGCCCCTGATTGTTAGGGAACATAACATGTTGCAACGCAGTCAGAGGTTTTGCGTTCCTTTCAAAGCTCTGCGCTTGCGGAGCTGCCAATCAATCATGGGAAAATATCATACGAGTAACTTTTTTACATGAAATTTTCCATCAAAGTGTTCATTGGCTGCGTGATCATCTTGCTGCTTTAGACGTTTGCAACATTTATCCGATACATCTGTGTTACGGATCTTATGAGCCTTACTTTCACGCAATAGGGTATGGACTGGAAGGGCTCATGACCGTTTTTAACGCTATTAACTAAATCAGCTGCAGCCGTAGAACCACTCGCCGAACTGTCTATTGGCCTCTCTCCTGATGTAGTTTAAACAATAATACTTGAATGATTGTTTACTGATTCCGGGTGCGTCAACTGCTAAGGTCATTAGTCTCTTTAGTGTAGTGCTTGTGTTTTCCACTGAAAGCGGCGGTAATATTCCCTCACTGGATGGTGAGATCCTGCTCCTACCTGTCTGTCAGCTAGCGGGGTTTTCCCTGACCAGTTATCTTCCACCTGCGGGGCACCGCCTCAACCAGGAAAAGCTCTAATTCTCTACCAGTCTCACAGTATGGTAGCAGTGTGAGTGTGTGTAAGTAAGGGGTGAGGGTAGGATATGGAAGGGGAAGGAAAGATCGCGTGCGATACGTGGCCCGTTTGTTAGGGTACTGCCCCTTCTGTACTCGCCTGGTATCTATCGGAGAGACCACGGAAAACTATTGATTAGAATCACCGGCCGCTAGAATTCTTCTCCAGACAATAACTAAATTCGACCTACCTATGTAGGTAGTGTCGAAACTTCTGCCACCGTCAGGACTAGAAGCAAGGAACTCCTGGTCGGAGGGAATGCATTGACATTCGTAGTCGATGCCCTGAGCCAACATTTCATGTTATAATCACCCAAAAGGTTCTTGATTTCGTGCGCTAGGGATCAACCAGCATTTTTAACTTCTCCGATTCGACTTGAGAATCTCCTTCTCCAAGGTTTTTCTACTATTAGGGTTTTATCTAATCTTACCTTAAGTCACTGCTATTTGGGTTTCATTTAGTTGATATCACATGCATATTCAAGAGACCTACACTCAGACGTCCATTAGCAGGCGATCTCAACCCAGTTCTCATCTCCACAACTCCGCATCCATGGTAACCGACGATCCATGGGGATCCTTCCCTCAACTGTTCTTGTTCACGAATTACAATCCCTACAAAATTTATTCATTCATATCGTAACAATCTGCATAATGGGACGCGCGTGGCTTGTGCTCAGCCCAAGAATTGGCCGAGGCCCTGCTGAACAGCCCGCTGCCCGGCTGGCCAGGCCGCAGGGCAGAGGAACCGGACGATCAGCCGGACGATCAGCCGGACGATCAACCGGACGAGGCGGCAGTGCAGGCGGCGAGGGAGCAGGAGGACGAGGCGGCCAAGAAGGCGAGAGAGGAGGAGGAGAAGGCGAAGGAGGAGGCGGCAAAGGTGGCGGCCATGGAGGCTCTTGTCCACGAGCAGCAGCTGGAGATGCAGGCGCGCATCAAGGACGCCCAGGAGGCCATGCAGAAGCAGCTGGCCTTGGCCACCCAGGGCTGTGAGTAACTGCAAAACTGGCAATGCGTTTTTTAAATTTTATTTATTTATTTATTTATTTATTTATTTATTTATTTATTTATTTATTTATTTATTTATCGTATATTTCATTTCACGTGTCCGAATATTACTGTGGCTAATAAATCGAGACAATTTTATTATGTTTTCTTTAATAAAGGAACAATTCTGTTTCACTTTCTTGCATATATTTGTTCCCTACAACCTTCAAAATATTGTAGAACATACGATTTATGAAGTATATTTGGGTGTCCGAATATTAAAGTGAGCAACTGTGTGTGTGTGTGTATATATAATGGGTGTGAGAAAGTGTACCCTGGACAAAGAAATTAGGTAAAATTAGTGCGTGTATTCTTAAAACAATTATTTAATATTGCCATGCCGACGTTATTCAATAGTCCGATGTCGTTCGGATCGCCGCCTTCTCTTGTCCTTCACCAAATGCTCGGCAAAACTTTTCCCGTCATGATTCTTGAACTGCCCGGCATCAGAACAAGACAATCGCATCTTCTTTTTTCTTCACCGCTCTTGTCTTGCGGCACGCCGACGAGTATTGCAAAGTTGTCACGCTTGTTTGATATCGTCGTATTTGTTCTTTGCTTTCTTTACGACGCACTCACTCGTGCAGCTTACTTTAACAGTTCTTACAGCAGCTCAAGTGTTCTCTTTTGCGGCCACTATTCCGCGTCATACTTGTTACTTTACGCATCTCCACAGTGTATAATTCGCCCAATTATAATCAAAGTTCTAATGTCTAGATTCTGTACTCTCCTAACTACTGTGTGGCGTTTGAACAATTACTTTTCTACGTACTCTCGCCTAGACGGCGTCTATCGCTTCTCACTCAGCTAACTGGGAACGCACAATCGACCTCGTCGACGACTCGAGTAGAAGGTGCGGTCGGACGTCCGACCTCTCCTGGAGGGGTAACACCGCGTTTCATCCCCTACCGACTGACCCCACGCGTTCGCCATGAACTGTAAGCCCGGCGGCGGAGCTGCGGGCAGCAGACGCTAGACCGCGCTGTATCGCACCTGCAAAAGCGGTGTACATGCATTGCAGGGACGTGTCTGGGCGTCGCCGTGGCTGCTTGGGTGGCTGAGGTGTTTGTTGCATGTTCCAAACGCCACAAATATATATATATGTATGTATATTATCTTGAGTTACATACACCATTTATAACTGAAGAACATCTGAACAAATTTTAAGTATATTTGATTTGTTAGATTCATCTCCGATCCGAATAGCAGGATAACTATTAAAATATCGTAAAAATTCACATAAAAAAGAACAAAAATTCATGTCAAATGCAGGCCGGAACACACAACAAAATGTTTGACTAAATATTGTTATGTTACAACTACGAAGCCTTCTAGGGAAACTAATACTTCAAGAAAGAAACGTTTTTCACACCGCAATCTACAGGATGTATCTTCTTGAACATTATATTACGTTTTTTTCTGGCCCGGCGCTTCTCAATTTTACCCTACCTGCTCTGAAACGTTCAGAATCTGCAACTAAATGTGTATGAGAGGAACAGAGAGAGAGAGACAGAAAGAGAGAGAGAAAGAGAGAGAGAGATGAAGAGAGAAAGAGAGAGAGAAAGAGATGAAGAGAGAAAGAGAGAGAGAAAGAGAGAGAAAGAGAGAGAAAGAGAGAGAAAGAGAGAGAAAGAGAGAGAGAAAGAGAGAGAGAAAGAGAGAGAGAAAGAGAGAGAGAAAGAGAGAGAGAAAGAGAGAGAGACAGAGACAGAGTGCGTGATAACGAGAGCGGGAGAACAAGAGTGAGAGAGGGAGAGACGAAGAGAGAGGGAAGGACTGAGAGAGAACGAGAGCGAGAGAACAAGAGAGAGAGGGAGGGACTGAGAGAGGAAGAGACGGAGAGAGAGGGAGAGACGGAGAGAGAGCGAGAGGCGGAGAGAGCGGGAGAGAGAAGGGGGAGGGAAGGAGAAAGAGGAAGATAAAGAGCAAAACAACGTGTGCCGGATTCCGCTAGTCTAATGAAATATAGACTAACAAAATCCACAGCGACTTCTTTCTGACATCATTAACTGATCTCTTAAACTTTTTCACATTCATTCACGGCAATAATTGAAAGTTACTTGCAGAGTCGCCTATGGAATAGGCAAAAGGAATTGTGTACAGCAGGTTGCCAACAAATAAGAGCTCAATCTAAGAATGAATTCGATAAGCTTTTCCTTCCTTCAACTTTAGCATTTAATATCACCTAAAGGTACATGTTTACACTCGTCTAAATAAAGCATTCGTGTAATCACGTGTAACACTACATTGAATATACTTGTTTGCAAAATCATATTGGTTGATTTCTACCAATGATAAATCTTATTAGTCAATAACTAAGGTCATGTTTTTCAAATAAAGAAAGTTCTTTTAAATACATAGACTCAATGTCTGCTATATTAATTAGTTGAAAGGATTTCTTAGCACACTACCAATTTCCAATTTATGCTGCCAAATTTATTCAGGTACGCTGTGTATGAACTATTTACCAACTATCTACCAAAGCTTCTCGTTATAAAAATTACATATGGCGACTGTGTAGATACATCTATATAATTAATTTAATTAATTATCTAACGTCGTATTTTATTGAATCACACGTGCTAATGATTTTTTGTATTGTAACTGTATACTTCTGGTAAATCGGGAATGGTCTTTTAAGAATTATTAACAACTTTAATTTTCCCCTTCACCTCCATTGTTAGCTACATCTATATAATGTAGAGATATTGTGTAGATACATCTATATAATTAATTTAATTAATTATCTAACGTTGTATTTTATTGAATCACACGTGCTAATGATTTTTTGTATTGTAACTATACTTCTGGTAAATCGGGAATGGTCTTTTAAGAATTATTCACAACCTTAATTTTCCCCTTCACCTCCATTGTTAGCTAAATTTAAAAAAACTGCTATGAATACAGCTTCTCTTTCTCAGCTTTCTGTCGTGACTTTTGTAATTAAAACATTATGTCGACTGGAGTGGGCCGCGAAAACCGCTAGTTACTGTGTTACCTCTCCGATGCACAACAGCCCTCAACTCTGCTTTATGTAAGCAAGTCTCCACTCCTGCCAGCGCACTATCAACAGGTCTCACGAAAATCCCACATCGCTGCTCAAGTGGCTTGTGAATATCCACGAAACGCACTGGAACGAAATGATCTCTTGCTCGCTCTGCGTCATTCGCAGAAACTTCATAGCAAGAGGAGGTGGGACGAATCCGGGATTTTCTTTAAACCCAACCTTAAAAGATTTTGCAATCGCTCCAATCCATTAACATGTAATAATATAGATTAATTTAAAAATACTCAGCAAAAGTAACTCTTAAATCACGGTTTAACCTTTAAATTATGTCTAAAAAGGCACTTGTTGAAGGTAGTATTTTTTCTTAAATTTTATTTATGAATATTTTTTATGAATACTGAGTAAACTCTATATAACACACTGTCAAAAAACTGGAATTACGTACAACATTGACATGGCTGAGGTCATGTGAATTTACTTTGAAACCTCTATATTGATACGCTATCTACTTACAAAGAACGCTTTATATATCAAAAGCAAGTTCTTGGCCCCTTGAGTTTCGTTTGAAAAAAATAGTACACATGAAAATACTAATAATAGTAACAACAACAATAATAATAGGAGTCTTAGTGGAAAAGTTTGGTCGTTCAGGAATATAATTGTTTTGCAAGTACTCCATCTAATAACAGTATCTATAATAAAAGATAATAACAGTAACTATAATAAAAGAAGCAATTTATAGACATTATAATTTACAATAAAATAAACAAAATCTTCATTCGCCGTTTGAAGATATATAGACATTGAAAAATCAATATGTACTTCATGAGCCTTATATTTTTTCTGTCAAAAATCATATTTTATTTAATTTCATCAGTGAGCTAGAGTCCACTTCATAAAGTGGCTAAAGCGCCTTAATCTTTGCAGCAAATTCAAGTATGTTTTTTGCAGTCAAAGCAGTGCCCTCTGAATAAACAGAGTATTCTAATATTCTGTAAGGCGCTTGTTAAGGCTGGGTGGGCGCGGGTCGCACGTAATATAAATCATCTTATTCTGATCCCAAATCAATCATTTAAAAACGAAATCACAATATGTAAGAAGAACGAATTGAGAAACCTTTGAAACACGTTTCCTGCGTCGTCTAAAGTCATAAGAATGGAAGCTGTTGAAATGTTATTGCAGTTAGCATAACGCCTGAAAGTAAATATTATTGCAATAAGAAGCAAACAAACAGATCAAAAAGAAGGCGGCGAAATTGAAAAATGATATATTGGTGGTTTGATGACCTCTCTTTTTACTGTTGTGTCGAAATGAAGGCATTGTGAATATTACTATTCTAGCCACTAATATAATTTATATACCGATAAATGAAAAGGCAACAATATAGAAATAAGATCTGCTTCAAATAACACGTCAATTCAGTACAACAGTTGTACACGGCACCATCACTTGACTGCAAAAACATGTTGGCCTCTAGTTCTGCGAACATCCACCTAGATTGCTGAAACCATAGCTCGGCCACTCTCTGTAGTATGTTCTAGCTCGTTGAATATCTTCAGATCGTCTCATATCTCAATTATTCTCAGCCAAATATGCAGTAAACCTCTGTGAAAATAGTTCATTTTGGTAAATAAACAATTATTTAATATGTAATACAGAAACAAGCATGGAATACCCTTTTCACTATAATAATATATTCATCGTGCGTGTATTTTCGTGAGTTAAGTATGTTATTGCACATCATAACATACCGATATCAGTAAGAGAATTTCCACGAAATTTAGATGAATAATCTGAGCTTTATTATACTAGACTCCTCTTTATTAGTATATCATTATCTGCACTTTGCCAAAAGATAAACAATGTGAAGAATGATGTGAATCTGCGACTCACATTGTCAAAACGATTCTACGTTGTGTATTTAATATTTTTATCGTCGAGTTTTGTATTTACGTCGGAATTCACACTCGCGACTCGCAAACTATTTTGTATTAACAACAAACGGTAATATTCTGTGATTTTTATCTAAAATTGCCCAAATTTACTTTTAAATACTCTTTTAATATTTATTTGTGATAGTGTAATTTTTAGAAATGAATTTTAATATAAAAAGGCTCTTATCTCTCTTATTCAGTAAATCGATGTGCAGTACTTTTTCTTCCTTAGAATTCTGTTTCACGAAAGTATCTTTTCAAATCTAGTACTAGAGTACCTGTGCGAGAACTGTCCCATCCTTTCCGTATTTATTTCCTTATCCTTTCCATTAAGAAGTAAACGTATTAATAAAACCTGTGTATTAGTTAAACCAAAGTATAAATGTAACTTTGTAGGTACAAAATATCAAACAAAAATTTAAAAAATGCAATTGATGTTGGAAACAAATTTCCAATAAAGGTTTATTCAATACTATTGAGATATGTTCTTCTAACAATTAACACTTCCTTAAAAACAGTATTTGAAGTAATTACATTCAATCTTCATTGAGAGTTAGCTTTTCGCTTTCCTTGATTGTCACAGAAATATTAGAAACATTTTTTACTCTTGAGAGAGCTAAGTAATGTTTTCCATGAGAATATACAGGATCGGGCAAGTACAACCCTATTCTCTGCAATATTATTTACCTCTACTGGAAGTGTGATGAGGAACAGAGAGGGTTATGAAACGGTAGGGCGCCAGCTTGCTGGGGTGCGAAAATGGAAAAATTATTTGTATACTAAACAGTATTGGATTATTTTCTGCGTTCTTAAGTACCTCAAAAAAAGCAATTTCGAACCAAAAAATAATAAAACTACTATTTTTACCTTTGAGTAATAAATACCGTATGTGACAATTAGAAACAGTTCATTAGGCTAGACTTCACTTCGGTACATGGGAATGTTGCTCAAACTATGTTTACATATTGAATATCTTAGTGAACCGACACCATAAGTTTAATACAAACGGTGTATTATTTACAATACTAGCGTACCCATGCAATAACTCTCGCATGCTAAACGCCACCCTAATTTTTCTTAAGGGTATCGTGAAAGTGGAACACGAAAACATGTGGTCCATTGCCATCATAGTTGACTTCAAAATTAGGTACACAGCAGTTATAGACAACGGCAAAATGGTTTCTCTACACGCATAAGAAACTACATTCATCGGTATCAAGCAACTAGTAATAGTACTTCGAGTTGTTTCGAGAGCAAATCTTGAATTAATAATTATTCCAATAAATCTCGTGAGTTTGCGCCAACAACAGTGTACATGAAAGCGCAAATAGTATAAGATGGAGGAATGTAAACCTTTTTTCTGAGCATGTCACAAAGATCGGCATCAGCACCAAGACCTGAAATATAAGTCGTAGAGGAATATAGTCTGTATTACTTAATGTGTATGTGATATTCGTAGTATCGATAAGCACAGTACCGGCAAAAATGTAATAGAATGTACAAGAATATCTCTTCCTGTATATTATGGTGTGTGGAACGTTTATTTGAGTCTTTAAGCCTCGAAGTTTCAGATCTTGAGACCCTAGGACACTTTGTTTAGAAGTTATTTAACGATATACTTGATTGAGTACTGCGGATTGCATTTGACATGAATATTTGGATGTGGTTTTTAAACCAATCCGTCATATTTTTAAAGTGAAAGTACATTTCGTCACGTGTCACGTCTTCCTGAAATTCTCTTTCTTTAGAGAACCTTTTATAAGGATTGGTTGTGTCTGAGAGCCGTAAAAGGTATGTATAAAACTACAATAATATAGGTGGCGATTATTAATTATAAATAACAATTCATCTTCCTTTTCGTCGTATGAAATAATTTGTTTAATTTTTTCCTACAATTGTGTTAAAACTCTGAAATATCACAAGCAGCATTGAGTACGTATACGGTTGATATTTTTTTTCGGTAAACATGAAAGATATCAAAGTCTGTTTTAATTTATTACCTTTAGCAGGAGCTTAAATATACATGAGTTACAATGTTGAATACTGTTGGATATTTGCTTAATATTGAGTTAGCAATTTCTATGAAATGTTCACTTGTTTTGTAAACACTACTAGTGGTGTACACTAATATTTCACTCTTTGTTTATATTAATGCAATTAAGGTCTCTGATGAGGGATCAGAATCCAAATTAATAATTATTAAAGTCTGCCAACCATTCCCCAAAATGAACTACTAATAAGTATTGTGTATGTTTCTGTGCTCTGCAATTTTGTGAACATGAAAATTTTAGAAATAGTTTCAGTATTATCTAGTACCTTCGATCGTTTGTGCTCTAAAGCAAAATAAGAGCACCAATGCTTTCTAAGCTTATAAACAACGTTAGAACATATTTATAATATTGTGATGGTTTTTATTTTTCACTAATGAATTAACTGCATGCGCAGAAAATAGAAATATACATTTAATTATTTAATTAAGGCAGATGCTTTAGGGCCTACACCAAAGATTTGAATATGGCAACTAACTGAACTTTCAAAATCAAATGCTTTCAATTAAAAAAAGAGAGAATGTATATTCATGACAATAACAAAAACTTAACATTATACTGTATGAAATCGTTACGACTAATATAACATTTAATTAATAAAACAAATTTGCAGACTGTACATAAGTTTATCTTTTCTTCATCTTAACATGCAAAAAATTAAAGGTCCTTTATTTTATTAATGTCAAACGCTCAGTACACTTCACGATGAACTTGCTCAAATACTTTAGTTCATCAACTTTTCCTTAATATTATCTTCAATTGAATATGTAGACAATATCGAATGACCCTCTCACACCCAAATTCTTTACTGAGTCATACCATTCTGACTAACAACTCCATTTATCATGTACGTACTCATTTCAGAACATCCATTTACCGTCTGGTTGTTGATTTCATTTCTTCTTCCTATGTCAATCATCTCCAAGGCATCGAAACCATTGCCAACCTGCGTTCCTATTTGACACAGCTCTTGTGCATATACACGTCTTCTTATTGTCACTACGTTTCATATCCTTTAAATTTCTATTAGTTACAATATGATGAAAAGAGATACTTGAATAAGTACAACAAGCATCAAAATGTACACATACATTTTTACATTTTTGAAACTTGCAGAAATGTATTAATACAATGAGTTTACAATTTAATTGGTTCCAATAATTCTACGCATTTTTTAAAAAAAACTTTCATTACTAACACTCGTCAAATGAAATGGTTTGGATTCTGCTGTGTCACAGGTGCGAACCCACTAATTTTGCTATCGCTATAAACGGATTGTACCGTGTTTTTATATAGACATTTTTGTAATTTGTAAATTTCTTTGACTTTTTTAGATTAATTGTTTATTGTACAGAAATTATCAAAATTCAAACTTCAATTCACGTAGAATGTATGATGCACAAAGCGATTTTGTGCGAACGAACTCTTGCAAAGCAAGCTGTCCGATGTTACCCAACGTTTAACTAACACCACCGATACGATATATTTAATTATATTTTACAAATGTGCAGAAACCACTAACCAATTAAACATGATAAGTTTAATACTTTAAGTCAGTAATGATTGCGTAAATATCGGACATTTTTCATGGCAAGAGTGATTCCGATTTTTCGATTCCAATTTTCGGCGTTCCGATCTGCAAAATCGGCGATCCCGATTTTCGGTAGTTTAATCCGATGAGTGAAGAAGTGTTGTGTTGTGAGTTGATTCGAACGCGTTGGTGCGGAGGGGGTGGCGCTGACCGTGCTGCCGTGTGTCCGCAGTGTCGCACCTGTTCCGGTTCCGCCGTTCCGCGGCGCCGTGGGACTTCCTGGGGCTCGACGCCGCCACCGCCGCGCTCTCCGGCCTGCGCCAGATGGACGAGCGTGAGCACTTAGCTTAATGTTTGTTCAGCCTTAGAATTCCGTAGGATCATAGAGAGGTTATTAGACTTTTGTAGATCAATAATTTGTCTATGAATAGCTTTGAATGGTGTCCTAATGGCTAATATAGTCTTCTCACAAAAGTTCCTTTTTGTGATATACAAAATAATAATTTAATGGTATACAAAATAGTAATAATTCCTATATGGTCCTACTTTATCCAAATTTGGGGCACTGCAAGCAGGCCAGATCTCTCCATTTCACAGAGATTTCAATTAAAGAGGCTTAGAAAGATTGCTGCAACACTGTACATCTCAAATACAATGCTATTCAGAGACCGACAGTTTTTGAAAGAATCAAAACAAGCTATCTTCAACGTCTGGAAAACTACTCAAGTTCTTTAGCCGTTACTTATTAGAAAATAGTAAATAAATCAACCGATTACACAGACTTCAACACTTACAACTCCATTATAGACGTTTCATTTAGTCACAATATACGTAGTCACATATTCGTTACCTCTAACTTCTAACCAAAAGTAATAAAATGGCTTTTTGTTCTAGACATATGAAGACGGTGAAATGTACCACTGGGAAAATTTCTACCACAAAATGTCATTTTCATATTAATATATTAATTAATTATTCTAATGCAAAATATATTGTAAATTTACTTAGTTGGAAAAATCTTTAGAATGATCTTGATGTGACAAAAGAAGCATGATATTCATCCGCAACTTCTAACCTCATTGACCAATAGCTCCAGATACCCAATCCCACCACCACACACACAGATCCGACACAGCTAAACGAAACTGTTGCATCTATACATCGGACGTGGACCACTGATCTTTGAACGGGCTATTTGCTTTGATTTGATTTATTTTATTTTGCCAATGCACTATATGCCGCATATGAGGAAGACGTTCCATCCGCGCACGTTTTTGTGAGCTCTATAATCTCTTCCACTCCTTTTTTCATAAATAGTTGAATAATGAATAAAACTATCAATTAAGTGAAGTTAGCAACATTTGAAAACAAGTCAGTTTCGTTTTCCAGTTAAATTGTGTCGATAAACGAACTGTAGATTTGCGTTTGAACTTTCCCCTATATATACGTACGTAGTATACGTAGCATAGGGAAAGTTATGTAATTCTGCGGAAAATCGATTTTGAGTTTTCAACGGAAATATGTTTTGGGGTCCCTTTATATATAACAATTTCGTCTATCTTCTCGCCTTAATGTTATTTCATACAAGCACCTTATTTAAATGATTGCGAAACGAAGCTACCTCTTTTAGCTTGGGAGTGAAACAGTGTTTCAAATTAGTTCACAATGAGAGATGAAAAAATCAGCAGAATGGACGATAAGTTATCTTAGATCTATAGATGTCTATATATACATATTTGACATGTAGTTTTTCACTGATTGACGTCACTGATTGATTAATATAATTGATAATTACTGGACTTACAATGTGATTAGAAAGTTAACAAATAAAAATAATATCTTTGTTTTATAATTAAACGATTGGAATCTCCTATGAGTTATTAAAACACAAAAGATTCTTCCCGTAGAATTGAGGATGCGTGCCACGAGTGAGACTTAACTAGAAACCAAATGCCATTAAAACATTTGGTTAACCATCATTGGGAACACAATACTCCTTATCACCCGAAGCCGTGAAGTGAGGGAATTCTGAGATATGTTTCTTGCCCAGAGGCAGCCTAAGATGAAGTACTCGCGCAAATCAAACCAAAAATCGTTTGCATTTATTTATAAAACTTAGCCATCGGAAAACAACCCAGGAAAAAATACTCGTAAAATATCCGGTTGGTAATATTATGGGAGTTATAAAATATATAATCCACAAAAATTAAGCAGATAGAATAAAGACATTAAATGAAATGGGATTTAAAAGAACGGAATGACGAAAATGTACAAAGATTAGAATTATTCAATGTCAATTTTGTTTTCATGATTCGAAGATTCCACCGTCCTTATTCTAGTTAAAACATAGATCTCTAATATTTGCACCATAACACCAAACTAAAACTATCTCTCTGAAGTAGTATTAATTCAACAATTAAAATTCATATTTATTAATAAGATTATGCACACGCATCCATGTCAAAATAAACATTAAATGCATAAAAAGGTAATAACCATTATATGCCAGGGAGAATTCAATCTCTTTATGTTTTTTTATATTTATTTCTTACCCGTTCGGCTCTTCGGCCTTTCAGGAGTTATTACAATACATACATTACATGAGAAACTTAACAGTCACTTCCAGTTACAGCAGAGCACCAGTATACTTACTTGAGCTTATTTTTTAATCTATATACAGTTTCTGTTTACCTTCAATACAAAAATATACAAAATATACAAAATATACAAAAATATACAAAAATATACAAAAATATACAAAAATATACAAAAATATACAAAAATATACAAAACTAAAATTGAGTAAAAATACCACGCTTGTGAATAACACATGTATTCTATCATTACAATTCAATATATTGTTTATAACATTAGTACCAGCAATTTATGGCGGCTTTAAGCGATCGTTTGGAAAGCGTGACAATATGCTGGATGGTGCATAACCTGTACGGCCAAGGTTGAAAGTTATTTTACTAAGACAAGCTTCAAGACTTAATTAAAATTGTTTCTTAATGTACATTTTAATGCAGCTAATGTTTAATTGTCTTTGAATTTATGTAGTAGGAATAAACCAAGGGGCTTTGGTGACCAGTCTTAAAAAATTGTTTTGGATTATTTCCAATTTATTAATACGTATGCGTGTTTCCAGCGCCTCCCCACACTGAGCACCCATAGATGAGCGACGGGCGAATTATAGATTTAAAAATTGTTTCTCCATTTTATATTCTTAATGCAGAGTTTTTATATATTAATAGCTTAAGTTTGATTATTTTTGCATAGGATTTTTAGCAATATCAATTATGTGATTCTTACATGTTAGCCCCCTATCTAATTTAACTTCTAAGTATTTCACGAGTTAGTTAATGTTTAGCCAGAGAACAGGATTGTTCCTAATTGTTAACACTGGAGGGGTTATTATCTTTTAAGCGAGAAACTTTTAGCTTGTGATTTGTTTGGGTTTATTTGGATTCTTCGTTTATAAGGCCATTTAATTCAGATATTTAAATCATTTTGTAGGTATTCCAGAGCAATAACCAGTTCTTCATGTTGTGAGAGGATTGCTGTGTCGTCTGCAAACAAGGCTATTTCGGTATCTATTAATTCCGGAAAATCGGCAAGGTAAATTTTGAATAAAGTCGGTGAGAGTGGGGAACCTTATGGAACTCTAGCTGAGATTCTGTATTTATGCGACGTGGTGTCATGTATTTTAATATTAAAGTATCTGTTTAGCAAGAAACTTCCAATTATATCTTGAAGATATTTAGGAATGCCTAGATGGCGGAATTTGTATTTCAGTCCTGTGCCAGACACGGTCGAATGCTTTAGTAATATCTGTAGTAACAGAGCTGCCAGTCCTTTTTCTCGTGAAAACCCTTTGCAATCAAATCCGTAACTTTTACAATTCTGGGTTCAGTCGAGTGATTTGCTCTGAAGCCGAACTGGGCATCAGGAATGGCGTTCGTATCGTATAAGAATTTATTTAACCGGGCTAAAATCAGTCCATCAAACACTTTAGCTAATGAAGGTAATAGACTAATTGGCCTGGTTTTTCAATTGCGTGGGTAGAATTCTAGTCTTAAAGCTGCATTTAATATTGTTGTAATTGTGGAGTTTGGTAATTCTTTTAATATTTGTCTAGTTATTAGGTCATTCCCAGCATCTTCTGTTTTTGAGTCTGTTCATTGCGTGTTTAAGTTCTGCGGGGGGATATGAATTTTGATCTTATATCCGCGGAGTATATAGGTTGCTTCACCCTGTTTAAAATTTTCTCATTAAACACAGAGTTTACTATTGGATTGGGTTTCAAAACTATTTGAAAAGTGGATTAATATATTATGATGTAAGGCGAACTTTAAAGGTTTACGACGTGCTGCTGTTGTAATTCTTCAGTTCCATGCTTTATTTTTACTATTTAAGTCGCCTATGACAGTGATTTTCTTCATATTATTGTACGCAGTGACATTATTGGAGTCTGAAGTGGGACATTCAATTTGATAGTTACTAAGCTCTTTACGGATTATTATCGCAACCCAACCCGCAGCTTTATAAGAGGGCCTATCATTTCTATATATATTAAAATCAGGTACTCGTATCTTGAATTTGTCAGTTGAATGGAAATGCGTTTCCGTAATGCAAGCTAGTTGTATTTCGTGGAAAATTATAAAGTTCCAAAATATATTCTCTTGTTTGCTTGTACCATTTCCGTTCCAGTTAAATAATTTTAAATCAGTGAGCTGGTTACGATTCGTAACACGACCTGAATCATATTTTGGATTTGTGGTAATAGAAAATTCATAATCTGAGTAACCACAGTTCTTGTGATTGTTTTTCTTCTGATTAATATATCATGCCTAGATTCGTGCCTTGAATTGTGAACGACGTCGTATTTCTAATGTTCTCTTGGGAATTGTTCAAAGGTCTTGTCCAAGGGCCTTGCCTTTCGGATAGGGGAGGGAATTAGATAGTTAAAGACTGTTGGCTGCATCTGGCTTGCCTGCTTTCATAACTTATGGATCTACACTTTGTCAACTATTCAATACCTTGGCCTGTCCTGTGTTATATCTCGATCCAGATGCAGATTTATTACGTTTCATGTTTAATACTGCCTTACAGAATGAGCAACCACAATCATTCGCCATGTGATTTTATTGCAATTAGTTCAAGAAGGTTTAACCCCCGATTTAGGGAGTGTACATTCAGAGTAATGATGGTCATTAAGGCATTTAACACTTCAAGGATTGTTAAAACAGCTTGCGTATGCCCAAAGCGTTGGCACTTTTTACATTGGATAGGAAGCTTAGTTTTTGTTCGTACAAAAACTCTAACAATACAGTAGTCTAACTTATTTAGTTTTAGAATTTATCTACCAGCAACATTGTTCTCTACATTTACAGCAACTATCTGCTGGGGTTTTATGTTTTCTACTCTTCTACGAAGTCTTACTACTTTGAATACAGGGAATTTATCATTAAGTTCTTTTCTAATGCCATTGACATCTAGACAATCCGGTACATATTCTATTATAACTTCAAATGCCCTTTCAGATGGGTCTTTAAAGGAGTAGAACTCTATCTCGTTATTTTCGCAAAATTATCTAAATTTCCTGAAGTCTTTAATGTTATTAAATTGCACTATAAATTTATTGTTACTGTATTTACCTTCAAAATTTTCAATTTCATTTTTCACAATATAATAAATAAACACTTTATAATTTAATAATTCATCTTGTCTTTTATGTAATGTTGAATGATAATTGGGAATATTTTTTCTGATTTGAATTGACTATCATTATTTTCCTCTACGTCGTCAGAAGATTCAAATCTGTTTCCTACAGGTACGTTATAATGCATTTGATTTACCTCTGCGAACGTTTTTTCTTTTATCACTTAACTCTTCACTATAATCACGTTTTCTCTTTAATATATATACCTTTTTTGGTTGAGATGTTGGAAGTACGTTGAATTGTGATCTGTCCGTGTTGTTTCGAGTTCTTAGTAGCGTTTAGTGACTCCTCGTCAAGGTTTTGCAGTTTCGAAGGCGGTAGCAGATTCTCGGCAGTGCCACGATGTATTTGCGGCGGTTGAACTGTTTCTGGTTGTGTTAAACCAGACCAGATAACACAGTAACCTCACTGGTAGTAGTAGTTTTTATGGTTCTAAAATACTTAAAATGAAATGCATAAAATGCGATTTTAATTTGCCACGAATGTTAGTAAAAAGTAAATAAGAACAAATCACATAACTTTATAGAAATTAGAATTGAAATAATAATAATAATAATAATAATAATAATAATAATAATAATAATAATAATAATAATAATAATAGCGGATAGTTATTTGTATATAGTTATAAATCAGTGAATATAATATAGAGCCACTTAATTTCTCTGCGATCTTCTTGACCTGCAGTCTCCTTTACTAAAGATTGACAAACACTTCCCCAAATTCCACCCCAATTTCTCCACCACTTCATAACAAAAACAATGTAATTCTGATGACGTGTCATTTTCAACTGTCACAAGCTTAGTATTTTTCCTTACTAGAAAGAGGTTAATCCTGTTAATACAAAATTATTCTTCTCATAATAAAGTGAGATTACAAATTACATTTTCTAGAAATAATAACAAAGTAGTGCACCAGTAGCTTTCGTTTTTCTGTATTTAAAGTTATAGATGTTTGAGTATGTCGTACGTTATTGCTTCATTAAAATAAGATTGTGGCTTATTACTTGCATTATTCTTTTTAGTTTATAAGTATTTTATAGTTATTTATTATTATAAAATTTGTATTTTTAGTTATAAACTACAAAATACTAATATTTATATAAGGTTTATTATTTGGCAATACTGGCAGAATTTTTATTCGCTGCATCTTTTGCAAAATTTGATGATGACGAGTAAAAAGTAAACTACTATCTATTTATCAGAACATATTCAATTTGCTGAATAAAAATAAAAATTAAAAAGAACTGTACGGGAAGTTGGTTGAGTTAGTGTGTATAGGGGATGTGTCTTAAGAGACGCGTACTTTATGAAAAAGTAAACTGGAAATTAAATTAGTGATGTGTGATGATTTACCACAAGGATTGTGAACTTAAATTAATATTTGCAGAAATATTAAATACGGCAATGACAACGATGGAGTAAAAAACCCATAAACAAATATGTCATGTACAATTATTATAAAGAAGGCGTAATACAGCATAATCAGTAGTGGGAAAAAATATAGAGATTGGATTAGATAATGTAGAACAAGTACACGTGAGTAATTTTCGTGTAAACAGAGTTAAATGTGAGAAAATTAATAATAGATAAGTAGTTCAAAGAATAAAGAGTTACGATATAAATGCGAAGGTAACCGACGAGAAAGAGATCACATTCGAGAGACCGATTAAGATGCGCGTTTAGAGTGAAGGAGGGACGTGTTTGGAAAAGAGTTCACGCAGGAAATAAGAGGAGACGAATGTTCGCAGCTCGAAATGGGGGAGAGCTCGATCAGACTTGGGCTTGGAAGAACAGAGGAAAGTTGTTTTTTATTACTGAAATAGTTTAAATATGGCAGAGTGAAAATATACTCATGTTTTAAGATGGAAATGAAAATTAAGTATGTGGAAAACCGGAGCGACGTGATTAATTGAACTTTTCAGGAAATGGAATGAAACGTCGAACAACGACCAAACTTACGGCATCTGCCTCGCAAAGAATAGTAATAATGAGGGGACATTTTGTTAGTAGAAAATAAAGTAGGAAGATCTAGTTGTGTTTTTAATTTTTAAGATAGATACATTTGTAATTTGTAAAATAATTTGGCGAAAGCACCCAAAGAAATGGGACGGATTATTCAATAGAATATTATCACCTTTCTTTATAATTACAGTAATTCTGAAAAGGGTATATTTTTCAATTGTTGCTAGTCTGTTGATGAAAACGTAAACAAGAGAATATTATGTGTATATATGTATGTATGTTTTTACAGCACTGCATAAACGTATTTGATCGGCATACTGTAAGTATATTTATTTCAGAGAACTACCTAGAGAATTTTATTACTATTATTATTATTATTATTATTATTATTATTATTATTATTATTATTATAAAGAAGCCCGGATAAAAATTACTTTCAGAGATGGGACACATAGGATTTTAATATAATCTATAATGTTAATAAAAATGAAATAGTTGTAATGAAAGCTTCATACTACGTACATTCTAATCATTTATTACAGGTAATATCACTTTATGGACGCCTGGTTCTTATCTACCACGTAAAAAATTACTATAACTGCAACTTCATGAAATTGTTTGAAACACAGTTAACAATGATAATTAGCTAACAAGACGCTACATTAGGTAAATTCAAGTCTTTTGCTAGTTAATCTCGTGTTTTGTTCATTAATCCATGTTAATCTGAAAATGTTTTAAGAATTCATACAGAAAAAAATCAATTTTCAAAGCAATAAAACACCGTTAGCGGTTAGCAACGATGATTGCCCACTTTAAACATAATATACAGTTTTTCAAAGAATGAATATTTCAGTGTTAGAGTTTCACCAATCATTTAGATTGATGATTGTTATTGATAACGCGTGCGGCAACTGCGAAGGTCATTAGCCCGGTAAGCCTAGTGCCTAAATTCTTGGCTCTCCGGGAGACGCCGCGTCGTTGGCTGAGAGGCCGACGTTTCGCCTGACATGCCGCAGGCTTCCTCAGGGCAGTGAAAAAGACACAGAGACACAGTGACAGAGACACAGTGGCAGAGACACAGTGGTAGAGACACAGTGACAAAGACACAGTGACAAAGACACAGTGACAAAGACACAGTGACAAAGACACCCAGTACAAGTCACAGCCCTGAAGAAGCCTGCGATGATGTCAGAGCTGAACGTCGGCCTCTCAGCCAAGACGCGGCGTCCCCGGAGAGCCAAGAATTTATGGAGTTCGATCGCGGAAGCTTACGTGAGCAAGTGTAGTGCCTGGTTTTTCGTGGAGGGCGCGGTTTCTCCAACCAGGATCTGCCCATCGAGGCAGGGCACCGCCCCAGCCAGTTACAAGCACTAAGCTCCCGACCGTCTCCCGCGCACGTGTACAGTGTGGTTGCATGTTAGTGTAAGTAATGTGTAAGTGACAAGGAAGAGAAGGAAAGATCGTCGTGGTCCGTGCTCGTTTGATAGCGCGTAGTGCTCCGGCATTGCCGTGTGGGTGTTAATCGGAGAAACCACGAGAAAATAGCGATCAGAGCAACCAGCCGCTAGAATTCTGCCTCCAGACGAACTGAATTCGACCTGGCTGTTAAACTAGTGTCGAAAGCTAGGGTCGCCACTCCTGCAACCGTCGGGGCTCGAACCTAGAACCTCCCGGTCAGAGGCCCTGCAGTGACCGAAGTTGATGCTCTGAGCCGGTTCAAACGTTCAGAGATAGGTTTTTATACGATTACAATATTCCCTCATTAGTACATATACAAAGCAAAATACTACACAGTTACCATGAACCGTTTTAGAACGACATCAGTCGATTATTAGAAGAATACTCGGTCTCTGAGGGTTTGCGGCAATGAAGTACTTAATTCCAACCATCGTGGCTATGGATGCGTTGTGTCAATTATTAAGGTATTTGTTATATTCATGATATGATAGCTGTAAAAGATAATAAACACGAACTACTTAAGACAGACCATGAACTTTCATATCAAAATATGTAGGTTAATTCGATGGTATTCAGAAGGTATATTTACATCGTAGGTATATGAGTTTGAATTTCTGAATTTTGTTGGAATGAACACTACACGTAATTTTAAATGGAGAATATTTATTTTGGAAATTGCACAATAATGAATCTTTTCAAATCATATTGCATGCAATTGAACAGAACGTGATATTCTTATTTTAATGTAATCGTTTATTTCTTTTCTGAATTAAAAGTAGAGATGTTTATTTTAACCTTGTAAATATTATATATTTAAATAATATTATTAAGTAGTGCTAATAATATTTTTAACGATAACACCTCATTCAAAGTGTATCTAAAATATTCTCAAACACTATTTTTAATATAAACCAGCTTTTTATTCTTATTAATTTGTTTAATGAGATATTTTTGCGCATTCTGTGAACTTAAACTATAAAAAATATATTTCGGTAAGTCTTAAAAGGATCAGTCAGGAAACTTTTGTAGTTAAAATTATTTTTATTATTTTGAATATTTTATTTATTGTACAAAACAATAAAAAACGGTATGTACTCGTATATTGGAGCATATGACGAATGAGAGAGACGATAATATGTCCAAGACTTCGTGAGCTTCAGAATCTTTAGTTCTTATTTACATAGTGACACACAGTAATACTAAACAAAGTTAAATTAAAAAGAAAGACACCAGCCAGCAGGGTTGGCAACATCTGATAACTAGTCAATTTTACTCCCGTGTAACACTGAAAATTAATTTGCATCCCCAAACTAACTAGAGATATATTTTTTTCTAATATTGGCAAAAAAACAACCCTCTCGTATTTATTCTCCTCGCAACAAGCAAAAGAAGAGGTGAACAAAACGTGTGCATTGTGGAATTGCATTTACTTGCAGAAGTAAAGGAAGGGGCAATTTAAGCATTCCCTCAATGGATCAAGGCTGTAATAAATTGTTTATTAATGCCTCCTTCATAGAAAGATATATGTATTAATTTATCTTTATCGAAAAAAATAAATCTCTTCTTTAATTTGTTTCTTTCCAATTCTAAGAAAATGGATTGCTAATTTAATTCGAACGGCGGATTGTGAGATACCTATTCTATCTCCTATGTTGGTCGATCGATCGACTAAGAATATTGGATACCTATATACGTAATACGTGGATACCTCGATACCATAAACGAAAAGACAATTCAAAGAGACGAACCGTCTCCATTGGCGTATGGGCCATAAAAAGATTGATGTCAAAGCAATAAGATGTGGGAAAAATTGATAAGTTGGAGTTATAATAGGAACATGTTTGGGAATTAGATGTAGAGAATCACTGCGGTATTACGTTACATTCACAAACCAAAATTACAGAAATAGTACGTTTTCGTGAATAGTACGTTTTCGTGAATAGTACGTTTTCTTCAATTTTATAATTCTGTTGAAGTGTTGAGACACTAAGCTGTGTTTTCCGTCATTTGGCCCTGTAATTATGTCTACTTAAACCTTGAAATTTAACTAATTTTCTAATATAAACATATCCTGTAGAAATAAACTATTTAGCTTCAATATGAGCTACACAAATGATTAAATACTACTTGTGCTCTGTACAAATATCTTCAAGTGTATTTCCGGATTGATCTTCTGGATCTGGGTAGTAGCCGACAGCCGTTTTTTACTATTTTTGTATTCTTATTAAAAATAACTTTAAATCTATTATAATGATAATCTAATGTTATTATAAGTAACATTTCTTCTTTACAATGATATATTTTATCAATTGGTAGAGTGTTTCTATCATTTTTGAAATTTTGCTCGAAAAGTGTATAGGTTTTCAAGGGAAAAACTTCAAATAACGATAAAGCTCTTCCGTAACCATAATTATTTCACAGAATCACATGTTTATTTTTCCATTACTGTATTTGAATTAAGAGATTAAGTGAAAATTCATATTTTGGGACAGGACTAGTTTAGGCTGTTCAATTGTGCAAATTCGCATCAGCCATCTTGCATCTGTGGCTCTCAGCTGTTTCAGCCGCAAATATAAAATGTAAATGAATATCTCTTGGTAAGTGCTGCTATATGGTGGATTTTTCTAAATAATTGATACACTACTGCCACATGACAAATATACTCTCGGCTAAACCTCCCCCTTTCCATAGCACGAACCTTGAAACTTGAAGAGTCGGGCTTCATCATTCCAGCACGTGGCAGCTTACGTGGCGCTCATACCCGCGCAATGCTCGAGCGAAGTCGGGAACGTGCTAACTGAAAGACCGAAAATTAACTTTTTTTAAAATAATTGTTACGTACCTTTTTAAAATCTAAATACTTTTATCGGATTAAAAAGTGTGCTTATAAGATTTCAAGACAATATTGATGAAAACATTTCATAAAATAACAAATAAACAAATATGTGCCTAAAACATTTATGTTATAAATGTATGCTTGTTGAAGTAATATGGAAATTACTTGCTTAAAAAATAGAAAATAAAAAGGTTGATGAAGGCTTAAAAAGAACTCATGGAAAACTTTAATTCACTCGAATAAGTTAAAAAATGTATGGATTGAAATACACAATCACCGTTTTATTTGTACCTACAATATTTTGTTCCCATTTATGAGTTTCCGAGCATATTAATTTTTAAGAAAGCGGGTAAAGCAAAGAAAACACTTATGTGTAGAATCTCATTATTATTAGACTGCTATTAAAACATTATTATTTTGTAAGTGATTAATTTTTGAACATTTGGATGAAACGAACTTCTTAGAAACTACAAGAAGTATTATCAAGTTTTCACTCTTGCAAACACACACCAAATAAATTGAAAAAAAGGAGAAAATTTAGTAAGATTAATGTAAGTTAAGAAACCTATCTTTGGAGGGATAAAAAAATCAAATAATTCAGACTATAACTACGACACAAACATGAATGAACTATATGAAATGTGTTGAAATGTACATGTCATATAAGCCATGTCCTTAAAACGTTGCCATTTGCCTTTTCATTGAACGCTTTTTTGTTAATCGCATCTCTCCTATTTGGTTAATAATGACAGGGAACAATGATTACACAAATGTAATTCGAAGCATTAAAATTGTATTCGTTTGTGCAGTTACAATTTTTTTCAACCTATGTAAGTAACATTTGAAAGATAAAACAGTGATAAAATGTAAGTATTTGTGGACAGGTGTTGTCAGAAAAAATATGTGTCTTTCAGAATGTATGTCTTGTACATATAGTTTTTCCTCAACGAGATGGAATTTTCAATGCAATGATATAATATTTGATTTCTTTTTATTATCATAACCAGGATAGATTAACAATTAAAAATCAGAGATGGGTCGAAATATCTCATAAAAACATGTTATTATTATAAAATTATCAAGAGCTACAAAAATGCATGCATAACTTAATATTTTATTTAGCCTAAAATCTATGCACAGAAGCAAGATTTAGGTTAGTAGGTCATTTGTATATTTTATGACTAACTCTAATAAAAAAGTACTATTTTGAAGGAAACCTTTTATTTGGAAAATAAATGTGACATTCATTGGTCTCAAAACTTAAAAATCTATGTTGTGACGTGATTTAATTCGGGTTTATAGGCTAGTAATATAATTCTTACACAAATGTGTAAGCTAGTTTTATGAAAACAAAGTGGGAAAAGAAATATACTAACATGAAGTCAAGAACATAAATTTTATAAATTATGTAGTACGTACGTATTGAACTAATTTAAAGATTTTTAACACTTTTAGAAGATTATTTCACTTCCTATTTCAGGATCAAAGTAAGCAGATTAATGAACTAATCAAGAGCCATCAGACATATTCGGATATGGTGCAACACAACGGTGGAGAGAATCTAGCAACTTATTTAAGCCTTATTCTGTTTCATAAATATAATGTAAAATTTATGCAGCAATTACAAAAATAAAATCAACCAACAAATTCTGCCGATTTGGTTATCGTTCCCATAGATATCTTGTATTATATTTATTATTTCCTGTACTATAACATTTTCATCATTATTTTATAATATAATATGTTGGATCGGAATTGTCAGAGGCACCGGTATGGATAATTCACCCGCAAATACGTACCAGTGACTTTAAAGCTTGTTGAGACACGCCAGATCTTACGTTATTGAACACACATTTGTTATATTTAACACATGATAAAACGTGCTCTCTTTATGTTATTTGTTTCAAATATGTTCCCTCGATCAATTTCACTCCTCTTTTCTTAAACTTTCTGAAAGAGCTTGCATGCACAATGTTTATATTTGCAATAAACTATAGTTACATAATCAATCTGCAGAATTGTACCCCCTAATTTCTAATGTTTTGCCACAGCATATCAATTTTAAAAATAATAATGTACTATTGTTTTCTTATTGAAAACAGTTTCAAGAAATATCCATAGTTTTAGATTGGCTTGCAATAATAATCAAGTGTCGATGCGGATAGCTGAGATCGCTAAGGCAGTAGTGTCGTGGCGATTTCGTATCGAAGAATCACGGGTTCGAATCCCGTGTCGGGCATGGCTGTGTTTGTGATCGTCACTTCACCCTTCGCCATCATCCTATCCCTTCATTAATAAAAGGATTAATAATTCTCTCCGCGTGAAGGGGGCCATTAATGGGAAATGCAGTTGGCTAATAATAAATAATCGGGTACGTCGAGTTGGAAGGAAGAGGGAAAATAAAATAAAATAAATAAATAAATCAATAAATAAATTTCAATAAATTTCAATAAATAAATTAATGAAAAGCACAGTTGAATGGAAGAAAGGCTCGACACAAAATGAAAAGAAAAGCAGAGTAAACCATTAAGAAGGAAAAAATTACAGACTTTCACTAAAAAGAAAATGTTGCTACTTAACAACACAAAGTTTCTTGAACATTATCTGCCAAGACCTTGATCAAAGGTAGTCTCGATTTACTTAAAAAATATATTTACTTCATTATTTTTATTTTGAATTCCAACTTATTCGTCATATTTGCTACCTCAACTTTCATAAATGTTACTTTATAGAAATGTATTTTCACAAGCTGTTCCAAGAACACGATATAAGAAATACTGAAGTACATGTAATTTGTTATTATGCTTGAAGCTAAACTTTAGAACATGTTTTTGTTTGTTACCTTTGTTAGTAATCCTATATTTTATTGATTGTCCCGATTTCAACTTTACTTTCCAATAATACAGAGATGGCAACTTTTGCTGCCAATTCAGATGTCCAGTTCGCTCCATTGCTATTATTTTAAAAAAAAGGAATGCGATGTCTAATGAAACAACGAAACCGTAGTCTCACCGTATGGTTGACATACTCATTATTATAATTAATATTATTTATTATTATTTCAATTTCAGAAACGATAAAAAGATTACTTATTTGGAAGTTAAGCCCAAAATAACACAGACGTTCTATTATAAACTGCTGGTGAATCAAATGAAATGTACCTTTCTCTTACAAATACGTTCAACTGTCATTAGTCAACCAGAATAAATAACGAACGATATAACGACTGAGATATATGAAGGCAACAACAACTATTTTCTCTGCAGTGACTGGCCGGAAGGAAGGCTAAATTAAGTTTGGCGTGGACTATCCGATCTCTACCAAACGAAAGCCGGAGCCGTACGGTAATAAATGTAACAAGGACCGCACACGATCTTTCTTTCTTTCCTCATTCACACTATCTCCTCTCCCCTTACATACACACACGTGCACTACACTATCATATATGCCGGGAGGCCAGTCGGGAGCTTAGAGATTCTTCAGGCGGTGGCAGTACTCCACGTACGGAGATACCGAGATGTGTGAAAGTCCCGCAAGTCGCCGAGTAGGTCTGCGCCCCTAAAGCCCTTCAGCGATTGGAAAGAGGTTGAGATAGTGGCGTGACTAAGAACTCAAAGGGCACCTGGGAGCGTAGGCTTCCGCGACCGGAGCCAAATACTTGGCCATCGGGGAGACGCTGCGTCCTATACACCGGTGCCAACCTTTCGGCCGCCATTCTGCGACCTTCCCCGGCCTACCCGGCCTGGCATTTTGTTCTGACGAAGATTGCAGAATTATGTCCTTTTTTAGAAAATTTAAATGTGAAAACCTGCAAAAAATGCCTTTTAAAATTGCGTGAAAGTTTGTCGGCTAGAAACTCAATTGCCCACTCAAAGTGCTATTTTCGATTTCTTTCCATATGAATGTACTTTGCACTGCTGGAGTAGCGAATAGACTAAGTTTAACCTACGGAAGAAGAGATCATTTTAAACAGTCTTTAAGAGTGTTGTTCTGGTGAGAGATCTCACTGTCGAGCAACAATTCGTCTTGACTTATTCCATTCTTGAAGTAATTTCGCCAAAGAAAGATGAAAAATAAAACAGATTAAACTACGAGTACAATCAGCTTCAAGGACGTAATTTCCGGTTGAGAAGGCTCAGGGCGTCAACTTATTACACTGCAGTGGATCTGACCGGCAAACCCTAGGGTTCGAGTCCCGACGGTGGCAGATTTTCGAAACTATTGAGATAAATGAGTTCAGCCGGAGGTTGGAAGAGAATTCTAGCGGCTGCTCTGATCCATTCAGTTGTCTCTTTCTGAATCAGTTGTCCTGGTTTTCTCCGATCCAGGCAAATGCTGGGTCAATATATCTTCACAAACGGATGATGAACCGCGCGCATTCATTTCTTCCTTGTCCTATCCTCAACAATTACTACACTCACACTACGTTCACACCACAACACATGTCGGAAGAACAGTGGGGAGTTTACGTAAAAGCTTATACAGTCTGTGGTGGTGTCCCGCGCGTAAGAGATACGTGGATGACCCGCGAGCCGAAGCGTGCTGGATCTCACCATTCATTAGGTGAAGAACACTGCCATCTTCTGTGATAAAACATGCACTGCACTTACAGGAATTATGGTTTTAGCCGTGGACGCGCCCGTAAACACAAAATAATCTACGAAATATGCCCACTTCATGTGGAATTTGTGACGACAAACTAAGCTGTCTGGATGTTTTTTTTCTTCGTTTTTTATCATTACACTATCATTCTACTATCATCATGATATATAGTGCACAAATGCATTATAAATAAATATAACATAATGCATTATAAGCAATGAGCAAGTTTTCGTGACGAAATTTTTGACCATACGATTAGAGTATTACTACCAACCACACACTCTAAACCATTATCACAGTTTTAATCCTGACAAACTATATGAAGTGGCCAAAGTATATTCTTTGAATGAAGGAACATCGGCAGAAGTTAGTTGCACCTCATTGTCTTTAATTGCCTGTGAATTTTTCGAAAATAAAATGTTCAACTTTCTGTACAAACATTTATTTTATATCAGACTAAGGAAAACTGTTGTATTTCCTCGAGGCATACTTTGATTTCCTGCAATAACTGACGTCATAGGTTAGAATCTGTGCAATGATGAAATGAACTGAAACAAGTCTAACTGCTCCCGAGACTGTATTATTTCTCTGATTGATCAGTTAAAACGTCGGGAAGCAAATCAGATCAGAGTCGCCAGAAAGGCCAAGATCGTTAGAGCAGTAGTGCCGTAGCGATCTAGGATTGAAGGATCGCGGTTTCTAGTCCCACTTCGGACATGGTTGTATTTGTGTTCGTCCTTTCACCCTCTATCATCACCATATAATGTCATCTTTACAGTTACCATAACGTTCAATACAATAATAGTGGCTAATGACTTCGATATTGGTATGACCTTAAAAAACAAAAACAAAGAAATAGATCAAAGAGAAACCTTCCTCCAGACAGAACCAATATCATTCTGAAATCAAAAATACGGACGTAAAAAATTCAATAAAGTTTAATTTATGTATTTAATTTAAGTCTTAACATAACAAGTTAGCTTTAAAATATAATAGAAAGAGATACATTATTTTGTGGAATTATTCCGAAAGTAAAGATGATTTTTCAACCCAATTCTGCTAAAGATACATTTTTAATATTCTTATTAAGAATATTTTTATTTTTCGGTATGTTTTGTTTCTTCCAAAACTTTTCTTCTCACATTTCTTACCATCTTTATATGCACAATCCATCTGAAAGACTCCATCTCCCTTAAAGACTCTACCTATCTTAAAGCGAGAACCTCCTCTTGAAGACATTTTTCCTTAATCGACTATACTTGTTTAATGGACGTTACATTATAAACCTAAACATTAATTCTGACCCTATGGCCAGAAAAGGCAATACGCAAAGAGAATAAATGATTCACCGTCTCAGAGTCATACCGTGACAGTTTAATCGTCATATTCATGTTTTTCAAAGATTCGTAGTATCGTTTTCCGCCCTGGTATCGAATACCAAACACATTTAAATGGATTAAACATTAGTTTTAATCACAAAATATAACTCCTCATTGTTCATTTGACCAGGTAATAGGATCTTCATATCGAAATGCGAGAATGCGAGTAACAATTTTAAGGCAAGGGTATTTCATGTCCATAAGCACAAAATTAATATATTCAATCACATTTCTTTTTTATACAATATGTCGTCCAAATCAATACCTTTAAATCAAATTTGTTGCTCGTTTGCTGTTGAATGTGTTTTCTTTTTCACGAATGTGAGCCTTTTTTGGTATTCAAATTGAGGAAATTTTTAAAAAATCCAGCATTCAGTGACCTAGTAAGAGGGTTAACGACTTGAAAACTGTGTTTGTTATTTGTTTGAAAACTTACATATTTGATAGGTATTTTCTAACGAAAACGCTAAGTATGGTTAAGAAATGAGGTAATTTAGGTGAATGATCAGCATCAACTTACTAACAAAAACGTGGAGAGGTCACTTTTTGTTCAAATCTTTGAAACGCTCTTTGCCGTAAACGCCATATTGCTCTATTGTTTTGTTGTTGCAAAAATTACAAAAATGTAATTTTTTTAACATGCCTCTCACGTCATTAATATTTACACTAGCGGCAATTTGTTCACATTATTTTATTTGTGAATATTTGTACTTTAAATATTGTGAGATTAAGTTTCTCGAAAACTCGAACGTTTTCTGTGAAAATGGGCCCAAAATTCTGCATTTAGAAACGCTCAAGTGTCAGTTTTTCAGAAACTAGCTTTAAATTTTTTCTTCACACTTTTCCAACATATTGTACTGTTTAATATGATATAAAATTAATTTTGCTGTTTTTTTGTTTTTTCAGAAATTACACAAATGTATTTTTTTTAAATATGTCACAACTGTAATATGCTTATTTCCAGCAATTTGTAAACACTATTGCATTTGTGTCTGGAAGTGCTTGAAATTACTTCCTA
This sequence comes from Gryllus bimaculatus, assembly GCA_017312745.1. NCBI lineage: Eukaryota > Metazoa > Arthropoda > Insecta > Orthoptera > Gryllidae > Gryllus > Gryllus bimaculatus. Next base: position 952,715 of record BOPP01000184.1, read on the forward strand.
CGAAATTTTCCAAAAACTCAATTTTTTTAGAGGGCTTTAGATTTTCCATTATTAGTAACGCTAAACCACCAAATTCTTAAAAACACCTGTAAATGTTTCATTGAAAGTTCCACAAACAACGAGCTTTTACTCTTCTCTGATATTTTCAATGTAATAATTCTGTAGTAAGTAATAATTCTGTAATAAAGAAGTAATTTTGCTATCAGGAAACCAAAAAATGAAAAAAAATGAAAAATTACTTTGGGCGCTGATAGATGGCAGCTGGCAAGACAATGTGGCAAGTTCGAATAGCTAGCCGAGACTAAAAAAACTATTATGGGTATGTCTGTGCCATTCTGCAGCAACACTAGTTTACTTTTTCGCGCTTAAGGAGAGACTTCTTGAGAAGAGATTGTTATGTAATACTGCACAAAATAACATCGAATTTTCGGCAGAAAAACACAAGTCCCTTGTAACGAAAAAGTGGATCCAGTTGCTAAATTTAGAAAAAAATCCCCTATCACCTGGTGAAGTCAGCATCCATGTTTTATGGGCCCTTGATACCAAAATATAGATTGACGGTAAAACATGTCTGTTCGTTTTGTTTTTGAACCTATCTTTTAATTTTCGGGGGGTACTTTACATGAAGCCCCCGGGTATTTTTCAAAATGTTCAAAAATATGTTTAAATTTTGTTGTTGGATAGTCTGAAGGACGTTTAGGAAGATGGTGGAGGTCTCATGTGGATTAAAATCACTAGTGTTTCGAAAATTGAAAAAATAAAAATGTTTTCGGTGTCTTCCTACAACTACAATTATGAAAATAAATTTTTCTTAATTGAATGTATTCATCAAAAATAGATTTTCAAAAGGCCTTGTTGGTATTTTTCGAGGTATTTTTCAAAACTATAAGTATTTTTTGGGCAATTGGGCATCAAACTTGGACGCCCGACCTGAAATTCCTGCGCTTTGTCATCATTATTTTAGAAGTGTTTTGAGGCAGTTCGATTCGGCATTTGTCAAGATGAAAATGTGTATAGCATTATGATATTTTTATGGAGTGTTATTGCATCTGTTAATGCATGTTTGGAGTTTTTATTCAGTATTGGTTTGAGCTGATTTAATCTAATTTTGGCCTGTTGTATTTAATGTTTATGTGACTTTCCCAGTTGTGTATTCTGTCAAGATTTAGTTCTAAGTATTCTATATGATGATTTGATGGTGTCCAGTTTATTTGGATATTGTTTATTAGTAGTGGGGTGGTTGGGGTAGTCTGAAGGACGTTTAGGAAGAGTAGTAGTGGGTTAGGTGGGGGACAGAGAATGGTCTTATTGAACATATTTTTGCCTTTGATTTATTTGGGTTTAGTTTTATTTTCAACTTTATTGCCCATGGGTGATATGAATATTGCCATATCGTCGGCGAACTTTGCAAGTTGTGTGTGATGTATGATGGGGATATCTGCTGTGTAAAGACTGAATAGCGGTGGGGATAGTGGTGAGCCTTTCGGAAGTCCTGCTTCTATTGGGCGTATGTTAGAGCTATGATTATCTATGGTTACTGTGAAAGATCTGATATAAATTGTGTGATAATGTTTAGTAAGCATTTAGGCGTTCTTATTTTTTTGAGTTTGTAGATTAACCCGGGGTGCCAGCCTCTGTCAAAAGCGTGAGATACATCTAGGAGTATTGCTATTGGTTTTTCTTTTCTTAAAATGCTCTTAAAATGCATTCAGTTATCCTTAGTAATTTGTGCACAGTTGAGATGTGGTTTTTAAAGACAAATTGGGGATTTGGAATGGATTCTGACTTCGTTAAATGATTATTGAGTATTTTTAATATTAATTTTTCAAATATTTTTAGAATAGTTGGAAGCAAACGTATTGGTCTTTAATTCGCTGCAAGACTATGATTTGTGTTTGTTTTAAGGATCGGGATTATATTTGATATTTTCCAAGTTATTGGGAAATAACCTATTCTGAGTGTTGAATTATAGATGTTGTTTATTTATGCGATTGTGGGTGTAGGTAGGTTTTCTAATATTTGGTTCCTAATGAGGTTATGTCCAGATGCCTTTCTTTTGGGTATTTTTTTTACTTCGGTAGGTGAAATTAATTTTATTATTTGAGTGACTTAATAATTTGGAGCTCCATTAGAGTAAATTATTGCCTGGTGGTCTGGATGTACGGGTGTGTTATTAGGTTTGAATGTTTGAGCGAAATACTCTGCTAGCGCTTCTGTCTTATCTTGTGAAGCACATTTTATACCTTGTGTCGTGATGAGTGTCATGGTCCCATCGTTGTAACGCCTCAATGATAACAGGCCATAAAGACGGCTGCCTTTCGTTCGCGAAAATAATACTTTTACATATTTGTAGTATATTACAATACCGTAGTGTTTAATAATTACTATTAAATATTTTTCGATCTATTTGCATTTGTTTTCCAAAGCTGTCAGTATCGTATTATTTACGCTGCCACTATTTAATTACATTACTTTCTTGCATACTGATTACGAAGAATATTGTAAGGCTGAAAACTCATATGATATGTTCATGAATAAACTGCATACTTTATGCAATGAATCCAATGCCAAAACTATATTTTCAAAGTTTAGAATAAAACTCCATTGGTTGAAAACATTTCATTTTCGCACCAAATATTCTACGATTTCAAATGATTTTTACAAAAAATGATGACTGAGATGTGTTAATTTGGAGAGAAATTGTGGTATAAATAGTACTACATCACCATTACTAATGGTGAGAAAGTATGTACTGTTTTAGAACCACTAGTTTACTTTCTCCCTACGTAGTAGAAAGGTGTGCAATGCTGCACAAAACGACGAATTTGCTGTAGAAAAACTTTTATTACAGGATGCTGGTAACGGAAACGTAGATAAATCCAGTGGTTAAATTAAGAAAAAATATATCACGTCGTGTAGCCAGTACCCATGTTTTGTGAGTCTTTGATGCCGAAAAGTTAAATGATGGCAAAATGTCTCTCTGACCGTCCGTCTGTAAACAACGCCAGCAGTTAAACCGTTCAGCCAATTTTCTGCAAAATTGATATTTCCCTATCGCCTTGGCTGATGTCGCGGCCCCTTGAATTTGAAACCGAAATTTTAATTGTGGGGGTTACTTTACACAAAGCCCCAGGGACATCTTCCAAATTTTCAACAAAAAAAATGGATTCATTTTTTTAATGTTATTTTTGTACAGTGTGAAAGATGTTTTAAGAGAATGATGCAGGTTTCATGTCCGTTAAAAAAAACAATTTTTCGAAAATTTCAAAAGGTCAACATTTTTTCTGAGTCTTCCTAGAACTAAAATATTAAATTATAAATTTTTCCCTTAACGAAATCTCTTCCTTAATGATAGATTTTGAAATAAGGTCCTGTACAAGTTTTCGAAAATTTCAGTACTTTTCGTGTAATTTTGCGTGAAAGCGCAGGGGAGAAAGTTGGTGTGCTGATTCACCGCCACTAGTTTTTTATTTTTAATTTAATTATTTTTTGTTCTTCCAGTGATTCGCATCCAGAGCGGCGCGCCGCTGCACACCGTGCGGCTGCCCGGCTTCCCGTCGCACTTGTTCCAGCGCGGAGGCGGGTTCGCGCTGCCCGGCTTCCTCACGGGCTTTGACTTGGCCCAACAGAGTTAGTGCCCTACTTATTCTAACAGCCGCCCGCCACGTTCGCTCCCCTCCGGGACCTCCCGTGAGTTTCCGCAGCGACGGGAACTCTTCGAAGCCTCGTGGGTGGCGATCTCTGGCGGCGTGAGCATGGTCGATTGGGAATACAAGTTGTGAAGCTTCAGGACGCGAAACAACTTATTGTGTTGGAAAATAAAAATAGAAATGTTTGTGTATGTATGCACTTGCTCTGTTTGGATTCCTCATACTTATTTATGCCCTCAATTGTATCTATTTCTTTATATATAACATTTACATCGTACTTCTATGTACTCGTATATTAACATGCACCGATGCTTCGAAGATATTTATATATTTTCCATCACTAATGCTATGTTTTTCTTTCCTTCTTCAACAACTTATATTCCAGTTTCATTGCACCAGTCGTTAAAATACTGTAAACTATATTTTTCTGTTAATGTTTTGCACGTCAATGTCTATAATTTACACCTTTGCTTGCCACAAGAATATATAAGATATATCATCACATTATTAATTTTAATATAGTTTCATTAATTTTATTATTTTTAATATAATGATCAAAATAATTACATTTTGACTATTTATTCTCTACGACAATAAATTTTCAAACTGTAAGATTTGATGACAAACACGTAGTCGTCTGTCTTTTAATATTCTTGTTCTATGTTTGCACACTGATTCACTGACCAAGCATTGCTTTCCCAAAAGGGTCGTCAGTTGGCTGCTTGTAATAACATTTTTAGTGAATGAAACAATAAGGAAGCCAATTACTGTTGACATTCATTGTCTGCAATTCCTAGAAGAGACGATGGTACGCAGTTGAACGCAAGTGAACGTCTATTAGGTGATTGAGATCACGAATCGTGAACTTCACAGAAATACTAACGCAGCAATTTCGAAATTTAATGCTGCTGAGGTAACTGTGTTAAGAATAACCGAAACATAGGTAGGTAAATAAATTATAGGTTATAATTTGCACCAATGTAGTTTTCAAGATCAGTCATCTCAACAAAACCCTATGACATTCAAATTAACCGGGCAATAAGTTTATTATTCAAATTTTGATTCGGAAATTTGGTTCACAAGTAATGATCTAGATACAATTATAGAAATGAAGAATCTCACAGTTACTATGAAATAGTTCTGGAGGAACGTGCGCAAACATGTCGATGATTTTACTTTCTCACATAATACTTCGTAATATAGAAGAAGTATTGTAAAGTTGCAGGAAAAGTACTGATTTTTCGACAAAATCACGTTTTGAGACCCTAATACTCTGTATTTTTCTTCGTCGATATAAAGTCGTGTCGATATAAAGAAAATTCACTTCTTGAAAACGTAATATAGTCAGAATCAACGTTTTGTGGATCCATGACATTCTTAAAGTGTTTTTCGGCATTGGCGTCTTTTCGACCGCTCGTCTGTGAATAGCACTAGCGTCTGTACATTTCATAGGATTTTTACCAAAATTGATCTTCTCCGATTTCTCGGAGGTCGCGACTCATCGAAGTTCAAGCGAATACATTAATTTATGGAGGTAGGTACTTTTGAGGAAGCTCCAACAACATTTAAATTTTTTTTCAAATTGCTTAAAATCTTTTATAACGTTTTGCTTGAAGAGAGGAATGCACAGCTATAAAAAATGTGCAGCTGTGATTTATTAAAATTCCTGGTTTCCAAATTTCCAAAAGTTAAAAATTTGTTTAACCTCCTTCGGCATCTATAGTATTAAAGATATGACTTTCTGTTTAAAAATATGAGTAGTTTTCCGATAATTTTGAGTTTAAAGAGTTTTTTAAATACTTAAAATGTATACATATAAAATTGTACAATTGTATGATAAATCAATTCTGGAATAGTAGAGCTTTAAATTATTTCATATTTTCAATATGTATCAACATTGGAGTAATTTTAAGCAAATATTATTTTTACTGCCCACAATGCCTTTTTATATTTATATACTATACATTTATATACTCAGTCTCCAAAAGTGCAATTTTTTCATTCATCTGTACACATGTGATAAAACTTGCATAATTGGGATAATAATTTCTCCATGATAGTCGACAAATACATTTCGATACGTGTTAACATAACCAATAATATGAAAATATATTAAAACTGCATTGTCAACAAACATTTAACTCGACTTTTAATGTATTTCATTTACGAGTAGAAAGAAACACCCAAAAATACTATAACTAAAATTTCATTTCTGAATATGATTAATTTTCTAGAAAGATAATTATTTCATTAAATTATTATCCTTTCTTACCTGAAGCAAAGAAACTATTCTGGTTTTCTGGGTTAAATCTTATATATATATATATATATATATATATATATATATATATATATATATATATATGTGTGTGTGTGTGTGTGTGTGTGTGTGTGTGTGTGTGTGTTTCGGGCACAGGTCAATAGGAGATTGGGGGAAGGCAACAATTATTTGTGAGAATACGACTAATGTGAAAAACGTGTAATGTACACATGAAAGGACAAGGTATGAACTAAGTGCTTGGACACTTGACGACACAACAAAGATTGTGTTTCACACATTTATTACGATATTTGAAATGTACCATATAAGTATTCACAACATTCCAAAAGCCTTACACCTCTACCCACTCTAAATGCCCTATCAAGCAGATACTCGGATACAGATCGTCACGTGCGTTGCACATCACGCGCCTTACTGTAAGTCCTCGCATAAACTCTCCTGTCCATCTCGTGACTGTCCGGTATGCGAGGGCATTGTATCCAAGAGCTTCCACCAATTCCCTGCGACATTCTCGGGAATTTCTAGGATAGAGAACGTGTGTCTTAGTGTGTGGTTGCTGCTCGAAACGGGTTACAGCCATCTCGCACGGCTGCAGACAACATTGCTCTCGTTGATAATAGAGACACCCACAGAACCGTCTGTTGTTGTGAACACACATTAGAACAGCATTTATTTCACGCGACAAATAAAACTGTGTTATCCGATAACACTCCTTTTGGAAAAACAAAATAGTTGCAATAACTTCTGCTCCAACCATCATATATATATATATATATATATATATATATATATATATATATATATATGTTCTCTCATATGTCCTCTCGGGTGGCACATGGAAAATGCTTTAGCTTCCTGTGAGGCGTTCTTGGGTTTAAATTTCGGCCGGGTCAAAACTGAAGCTGTAGCTTTCTAATATAAATTGTCCCATTTCCTACAGCTGTAAGACTAAAGAAAGCTCAGACAGACCAAATTAGCTTTGTACGGTGAAGAAGATATGTCGGGCTCACCACGTGTCACCATTGTTTACAGGTTTGGATAATAAAAACAGTGCTTTTTCCGATTTGCGGTGTTGGAAGCCTGACCCTGTTTTTATTACCCACACGGATGGAACATACATAGGAAGAAATATGAAATAATGCGATCTCACCAGAGAATTTCTGCAAAATTTTGCCACATTGGCGTGACGATTAGCGTCTGCGGTCACTCATTGTTATTGATAAAAGAGCGCGAACCCACTGCAAACAAACCAACACACGAGTGTCTATATGCAAACATTTAATTTGTCATTAATTCATTGCTCTTTCATAAGTGAGTTCAATTATATTTTATTATTTTTTTGCAAATAATACTACAATTAATTGACTACATATCGTGTACGACCGGCCTGTATAGTCGAGGTCGCTAAGTCTGGAGGGTCCTGGTTCCTTTGGCTCACCCCTGGTATGGCTCGACACGTGTGTGTATGAGTGATTTCATCTCGTCTTCATAAATGTTTGTATGTTTCATGCTGTTCTTATGTATTGCCCTTACCCTTATATGTTACCCTGAAATATATAAACTATTGTTGCAAAAATCACAGTGGTCGCTATAGAATCGGAGCAAAAACGACGCGACCTTAAATAAAAAATGTAAGGTTCAGTCAACTTCAAAAAATTAAAGAAGGCGGAAAGAAATAAAGACACAATCTCCATTAAAAATGAACAACATACAGTTGCCTGATGTAAAGGCAATTAAATTGCTGGCTGGTGTTTTGGTAATAAAAATTCAGTGAAATCTCAGCTAAATTAAATTATGTTACACATTCAGAATTCTTTCAAATTCTGTCAACCTTCGTGCGGCTCGTTTCGAGTATCTTTCGAATGTACATTTCTGATTGGGATATGACATAATATTGTGGTAAAACATTCTATACTACTGACTACCCAGACTTCTAGTCTATACACAAATGTACAAATCATAAGCAAATGCCATTCACGTGATTGAGCTTGGAAACATGCCACTGCCTTGCCTTTTATATACGCATCAGTAGTTTTGAAAATTAATACAGCTGAAATTAATACAGAAGGCTGGGAACATATTTTAATGCAAGACAGATATTATTATAAAACATGTCGTAGTAATCATGTTCATCAGGTGTCAGTATCTACAGCTCACTACACGAAATCTACTAATACAAAACTTACATAACTTTACAACACATTGCAGATGACATTAAACAACTGAAATCGATACAAAAATTTCAGTGCCAGCCAAAATCGTTTTGCTACGTTTCTGTCCCTGTGCAATTAGAGACAATACTGATCGCCAAAAAGAAAAATATTTATTTAACAATAATGTATACTACTAATAAATAATTGTACATTATAGATTTAAAAAGACTAAATATGCCTGTAACAATTCACGTTCTTCAGGTTCTGGGTGATGAAACCCGGTATCGACCACCTTTTTGTCCAGTTTCCCTGGTCCAATGAGTAAATGCTGAGGTAGCCCCTTGTTTCGCGTGTAAACATAAATGGAGCTCCTCCTCGCTAACGTTTTGTTGAAATATTCTTTTGCATATTGTGTTAGTAGTACTGTCGGGGATTTGGGTTGCTATGTTGTTAAAAGTATTCAAAACTTCAAACATGGGCTCGGGGGCAAAAATTTCTAGCCTTTAAAATGTTGCTAACCTTGCTTTGTTGGTACTTTTATTTCTCATTGAACTATTTATGGGTAAAGGGCAGTGAGGAGATTCTTGTACTCACGAAAACGTGCGCAGATGTACTTTTTTCCCGATACGTCACATACAGTCGTTACTGTTGTTTGGCGTAAATAAAACAAATCACACGGCTCGGGCGGTTCGCAATTGATTGTCACATCTACCAAGGAATTCAAGACATTAGATGACATTCTTCTTTATCAACAGTTGGTATGGTATTGCCATCTTAAATGAATAGACTAAAAAATCTTCGTTCGAGAGCATAAACCGTGACGTCAGTACCTCCGTTGGTAAGTGAAACTCCTATGTAAAAAGGTTCAATTTTTATTAGAATATGTGACATTAGTTCTTCTCAAATTGGCTGATAATGTTCAATTTTGAGCCATGATATCACAAAAACTATTGTACTAACTTAGCATGGTTTTTCAGGCCCGTATTTTTATGTTAAAATGTTTGTTCTTTGCTAGCTCATAATTTTAAAAATAACCATAATGAGTATCTCTACGTTTCTATTTTTGCTGTACATGGAAAAGTATCCATAAAAATTCTTCAAACAATTTTACAGAAAATCTATTACGGCAGTGTCCAATAGATTTGCAATAGATAGTTTGACCCTGCTGAAATGCGAATCCTAGGCAACAGTTGTTCAGATAAACCCCGTCTGCCAACAATATTTGAGTGATTCAATCTTCAGTCTTCATGCCGATTGTACTGTTTTTAAAATATTGTATCATTACAAAATTAAGTTTAATTATCGGCAATCTAAAAACCAGGTCGCGATTTATGTTATGCTGGAAAGGCAGTAGATTAATTCACAGCGTTTACTATTGTAGGTACCTTAAAACCTCCAATTTGTGTGAAGAATTCTTCCAGAATATGGTAGAAAAATTCAGCTCATTAAAGCCAACCAATTAATCTTGCCGAGAGGAATCGAATAAATTCCATCAAATCTGGGAATGCACTAAAAGTCATTGGTTGTGGTTAATATCTTCCAAAACTCTTTTTTGAGAATTATTTTCAAATGTTCTTAAAGAATTCGAAAAAAATATCGAGTGGTGAACCCGGCAGAGGTGTAACTGACAGACACACGCGGGTTACGTGATTCCTATGGGAAGATAAAAAACTAATTCACTATAGCAGTCTACAAAGTAAAACAGAATTTTAATGCAACCTCAATGACGCTCTATCATACATTGTCTCTTGTTATATTGATTTACATGTCTGCTTATGTAGTGACGTGCAACACCGTTATTTTTAATCACTATAATCACTTAATGTGATTCATTCAATTCATTTTTATTGCTAAAATTTAATATACGTAGGTGCACCTCAACTGAATCCTATAAAAGCAATACGTGTTGGCGCAAATATACATATGAAGCATGCGAACATTTGAAACACGTCCACCATTCTTTCCACAACACGTGTTTATTTTCACACAAAACAAATATCTCCATACTACGCTAACGATCCATTTGAAAATTTATGAGTTTTTCAAGCGCAGCTACTAGAATATACCGCCGTTTTATTTTGTTAAACTTTGAATTTTGCCATACTTCTCTCAACTACACTCTCTCTATTTAATTCTTGCTGACGAGGGAAGTGTCATTTGAAGTCAAATACCTTCTGCCGTTATTTAACCATGGCTAATGCAGTAATTTTCAATTTGTGGTCCGCATAACCTGATCTCCACGTGAACGTAAAATTAATGATGGGTGAGATTTTTGGTTGGAAGTTTTCTTCCCATCTTAATCAAATTCTAATATTTTGTCTTTTTTTGCCACAATATTAAATAATCTCAAATAAAATAACTTAAAGAGTAGGTAGCACACACTGTCTTAAGTTTAATACTCAACTTACTCATGATTTTTTTCTTCTGCCATCATATTCCAATCTTTTGGCCTCAAATTTCAGGGGTGTAAGAACCGCAGTCGCCGAAATCAGTGTCAGACACTGAAATTCACTATTGATTGATTACTCTGGTCAACAAGATTTTCGGTTCTCAAAAAAGGAAAAACGTTATCTAGATCGATGTTTAATGCTGAATCCAGAACTGTAATCAGTTTTGGACTCTGCAATTGTATGCCCCAATTTACCTTTAGCAATGCGACCATTTGCTTATGGTCCAAATCTTGATTATCCTGTTCGCCCAGAATCATATGTTTTGGAGCATGTAAAAGAAAGCTAAGAAGAACTACATTAAGAAGACGATGATTTTCATTTTTCTAATGACAACAAACAGCGAATAGTGCCTCAAGAGGAATTATATTACCTTGTTAGAGACTCTATCAAAATATATCAAAAACACAAGCTTGGATGGTTGTATCAACACGATTACAGCAAAGGAATACACTGATTAAGGATACAAGAATTTGCATATTTCTACATCGTGAAGACAAGTACATTCTGTACTTTTTTTTCATTTCAAAAAACGATCACATACTGCAATAACGTAAACGGCTTAATACAAAGCCTTGGATTAATGCACCACTCGAATAAATGTGACTCTTCATAGATGCGTCGATACGAAGTTTATAAGTCATTTTATTACATATTGGTAAGAAACTTCCTTCAATTCCAATTACTTATTCTTTGCATTTAAAATAATGTTATGAAATCATGGATTACATATTAAAGGGACAAATACTTTTCAATGTATTACTAATGATATGTAAATATATTAAAACTGCATTGTCAACTAACATTTAACTTCAGCATTCGCCTGGTATTGACTGGAGAAACCACTTAAAACTACCGATCAGATCTGTCGCCTGCTGAAATTCTCTCCCGATCAGAGGCACTGCAGTGACATCAGTTGATACCCTGAGCCATCTTATCAGGTAAATTCACTATTAAATTTTATTACTTTTCCGCGCCCTTTAAAAGGAAGATGGTCGGTCAGCGGTGGTCCGCTGCAGCCGGGATTCCATCGCGGTCCCTTTCACGGGGAATCTGTGGGGCACGCAGCCAGATTTACTCGGGGTATTCAGTCTTCTCATTCCGCAATATTCTCCTTTCCACGCTCATTACTCATCATTACATCTCGACACAAATGCGTAAACCTGGACCGGCTGAGGTGGTTCAGCGACAGCGTTTACGTTGCCTCTGCAGCGACACTGACCGGGGCTTCTAGAGGTCGAGTCCCGGCGGTGGCAGGGTTTTCAACACTAGCTAAAGATCTAAGTCGAATTCAGCCACTGTCCGGAAGAGAATTCTAGTGGGGGCAGCTCTTATCGGCAGTTTTCAGTGCTTTGTCCGATCAATACTAGGTGAATGTCGGAGCAGTACCGTAACAAACGGACCACACACAGTCTTTTATCCCTTTTCCCTGTCCACTTCTCACCCTTTACTTCTTCTTACATGCACTATACTACCTCACATGAGGTTGGAGTAGTAGGTAGAGTGATACTAGAGGTACTTAGATCTTATCTTGGGTCGAACGGTGTTCCGACTGAGATACCAAACCGTCATGTAAGTCGACATCGGATCTCACTTTCCAGGAAACGATCAGAGGGAAGAACAGCGCCATCTTCGGGAATATAACGTGCACTACTATGACAGGGTTATGCAGCAATGGTTAGGTGAATGTTCCTGCACATAGTCCAGAGTGATAAATTCAGATAATAATAATAATAATAATAATAATAATAATAATAATAATAATAATAATAATTAATAATAATAAAGGGTTTCGAATATAGAATCTTCCTGCCTTCGAAGATTCGATTGCAGATTCCTTTCAAAGAAAGCAAACGCACTCGAGCAGCAAAGCAAAATACCTCTTCCAATTCCTGACGCTCTTTACACACTCACCTTTGTGTAGCGAGGAGCTTGCTTTCACTGCAACTCAAGAGGCCCTCCACGGCCCTCCGCGGAGAGGAGAGAGAGAGGCTACTAGCTGTCAAATCCCGCTCCTTTGACCTCAACAGAAATACCACAACAATGGTGGAATCAGTAAATGGAGTCTAGTGGATATCGACTCACCGCACCAGGTTTATTATCGGTCGTTTGTTCGTTTCTCTTCCAACATTGATATAAAAATAAGCTTTCTACTCCGAATTCTTCAAATATTACTTTTTCGTCATACCTTAGCACTAACTTAATTGAAAACATCATCAGACTTCCGCAGATCCTGAACCTAAAAAATGGTTACATTGTTTGTAGTAGGGAAAATAAAGTGAAAAACAAAGAAGTATAATGGCAACTTCATTTTTTAAATTTTATTTAACGTCATAAACATTTAAAACCTGTGTGACATACTTTGGAGAAAAATGTATTCTGTGCACCTTTTCATAAATTATGGGGTACCCACACTAACTCACATGCAACTTGAATTATCAATACGGGTGGAAATGAGTTTTTTTGGCAAGAGTTGATATAAAAAATATATTTGCTCGCGTGCGATAAAAACTACTTGCAAACTTATTATCTCATCGTGCCCTTTGTGAATAAATGCACTTACAGCCACGAGAACGATAGCTAAAATAATTATATTACCCACTGAACACTAGAAACGTGCAAAGGTAGTGAATTTACATTTACTTCAGAAGAAAAACAAGAGGATATCTCAGCATTTGCTCGAAGGACCAGGGTATTGGACAAAAAGCCTGATCGAGATGCAGGTCATTGACGCAGAATATACTTCTTCAAGCTCAATAGCTACTTGTTATAGGCATATGTGGTGTTGTAAAATTATACCATTGAAATTGTAACTAATATATTAAATATCATTGTTAAAAGTAATACTACTTCTCTTTTTGATGCTCGGTATAGTGTAATTGTATAGGAACAGTTATGCAACAGAAAATGTTCTATTTTTAGCTTAAATTTGGGTACCTATTTTAATTGTTTAAGGCCATCTGGCAATGACTGGTAAAGTAACTCACTACATGTATTATATGTAGATTTCTTGTAGTGAGTTGTTGGTACTGATCCCCGATGAATGTGATTTCTACAACGTGTGTTGTAATTATTACTTTGTATTGCATGTATTGCACGAACATATGTTCTCACCATTAAGTGAGTCAGTTTTAACAAAAAACTGCAGATTCGTAAAAAACAGTTAAGGCAATAGTAAGCACTTTAACTTCCGTATCGAGTTTAATCGTTTAATAACAGCTGGCAATGATTCAGTACAATTCTAACAGACATTCAGGAAATGCTAGTGACCTTCTTCATTTGATTAGAAACTTGCGACTGTCACTGGTCATGGCTCAAGTCTCGCATTGGCCAAGCGCTTGTGAAATTGCTCTAGCTTCAGTTTAATTTCAGTGTGATTTATTTATCAACAAAACAGTAAAAACTGTTTGTGAGGTATGGAGGAAGTATAATCTGCGTACGTATATTTGTGATTCTGAACCTTTTTCGCACCCTTTTACTGCAAACTAATATCTAACAAAACGTGATTACAACATTTGAAACCTAGACATTTTAACGTCTGAGTAAACAAACCTCAAAATTAATTTTTTAGTATTGCTTGCAAAATAGCAACCCATATCACCGGCTTCACTCCTACCACAACTTGCGAAAGAAGAAATCATCATAACCATAGTGAAGCTACATTTATGCGCGGAAGAAAAACAACGGGTTATTTGAGTATTTTCTGAATGGATCAAGGGAAAGGGCGGTAAATCTGATCGATATGCGTCTTATTACTACATATTAATGAAGTTTGCGGTTGAACCAACTCCCATAAGAGGATACGCTGCCACCTCATCTCTACAGCACTGTGTATCTAATCATAGAGAGATGCTAATCATCTATCTAATCATTGAATATAATTCGTGTATCTAATCATTTATCACCGGGTAAGGGAGCTGTGAGCGACTGAAGCTACTTGCGATGAGCCCTGGCACGAGAGGACTGAGGCGTATGTGTCCATATATCAGGTGACCGGACGGTATGGACCATTCAAATTTTCACTCGAGACCTAAATGAGTCCGAATCTCTGCCACACTCTTTTGACACAAATTGTTGACTTAACTAAAAGTTCCAAAACAAAGCGTGGTTAGAAACATTTGGAGACTAGACATTTTAGCGACAATCGCTCAGTGTGAAGTTGTGGGTCAGTGTATTCAATGGTGAGTCACGAGAATTTGCTGGAACAGTGTGGGGCACCAGAGGGAGGCGACGTCTTGGAGAAGGGAATTTCAATTCACTACAAAAGGGCTGCCCACTTGAAGTTTTAAGAACTAAAAAAATATTAGCTAACCTGATGATTTTCTTTTCTGACGGTGAAGTCAGAGTTCACAAACCTGATTGTGATATTCCCATCCGCTTTCAAGCGAGTAATGATCCCTTAGTTACTTTGGTACGTCAATAACATAACGTTGTTCCTTGTAAGAGATGCGGGTTGAGAAGGTTAGAGACGACAAGGAAACAAATAAATTATATACTTCTGATATTGTGTCTACAGTGCTGGAAATGAGCATACTGCCGAATATTTGGCCGCTGTTCCCACGTTTTGGTCAGTATTACCGCTAGCTGCACAACCACCGCACACCCGGAAATGACAGAGTGAGTACTTCTTCAATTCTCACGCGAGAGCATGTGGGAGAAAGTACAACAGTACTGTAATCGCCGAAAAATCAGAGAAATCAAAGGTTTTTAATAACATTTTACTAGGTTTTAGTATACCGGTATTTAATAACTTTCACCTAATTATACCTGTCGGTCAATCTTCATTCTGTATCTTTGGGGGTCCTTTGCTTTGTTAATTTATTTTTAAATGCAAAATATAACTGCAGGAGTGCCTCAGGGTTCTGTACATTATTTCATATTTGCATGTCTGATATTTTTCTGTATTATTTATATTTGCATGTCTTATAGTTGACAAATGACAAATATTGAATTGGTACTTTTTGCAGATGACACTCTTCTATTTTCTACGCATGAAGACAACAATGTGTCTATGACAGAATTAAAAATGGTCTCACCGAATTATAATTGTGGGCAGATCAATGGAGAATTAAAATGAGTACTCGAAAATGTCAATCAAAGCTTATTTCTCTTCGATGACCTTAAGTTCTTCCAAAATGTATAATTAAAAATAATACAGTCCTGTGAAATAATGGCCCAATTAAATATCTCGCTATACAATTTGATAGACGCCTCAAACATAACATGGAAACTCCACATACATTCAAAAGTAAATAAAATCAATGCTTAACTATACCTCTTCATTAATAGAGAATAGTCATTAAAACACAATGTCTACTATTGATTTTTAAATCTATAATCCCACCATCTCTTACTTACACATGCCCAGTCTGGGGTAATGTTGTATCATCAACAATAAACTCCAGGTTGTGTAAAACAAATACCTTCAAATTATAATTTAAGCCTCATGGTTAATACCAAATTCGCAGACTCGCAGAGAACTACATGTAAACAAAAATAAAAATTATATTTAAAAACAGGGAACATTTTTTGTTCTGCACTCAACTCCTCTCCTTTAATAAAAACGTGTAATTTAGGTCGTAATGTTATGCTCTGATGGATAAAATCAAAATTTCCAAAAGACACATTTCTTTTCCCTTAATAAACATTAAAAATAAATCACAAATTACTACACAACACCATAAACATTAGGTACTCTAAATATTTTTTATTTTATATTGAATAAAAATAATAATATTCAAAAATCTAATTTTTAAGAGGCACGATAGAGATTTCAATATGCCAAGGATGTCAAATCCAAAAACAAAAAAAATATATTAAAGTTGCCCATTTCCTTGAAAGGCTGTATGGTCGAACGAGAAGAAAATAAAATGAAAAAGGCTGGCCCATTTCGGTGTGTAAGCTTCCGAAGAGCTGAAACTACGAGCAGCTGCTATCTACCAGGGGCCGAGTTGCGAAAATCGAAGTAAAGCATTACGTTTGGTGCTGGTTACGGACGCTTACACCGCCACTCGTATGTTTCGACTTCAAAAACATGGCGGCCACTAGTTCGGCGAGCCTCCACCAAGAGCGCGGAAACAATAGGGACAAGCCACTCTATCTAGTGTATTCTAGCTCGTTGGCTGCGCCTTTTGGCCGCGTAGCCATGACGCCCTTCGCCCGCGGGAGCTCATGTAAGTTCACGCTGGGCGCGCGCGGAAATGCGGTCGCCGCCAGACGAAATTCAGTTCATATATTTCGCTGTCGCGCCAAAACACGGCCTGCTCGTAAACTGGCCTGGTGGCTGACTCAATTAATTACATTGTCACTTTGCCACTTTAATTTACATTAGAATTTTTTACACATCGACGGTTAAAGATTAGCGGACCCGGCCATTGTTACGTGACGCCCAGAACACCAATCACGGTATCTGTAGCAAACATAAGGCGTAACCAATTCGGTTCGATAAGCAAGGCTTCATAATCAGGTTGAAGAATTTTGCCCTAAACACGGGGAATTTTTCGTTTCGAGATAAACATATTATTCTTTCAATTATTATGAAAAAGAAAGAAACAATAGACTTTATTGTCTCTCAGTTTTATGTGCCAAAAAGAAAAATAAACGACAGACGTAGGGAAAGAAAAACACGAGGAAAAAGAAGATAGTATAGGGCTTCGAGCAGCTCAACGAACGATGCTTTGTTGATTTGAATAATTTGAATTTAAGAGGACGGCCAGTGGAATCGTCAGGAACAAACCATGTTTGTCCATAATTTGGAGACATTTTTTCACTTCAAAGTTGAATTTTGTTTCATTGGAGAGGTTATATGGGTACAGACCAGTGGGAAAAGGGCTCAAAACATATCTGCCATCTCTGTTCATAACGTGTACTACATCGGTTGCCGGTTATACATTATTTTGGGTTTCTAGTGTGTCTTAAAGAAATAAAATTTATCATCATGGACGAAAGCTAACTGCGGTTTTTCTGCAAAACATGATGTATGCCATTAAAATTATTGTTGGCTTCCTCTCTACCTGAGGGTGAGAAATGTTGGAATTCTTGTGGTTTCAAGAAACGGGGAAAACGTTTAAAATAAGAAGCAATTCAACGTTCCAAATTTTGCTGAGCAGGTGATCGTTTATATTCCGAACTTTCGCGCAGAACTGCAGTTTTCCATCGTTCATATCAATATTCCCAGGTACATAAGCTTCAATTAATTCTTCCTTAGCAAGGAGCAGCACATCCATAGAGTAAATAGATATGAACTCATGGCCACACTTCGCAATCGCTTCTATCTGTTTTTAATAATCTGTTTTACCGGAAACAAATGATTACGATGTCAAATCGAAGTATTAGTAAGTCGAAACCACAGTATACGAAATGTAAAAATCGATAAACAAAATAGGAGAGGCGCAAAACTTGTTAACTTAATACTGTTGCCACCGAATGTCAGCTCCTTATAAGCGCGAGAGTAAACGTTATACAAAAACTCTCTCTTTGAGCTTCACATAAGATTCATCGTTACGTTATTTATAACCATTAACGTTAGTAGTTTCGGTTAAATAGTCTCTAATCCTATACAGTATTTGAGTAAAACTCCGAGTGTGCGTATGTTCGGATGTGCGGCTCCTTCATTCATTGCTAGACCGTGCACCAATGGAGATGTATGAAGTGTCATTCGATGTGATAGAATAGTCCTGATGAGAAACTGATCATTTCTTTTGGGGTCAGGCCATAAGATTCAAAGAAATTTTCCAAAACGTGTTTTCCCGTGTTTTGGCGCTGTGATCTTAGTAGGTAGACGGAAAATTAAACTCACGCCTTCTAAATATATCTATTTAGGTGGTGTTGATTAAACTCCAGTACACAAAGGCAGTTTTCGCTCAATACGCCATAATTATTTTTACGACGTTGGCAACACTAATGTTGACATCTTTAAATTAATATTTAAATTACCAAGTGAATGGAACTGCGAATTTCAATTTTGATTAGAATTATCGTCTTGTTTAAAAAAAAATTGCGTAAACCTTGCTATATTAGCATGTGCTATGTGCAAATTTGTGTAGATTAGCAAAAAAAAATTAAATTGTATTTGCAATAAAATTTAACTATTGACATCATCAATACCTGTAAGCATTTGTTACGGCGATTATCATTTTGAAATTGCAATAATACCAGTTCATATGGAGGTAACATACAAGGCCATTGGGTGCAGAAAGCTTTCGAAGTATAACATGTACATTATAACATTATCAGCTACTACGATTTATTAGTAAATCCAATGCCAGATACTGAAAGAACATATTTGAACAAAGCTGAACATGAAAGAAATGAAGTATTAAAGACATTTTAAACATGAGACTATTTTTAAAACATATTACAGTATCGGCGACGCTACATTTTACTAGTTGTAATATATCCGCCATGATCTAGTGGAGTACGAAATACTGGCTCTCATGTGAAAACGTCAGGGCGGTTGGTGCGATAGAGTACACGGCGATTCGCGGACCGGCGTTTTTCAGGATTCTCGCTGCGCGGTGCTTGGAAACTGCATAGCCGGGCAAAGAGCTCCAGAGCAGAAAAAAGCTACCTCTGGGCGAAGCTAAAAACCAGGTGAGGACGAACTACTCAACTTAAATTTTCTTCCAGTCTTCGTCTCTCGCAAGCCACGCAGGACGCTTCGCAGCCAATTTGTAAATTTCGAAGTGGTAAATATAGAACTGCCGGTTGTGACGGAATGGCGAACATCAAGGAGGAGTGTTATGTAATATTCATTGCTAGTGACCGCGTTTAAAGTTTCATTCCCGGATTTCTGAGATTTTTTTCCTGCTTCGAGGAAGACCGTGGCACGCAGTCACAACGTTCCCTTTACATAAGCCATTTGGGGCCCAATTGCTTCCCTCCTCAAACAACGGCTAGCGGAGACCGTGATGGATGTCAAGCAGGGAAGGGCTGGCGCCCGCCGGTTTTGTAACGTCGCTTGGCCGGTGTGACGGAATAATAAATATTTTTAAAATATTGAATCGAATAGTCGAAGTATTGAACAAAGTGTGGTCAATGCACCCTATATAACAAAGCAACGTGCTGCTTCGCCATAATTTATACACAAATCTTAATTCTGTTCATATGATCAAATAGATCGCCACGTAATGTTCCTGTTTATTCTTAAAAAAAATAGTTTTATATCTATGAAAAGCATGTTTCAAAGTTTTTTGATTGCTGATTTGACGTATGATTCTGCGATCCTAGAAGTGCTCTCTCGGATTTACTGGACCCTGACATTTCAAACTCACATAGAGTTGAAACTTTTGACGGCAACCGCGTAGCGTTTTACTTTTAATTAAACATTTAGCTTGATCTCATCTTCTTACAGTATCTGTTACTGACATGACTAAAGATCGAATCTAACGTTCCTTCTTGGCTGTCCGGGTGACGCCGCGACGTTGGCTGAGAGGCTGACATAGGCTTCCTCAGGGTAGTGATGAGGTTCCTCAGGGTTGTTCGTCACTTCTGTGAGGAGGCCTGTGACATGACAGGCGAAACGTCGACCTCTGAGCCAACGACACGGCGTCACCCGGACAGCCATGAAGTCGTGAACTCGAGCCGCGGAAGCTTACGTGTACATAGAATCTAATTCGTCGGTGGTGCAGCTGGGGCTACTGGAACCTACTGTGAAGTTTCTGTTGTTCTGCACACAAATAATAAAATACTCGTATAAATAGTATACTTCCTATTATTCTTATCTTATGTTACAATGGAAATTTCTTAAAATTTCATTTTATCTGCATTCTTGTGAGACGTGATTCCAACGTGTATTTTTAATAATTCTTCAGTACCAACGTGTTACCACCCTAACAAGAAAAATCTCTAACTTCCTGACTGACTCTCCGACATGTGCGGTAGTGTAACGCATGGAAGTGTAAGACCGAACGAAAGATTGTACGCGTTCCGTACCCTATTTGCAAAGGTATTGCTCAGGCGTTCGAAAAAAAAGACGGAAAACCACGCATTAGACCAGCCGACCCCTAGAATTTTCCTTTATAATGTGGCTGAATTAGACCACCACCTAGATATATATAGTATATATATATATATATATATATATATATATATATATATATATATATATATATACTGTATATATCTAGGTGCTGTTGATTAGACTCTCCTGGATTATTCTGCCATTAGTTTTTGTCAATCAAAACCTGTTGTAAATTTTAAATCTGAACTGTCCTTTCAATTTGTTCGAGTTTCATACTCTGAAAATGTATGAAAGAACCTTTCACTTCGAGGAGGAGAAGCAGGAGAGGATTATTTATACGGAAGTTAGTGAGTCATGGGTAATTTATAATGCCTTCATTGTTTTAATATTTTAAAGTTATTAGGATATACACAGATCCCCTTATTTATGATGAAAAACATTATTTTCGCTTATTTTTAAAATATTGGAATTTTTATTTTGTATGCATATTTGCAATAGAATTATTTTTGAACTATTTTTGATGTTTAATAAAAAATAGATGACAATATGGGACAGGATTGAGATGTGACATTACACATTTTCGAGTATTACTGGCGCTATCTGTTAACGTTCTTGAGAGGCAGCTGCAAATCGTTTGTAAGTTTCCAGGTTACAAGTCATTTGGTTCTGAGTTGTGGTTATGAGAGCATAACACAGGAAAGTTTATAATTTCGATGCCCTGAAAATTGTGCGGAGAGTTTTTGAACTTTTCTTATCGCGATTATCAGATAAGGTAAGATAATTTATTTTATTATGTTAGTTGACATGTAGATATGTTTGTATGTTCTTCGTACATCGAACCCATTTTGTTAGCCTAAACAAAATGTTTTTAGGTTAATGCCAAAAGCTGAATCGTGATATTAGGAGTACGATTATATTGATTCGTCTCATTTAAATATAATTATTTTGTCTTCAAGTTCTCTGCATGTAAAGATGAGGCGTTTGTAATGGTTGCATTTTAACTCGTGTGTTCCTACTTTTACTTCAAAAAGAATTATGCGCAGCATTTTTCGGAGACCTCATATCTCAGTACATCTGCATTTGAGATTTCATTTTCAATTTATTGAAAGTAACAATTAATATTGTATTTCTACTTTATGCGAGAGAGCAAATAGGCATGTTTGATACTCATCAAGATGTGATGCTAAAAGGTATAAAAAAGTTTTTTATATTCTTTCATGAAGAAAGATTGTCCAAACCCGGTCAAAAGATTACTTAGACATTACTTGTCACAACTTATTGACAATTTACCTCAAAATGCTCAACAATGGGAGAAGCACATTTCAAGGTGTAACTTTTTTGTTACAAGACAAATGCCTTATGATTGTTGAAAACAATATCGTTAAAAGAATGATATTAAGACACTATTATATGTAATATGACCAGGTTCTGTACATTTTAAAAGCAAAGTCATGAATGATTTTCAAGAAGTTTAAAAATACACATTATAATTGATTGTAATTAAATGGTAAACATAATATTGATATAATTATTGTCTGACTCGTAATGTTATTATATGAAATTTCACAAAAGTTTTACTCAGTATCATATTATAATCTGTTGGTGCAAGGTTCCTTGCAATTACACCTGCTGAGAGCGGGATGGTAGTGGGATTGCAAGTTCCGGTTATTAATACAACACATTTATTTAAGTAATCTGTGGAATGGCTCATGAGCAGTGTACTAGCCTCCCGGGCTGAGATCCCAGGTTCGATTCCTGGTCGAGGCAAAAATAGTGTTGTAGCTTGCCTTTAAAATCGTCTGTTTCTGTGTGTCGAACTTAGGCTTAGAACGTAGCTTAGAGCTTAGGTGTAGAACGTAGGCAACAGTGCTAAGACAGGCAGAAATTTCTAGTTCCGGTGAAGGTAATAGTATTTCTGTTCGCCACATGTGCATCTTACCCCGAAACCTGGGAATTTAACTAGACTCGCCCATGGAAGTCACTGGTAGCTAGTTGGTAAAGTCGGACAGTCGACCCAAAATGCCAAGTACGAACATACATTTAATCAAAATTACATCGAACATGAAGGCTTTCAAATAAATGGATGAATCGAAGCATGCACATGAAATGAGTGGTTAAGGAGAGTTTACAGTTTGTTAACTTTTGCGGCTTATTGTATTGACAGAGGAACTGGGAGTAATTTCCTGCCGCAACAAATAGCATGCAATCCTATTGATATTACTTTTAATAGCCGGTTTCATTTATTGGCAGTCTTGCCCCCTTGTGGGTGGAGCAAAGCGGGTGATGACCAGGCTTGAAATAACTGATATACGAGAGTTTTGCAAGTTCTGCAAATGCGCAGTACGCGCAGCTGCGTGTGCGTTTTGTTTTGCGTTTGAGTTGTGCATCACTTTTAAAGATTATATGTTTACATTGCGCATAAGCAGAAGATCCAGATTGCAGTTAATTGCTGTACGTTATACCGTGCAAAAAATCTCAATATGTTCTTATTACCTTAACGTGGAAAGGTATTTTCCTTTTCCACCATGATGAAAAAGTTTAGAGGTGTTTTTGAGAAAATATTTGTCTATACATTGCAAACATTTCACGCAGAATCCACTCGTTTTTCAAATAATTGTTCAGGATACTTTTTAAAGAGGTGAGGTTTTAGAACTGATTTTGTTTAAGGTAAAATCTATCTCTTCAATTTTGTAGTTTGAAATAACTTTATGCAATTTTCAAAAATACTGTGTTCGCCGGAAATAAGAATAGAACAATTTTTTACCGTTCATGAATTCATACTAAGAGAATAGTTTAAAAAATTGAAACCTTTTAAAAATAAAAATGCTTTAAAAATGTTAAAATTGCCTATAGGCTATCTCACGCAAAATTACGCAAAAATTACTTATATTTTCGAAACATTATTCCTGAACTTATTTCAAGCTCTGTCTTTAAACAACAGATTTCATTCAAGAAGATGTCATCTTCGAACGAAAATGAGACCTGCATCATTCTCATAAGAATCCTTTACGCTATCTGAAGTCGAAGCTTAATCAAAAAATCTTGAATTATTTTTGAGAAAAAGTTGAAAATGTAGGCTCTGCCGCTCGACGGAAGCGCTGCTGCGTGGCGTCATGGGAAGGCGCCCAAAGGACCCAGTCGGCTTGACGCGCACGCTTCCCTCTTCGCCCACAAATTCGACACCCCGACACTCGCAATTTTCGTTTGTTCCCAGAAGGAACGCTGTGCCCCCCTCTCTTGCACGTGGGATGCAGCCATCGCCGCCATCCTGTGCTTGACTGTGAATGTTAGTGGCATGGTGCACCGTTATTACATCGTTCTCGGAGATCCCGATCAGATAAAATTACGAAACCAAAAAGTTTTCAAATTACTTTAAATGAAAAACAGTCTTACACACTTTCTCAATCCCGAATCTGGAAAGACCGATTAAAACCTCCATACATTTTCCTTCCTTTCATGCACAAAACTTTTGCACTATTTTCTCTCATTTACACAACATTTAATATAAATACATTATCTAAAAATAACTCATTTAATTGACCTTATTGTAATTTATTTTACCCTAATAGGGACAATCAACGTGCAAGTGATTAACTCTGATAGGCTACTTAATTGTAATTTTTAAAACACCCGAAAGATTTGCACAGTCAAACAGGCAGAAAATAAACAAAAAAGAAATCGCGTATTGTTACAATATGTCTGAAGTTACATGCTTTTGGTCTTACAGGGAGATAATATTTGTTTATGCATTATATAAATTATTCCTACGTTTTGTAGAGAAAACATAACTAGTTCTATACATTTGTATATACAATTGTATTATGACAGGGGTCACTAATGGCCTTGACGTTATAAAGCGACCATAAATAAATAAATTTAAAAAAAACTAGTTTCATGAAGCGAAAAGAAACATCTGTTCATTTAATGGACTGTTCCACCTCTTGCACTATATTTCTTCTAAGGCGCAGGTGATGCTCCACTAAGCGCTTCTAAGTTGGTGACGAGGGTCCAAGTTGACTGAGAGTTTACTTTGGTGATGGGGGTCCGGCGTTTGGGGTCAGCGATTAACTTAAAACTTTTTTGATTCAGCCCAAAGAAATTAATAACGCATTTTATGCCAAAAGATGGTGAAATGACAGAATATAATACAGAACATAGACTGATTTTCTCGCGATTTCCAGTATTGAACACATGGTTCTAAAGCAGATTGAAAACTATCCTTTATCTCTCTTAAAAAATGAATATCTTCACAAAACTATCACTCTCAAATCAACATTCATCGCAGTTTTTCAGTTTTTTTTTCTTTGAGCACAAGATTGTGTACTTGAAATCTTAAACCTGACACTAATTTTAAAAAAACCTCTATTGAT
Source organism: Gryllus bimaculatus (assembly GCA_017312745.1). Lineage (NCBI taxonomy): Eukaryota > Metazoa > Arthropoda > Insecta > Orthoptera > Gryllidae > Gryllus > Gryllus bimaculatus. The sequence goes on from BOPP01000184.1 coordinate 977,577, forward strand.
AGGAAATTTAACAGAAATTTTTACCCCGCGCCCGGGCTTTCTTAATATTATGTACGAGAGTACAAACTGAGGAGTATTTGGAGAGCTATTTTCTTAATCCACCTTTATATTTACATAACACACCTAGTGATTTAGCACTTTCCTTTCAGAGCTTGGGTGAAAATGATGTTGAAGTAAATGAACAGATTTTCATTGCCAGTGGAAGGGGCCAAACAAGATTAACTCCGCGCGTTGCGTTGTAATGCCTTTACGGAGAAGAGCTAACTTACGTTCCTGTGGTATCCAAACACGTGGTGATGAACAACGTTTGTCTTGAACCGTCGTTCCACAGTGCACAGAGGTTGTTAAGAATACATCAAGGAAAAGGTTGCCTCATGGGTCCGTCGAAACTGCCACTATCAGTCCCTTTTCACTGGAACACTTGAAGGAGATGTATTCTCGAAATTTAAGGTAAACAGATAAGGGAAAGGAGGTAAGGGAAAATAATTGAAGGCATTTATGTATTGTTTATTTATTTTTTATTATTCCCTGTACCTGTAGACCTATATTCAAGGAATTTGAACAAATGATTAGATGATAATGACGGCGATATGATGAATGATGTAACACATATAGAACGAGAGGCAGGGGCGACGGGAGAAATCTTAGGAAATCTGCCCGGAGAAATTGTTTGGGTATATTTATAGTTATTAACGTCACAAGGCTGAAAAACAGCAAATAACCAACCGAGTCTGTTACATGTGTTATTGGCCGTGTTTCATTCAATACCTACGAAATACCTCTTCTTATAAGAAAAAAATATAAACAAGAAATACATTTTCTTGCAGTAGGAGCACTCGTACGTCATCGTACCAATCTATTGTTTCGATTCTTCTTAACGGACGACGGACTGTAAAATCCTTAACGGACGCAGGCCGTTAAAAGCGGCTTTTCGTTTCTCCGATTGGTTGCGTTACGTCGATATAACAACACAGCATTACGAAAAAATACACGCGTTTACGCACAGAGAACTTCAACAATTTATTCACAGGGGTGTGACAGCTACGCACGGGAGAGTGTGTGAGGGCGCCGGGGGCGGAGGCGGCGCACGCGAGGGCTCTGGCGCGGGCGCGGCCTCCAGCACCGGTAGCCAGCGACACCACACGCGTGTGGCAGGCACCGCAGAGAAACATTGGAGGCGATAGACCGTCACGTGGAACTCGACTTGTTGAGGTCGGTCGCCTTTACGCGGCGGATTTTTGTTGTGCGTGTTGAAAACGACTTTTGGGGAGTGGATACCGAAATGATTTTTTGTGTTAATATTTCGTTTATTTTTGAGTAAAGGAACGTGAACCGTATGTGCCACTCTAATGTCGTGTACCAAACATTCTGTCGTTCTGATGAAAAGGCTCCGAAGAGCTGCGGAAGGTTCGAGTTTTAATTAAATAGTATTCATCAAAATGAATTGCCGCACTGGCGGCTAAGATGCACGCACTTTACATCTGAAAAAGTATTTCGTAATGGCGGCTACTCAAAAACCATCGATACCGAGCTTTCATATTCGTTAATTAGATTCTCAATGAAATTCAATATTTCCTTCGCTTGAAATATGGAATATATCATCCAATCAATAATGGTACATCTTCTCGTAAATATGTGAAATAGTTTACAAAGCCACATGATGCATACGACTCGCGCATTTTGCTTGGAAATAATGAATATAGTACGAAAATCAAATTGGCGCCAGTTTCGCAAAAGCACTTTTTAACCCACTTTTAACTTAAGTGACTGCCAGCGTAGACACCGCCTACAGACTGCCATACTTGCGTTATCGTATTCCATACGACACAAGATATCATTCCAAACAGCTTGTTCAGCACTCACGCATGGAAACTGTTCATTGATTGAAAGTGTCATTTTACCTGACGCGTACAGCAATGTAGACTTTGCCATACTAATATCGCAAAGAAATCATGGCCATATAAAACAAAGTAAACTAACCACTAGGGTGGCATGTGTCAACAAATCTTCCGTCTTACATTTTGAGAATAATCCCAAGAGTGTCCTTGAATTCGTAATAAGTGCTAATGTACGCAACTTGTACAACAGCGTCTTTGACATAATGCCGGATTTCAAAATGCCGGATTCGGTTCCATTCGTATGGCAAAGATCGCCTTTCGGTAATCTTTACGTAAATAACAATTGCTTGGTGCCTACCACACGCGACTTCGTTTGCTGGCTGCCGGTCTCTCCGCGTCGGCGCCGAGGTTGTCAACGAGGGAGAGGACGGGAGAACGGGCTTGGGTGGGCGGGTGGGGGTGGGGCGTTACACGTATGTGCTCTGCACCTCCGTGGTGTGCGAGGGCGTGGACCACTTGGCGAGCAGGCGCGGCTTGAAGAGCTGGCCGAAGGTGGTGCGGAACTGGCGCGACATGGAGCAGTAGAGGATGAAGTTGATGGCGCCGTTGAGCAGCGCCAGCGCGTCCATCAGCTCGCCGAAGATCTGGTAGCACTTGAAGAAGAAGCAGTCGCCGAAGAGGCCGCTCAGCAGCCCCAGGATGCCCTGCAAACGCACCGCCTCATTCATTCATTCATTCATTCATTCATTCATTCATTACACTAGGGAACAAGATTTTTACCGCCAGAATGGTAGAGTGTGCAGGGTACTCTATGTTGTACGTATATTACAATAAAACAGCATATCACGCCCCAGTTTTCAAATATACAAAACGTTTATATTGTATCATACCGTATTTTGCTATTATTACAAATACATTTAAATTGCCCCCATAGATAAGTAGAGTCAACACGTATAAAATATATTTAAAAATTAAATATTTGTTTACTTTATCTATGCCACTCTCATGAGATATCAACAAAATGAGGTTTTTGTCTGTTTTTCCTTGTATAGTCGAAAATTGATCTCTTTATTCTCGCGTCTGGTAGTGGCGCTCAATTACGAGTAGGTCTTCGTGGATGTTTTGAAAATTAGTAAGTACATTCTCATATTTTCTATTACTCGTCAGTCAACGAAAGGAATGATTTTAGTCCCTTACCTTATCGCAAGTATACGAGTGTCCAAACTGTTAGGGTGGGAGATTCCGAGTCAGTCGGTGTCATGCGGAACTGCACCGGCAGTGCGCGTGAAGTGCGTTCGGTGTGCGTGTTGCCTCAAATACATTAGTACAGCACAGTTCTGTGGACTTTTAATAAAGTAAAATTCGCCACATGGACTGTTGAATTAAATTTCTTCGATAAAATGTAAAACGTCATTTCAGATCCAATGTCTTGGAATAAATTCGAAAACTTCTGTTACGTTTGTAGAAAATTTAAACCCGAACTTCAAAGAAAAAAAAAGTATATGAAATTACCAACCTTCCGTACTTTGCATGTCGTACTTGTGATCAGGACAAACTGTTGCGACTGTATGCGGCAGTTCAAAAGACGCGCGGAGACAACGGCTTCCCGGTGTTTGTCGAGGCGACGTACGGGCAAAGGGGGGGGGGGAAGGCAATGGGTGGAGCGGCAGTCGAGCAGCGAGGCTATGCGGGTGCCGGGAATAAAGCCGGGCACCGCCACCGGAGCAGAGACAGTGTGTGGGAGAAGTCCGGCGTGTCTACGACAGTCATTGAAGTTTTCGGATACTTGTTGCAACCTGGTATTGTGTTTGGATACTCTACTGGATCAACTGTGGCCTGTGCATTGTACATCTCTTAGTTTATCGTGACTTTTGGTTTCGTTCTGGATTTTCTATTGTTTGTAAGAAATCTACCTGTGGGCTGAATAAAACTTGTTGATGTTACATTGTTTTTTCTTGATACAACACAAACCATGTTTTGCTCACCATTATTGTGTCACCTGTACAACGAACCTCAGGTTGTTGTTGTATGGAAACTTAAATCATTCTTATTCGCTGCACCAATGTTGTGGAGAATACCAATAAATCATTTTAATGATTGTATATTATTGCACGAATATGTGTATTCCATTTTTAACTTGTTCCCTCTTATTAAACAAGCTCATATAATTTTGAAGTAATATAACTGAAGTGACAGTATAGAATTATGTTTATTTAAAATACTCAATATATTTATATCTTTTTAACCTTGCTTAATAGAAACGTTTTGTATTGATTTTCGACATCAGCGTAATCGTTTCCTATGAAATCACCTACTTCCATCCTGGAAGTAATAAAAAAACCTTTTTATTTTGTTCCCTATTGGTATTAGTGATTTCGGGGGCGTGAACTGTTAAGATCATTGGTCCCTTAAGCGGATTGCATGTTTTTTTATGCGGGGGAGGGTGCTGGTGATCTTTTTCCTGTGGATAATGAGATTCAGAACCGACATACCGTCGGGCAGCGGGGTTTTCCCGAATTCGATCTGTCCCACTAGCGGGGCACGGCTCCAGCCAGGAAAAGACATAAGCTCTCGACCAGTCTCGAGGCATGTGTGGTAGTGTGCATGTAAGCGTGCGTGTATAGGACCAAAAGAAGGAAAGAAAGATCGCGCGCGGTCTATGGACAGTTTTTTTAGGGAACTGCTCCGGCATTGGCCTGGTATTTATTAAAAAGAACACGAACTACCGATCAGAGCAGCCGTTCTCTAGAATTGTCCTCCAGACAACGGATGAATTCGACATAGCTGTGTAGCTAGGGTTGAAAATCCTGCCACTGCACCGTCGGAAATCGAACCCCAAGACCTCTCGGTCAGAGGAACGGCACTGATTTAATTGATGCCCTGAGCCACCTACGTCGGAGCGCAATCGCGGGGCTGCACGTACTAAAGGTCGCGCTTGTGCGTGAACTGCTAGCAGGCGACTGACGGTCGACAGGAGAGCGACTGGTGTCGAGTAAACACCTGTGGAGAATGGGGGGGGGGACTATTGTTATAACGGAAGACTATTCTGTCTCACTCGTGTGCGCTTTCAGTTTTGATACAGCAGATGCCGATGAAAGTGAACTATCATGCGCAGTGCACGCGACGATATGAACTGGAAACGCGCGGTACCGTACAGAAGACAGGCGTGTGTTGTTTTTAATGGACGGTTCTGTGTTTGAATTTAATTTTCTCTTTGGAGTCTTAGTACTATCGGAAACATATTGTTTAATGTCAATATTGTTTTTACTCATTCTTTTTATTCTTCTACAACTCTTATGAGAATATTTTTGTAGACAATAGATGTAGCAGCACACGTTCCAGTGACAGAACGCCGTCACCTTCTGAGATATAAAAAAATGCACCACCATCACAAGAGTAACGGCCGAAGTTGATGACGCGCCATGAATCAATAATCACTCTCTCGCTTCTATTTCTGCTTCTTGTCTGCTACAAATGGAACGTCTAGTTTGATTTATTGAGCACCTAGTACCTGCGGGAACTCCGTGACGAGGAAGAGAATGAGAACGCCCACCAGCATGCGCGTGGTGCGGTCTGTGCGGCGTTCGCTTCGCGCGCTGCCTCCACCGCCGCCGCCGCCCCCGCCGCCCCGCCGCCGCCGCCCGCACCGCCGCCGCCGCCCCGCGCCGGCCGCCGCCGTGTTCGTCAGGCCACCGCCACCGACGCGTCGCCGTTGCACTTGCCGTACCCCTTCAACGCTCGATGTCTCTGTGGGCAGCAGTTCAACACTCATTTCATAAACAGACCAGCAAAGTCTTTCCGCACTGAGCCGAATCAGGGGCTTCTATTAAAAATTGCATTTATGACGGGAACAACCAGACCCCTGTGAAACAAGTCAATGTTCAACACTTTCCAGCATCTGTTACGATTGTGGTGAATTCATAATTTACGTTTTCAAGCTGCAGGTCGTGCTACCAACGTAATTTTCGTAGCACGCCCTTTCACCAGCAAGGTGTCACTGCGGAGTGACATTTTTGGTACGATACTGACAATTATACAGGACTAGGTAAGAGAAAAATCATACAGGACTAGTAGAGTCCGACGAGAAACACGTTGTAAAAAAAATAACATACAACAATAATTAAAGTATAAATTAGGCTCCCCTCCCAGCCCTCGGGCAGATTGTAGGAGGTGGGTACTCATTGACCTGTTGTACCAGCTTTCAAATCAACTCTGATGTTCGTCACCTCTCTAGGCGGACTGAGGACTTCACAATTTGTAGCGAAGTTTAGGTGCCTAGCTCTTTTCGGGATGAGTAATTTCAAGTGAAAGAAATTATTAAATATTTCTTAAGTTGTTTTTCTGCGGAATGTATATTTTTGCACAGCGTTTTCTTCACTTTTATTCTTCTAGATTGTGTAAAAAAGGTTGTTGTTACATTGAGCCTACGCTCTGAGAATATTTTCAAGAGAGGTCGCATAAAAGATGGGAATAAATGAAGGAAAAAGAAAATTAATAAATTAACGTAATTGCTGTGCTTTGTACGGCTCGAGTGTGGCTCTACGATGCATACTCCCTCCAACCCCGATACAACGTCCACCTTATTGCTACTTATTGACTCAGATCAGAACCTTAACTTGACAACCGGCCTGGCTCTTTCTAAATTGTGTTAATGGTCTCCCGGGGCTACAACAGTTCTTCCAGTCTTGGAAATGCGCACTAAGTTTCGGTGAATGGCACACTGCGACGAAAGGTCAAAAAACACTTTCTACGAGAATCTTTGATTCTTATATATGTGCATATATTAGAATAATATGTCCACAAATGTCCATCAATCAATATATTAGGGTCATATATGTTATTGTACGTAATATATTATATTTATTAATTGTGTATTACTAGTGACCCCGGCTCAATGCTTCGCTATTGCACAATATTACACTTCACACGCTACTGGTCGCGTGTTTGTTGATCATATTTTGCGCTACGCTGTGCAAAAATTCTAAAAGATAAAAGGCTTCTTAATTTTCTTTAAGACACTATAACATCTTACCTACTTTAATTTATCAAAATGACAATATACCAGGGCTTTCTTCTACTGAACCAGTCAAATATTTAGGCATTATAGTGGACAGAAGATTTCAGTGGAAAAACAATATTCTAAACAGAATATCTTTAGCTAATAAACGCTGGCACCAACTTCTTTCGTTGCATTCCCTCAACATCAAAACGAAAGTTCGTACTTATCTAACAATGATTCGTCCCATTCTAACTTATGCCTGTTCAATCTGAGGTTCCTCTTTAAAACACCAATTAATAAAATTCAAGTATTTCAAAATTCTTGCCTCAGAACTCATATAAAAGTGCCACGGATTATTCTCAATGAACAAATTAGGCATTCTACCCATCAAAAAGTATTTTCTACAACTCTCCACTAAATTGTATTCCCACATAAACCATATACCATCAGCACTCCACTTTCAACTAGGAAAACATAACCCTCACCAAAACAGAATAAACGAAAACATCCGAAACATTTCTGTCATCCTCCTTAGTCGTTTTTCAACAATAAAGCTCACATACAGTAAAGCAATTTAGTTTATTTTCCTTACGATGCATTAGCTACATTTTGTCTCTCTTTCAACTCTTCAATCCTAAAATAAATAAAAACAAATTTCTTAACCTTCTTCCAAAACTCTCGCAGGCTAACGCATGCAAATATTCAATAAAAAAGATAAAAGAATTTCGCGAGTATAGGTTTGGTCTATATCCTGATTTGGACATGGTTGTCAAGTATCCTGTTAAAACGTTCTATCTCATGTTTGGACATGCGTTCGCTAAGTCACTGTTTTGGAGAAGTTTGATATACTTATCCGAGATAATCAGTAATAATTCCGGTTGATATTTCACAATCGCAGGGGCAGAATATGCATATTGGTATTGTGGTGAGTTTTCGATAGCATTTCCAATGAAATAATTATATGAGTTATCATTGCCGACAATATTATTTATTAAAATAGCAGCTTTCGATGACTTAGCTCTTCAATGGCTCATCTTACATTTCCATGTTTTTATGTTTCAAACTTAACATGTTCTAATTTCATTTCATTCCCTTTTTTTTATTATTAAATGTATTTAGTATACACCCCCCTTTTCTTTCTTTCAGTTCTTAAAATATTAAATATATTTTATAAAAATTGTAAATTATTAGTAATCTTTTATTATAATTTTGTTGTCAAATCGAAAAATATTCACGTTTTAACGTTTTTTTTCTTCTTGTACTAGAAAACTGATGATGATGGCTAAGACATCGAAAGTTGCTATTTTAATAAATAATATTGTTGGCAATGACTAATCATAAAATTATTTCGCAGAATATGCAGCTACAGGCGCGCTTAATACATGACGGTGCAACGGGTTTCCTAGAGCTTCTGTTCAGGGCCGCTTCATAAACGTATAAATCATCAATAACGCCCGAACATGTACGATTTAATTGAAACCAGTCTTTAAACACCCCTGATACTAATAAGGGGAAAGTGTGAACATTTCAGTGAATTCGGTTGAGTAGTTTTTACTTGTTTGTGCGATAGACGTTTTCACTTCTATTTATATAGGGGATCTCGTGAGAACAATGGGGTGGCGCTGCATTTACATGGCGCGATCGTGGAGGGTGCCTAGCCGTGGGGTATGAAGATACCATAGCAGCGTTGCTGCTCTCGTTGGGGTCAGTGCATTCTGTTTTCCGCTTGTATGGTTTTTATGTGCGTTTTTGTAGCTATCTTGCTGATTTCAAATATTGGAAATTTGTAAATTAATGAGGAATATGACCATTGCAAATCATTACTCTATGAATTGACGAAACTTCGTGGAATCTGACGATACGTATACAGCGTATGTTTTTTACAATAAATGGAAGGTAGTGGTTTTGCATAATCCCTAGATGTGTTTATTTTGTTTCATAGTATTTGATACGTAATGAATACATTGGCTCTAACATTTTGTTACAATGTCAGTCTTCTCGGAATGACAAAGAGCGGAATGTAGTGAAAAAAAAATGTATAGAATACCCCGAGTTGTAGAATTTATAGAATATGTGGAGCGGTATAGTAAGTTCTTTCCTAGAAAACTTCTTTCAGTTGAATATTAAAGATGTCTCTTTAATTTGTATTTCTCTTTTAGGAAATTGGTTGTATTGCACTTCGAAGCGCTAAAATGCCTGCACTTCATTCCTGCAGACCAGTGTTTTTCAAAGTGGATATGGCGTGTTAGAGGGGAATTGCAAACTATTTGACGTATACTGATGTCAACTCGCGTCGGTCTATACTCTGATATTGTGATGACCAATAAAAAAGCAGGGAAATTTATTTTTAGATTACATATTTTAGGATGAAAACGTCAAATACACTTGGCCACATACCCTAAATTTATCAAGTCATAAAAAGGTTGTTTTAATCTTTTTTAAAAGGTACAGTATTTTTTTCTTTGGGCTCTATAAAATGTAATAACACTGGATATATATTTTTGTTTATTCATAATATGATGTATCATTTTTTTAAATAAACAAGTTAGATTGATGAATATGATTTTACATCTAGTTTGTCAATTTTTTTTTCGATAAAAATCTTTCATGAACTGCCTTATTTTATTGAGCTCTATTTAGTCTTGAAAATCTAAAGCTCATTGTTACGGGCGCAAAGAAATGCGTAAATTTAATTGGCTCTTTTTTAAAAATCTGCCAGAACCATTCTGAAATGTGTTTTATTTCACGATATCTTGTTTAATAAACTTTTGATGCTCTGTATATTAAGCATAATCAATTCTTTCATTGTATCCGATAAGAGAGAAATTTTTGTTGAATAATATGAAATGTATACTTCTGTACCAATAACCGGATGTTTTGATTGGCATTTAGTGGTATTGCTATTTAGTAGATTGGTGATACTTAAAGTAATAATTTTAGTTGGGTTTCTCTTATTTTTTTTAACTCTTGAAATTCTACTAGTGTATATTGTTCTTTTCTTTCATGAACGTATACGTTTTGCTGTGACAAATCAGTTTCCTAGTTTCCATATTGTGATGCAGTGGTGAAACGTGCTTATGTTAAATTACGAAATTTAATTCAATTTGCAGAGGCAAGTATCACAATAAAATAAAGAGTATCAATTATACTTTTCTATTTCCTATAATGCATCATTTAAAATAAGGACCATTTATTTGTGCTTTGAATTCTCTATTACAATTGTTGCAGTTGTAAACTCTAAGCGTGCGAAACAGACGATGTTCCAATTCATAAATTATGTTATTTTCTAAGCACATAACGGTTTTATTTAAACGAAGAATACGGAACGTAAGAAATAATCTTCCAGTCACTTTAATATAATATTTATGGATTCTGCACTAAACATTTAATTATATGCAAAATTTAAACAAAACTTGTATTTGTTGAAAAATCTAACATTTAATTGTAACTAGTGGTGATAGAAATGGCACAGATATATTCTTACAAGTTAGTTTTCTAATTACTTTGGTCTGGGCTAGCTTTTCGTATTTGCCATGTACTCTACCTGGCTGCCATGTATTAGCACACAAAGATATTTTTGTAAATATCTACATTTTTACGTTTTCTAATAGTAGAACCGAAATATTACTTTAAGAATATTATAGAGTGTAAAACCTCGTCATATAAGGAAATTTTCGTTTAAAACTTTGGAGCTGTTGAGAAAAATGGAAATTAAGCATTACTGTAAATGCGAAATCTGAAGCTCTTTTTCTCAGAAATCTTTGGATTTTCCAAAAACTTTATTGGACGACGTTTGAAACACTTTCACATTACAATGCAATAATGTATACTATGAGCTATAAATGAGCACATTAAAGGGGCTAAGGAGATTTAAAAAAATACCTTTGGGTAATTTTAAAAACAAAGAATACTACAAAATGATTTTATCATCTTAAACAGTGCACTATCCGTTCGAAAAGTTGAAGAAAAATTTGCCGTGTTTGAGAAAATGGCTTTTGAGCTTTTCTGAAAAAACAGTTTTGTGCTAGTTTTCGTAGAACATGTTGAATTTACGAGACACTTTATATAGTATTATTTAAAGCACATGCACACATAAATAAGTCAAAAAATTACATTTTTGTATTTTTTGAAAAAAAAACAACAAAATAACAGTGCAATATGGAGTTTATGTCAACTTACAGAGTGCATTTAATACTATCCCTGCCAGAAGTTAAAAGAAAACATTTGTAGCCGTTTTTGATAACATCTTGTGTTTTTTATTTTTTAATATTGCACATATTTCGCACTATATTGCGTGAAAACTACTCAATTTGTACTCAATGATTTAATGAAAAAAAACTAATTATGTAGAATAAATTTCATTGGAAAGAAAAATCTATCTTCAAATTTGTAGTTGTAGGATGTTGACGAAAAAATGTAATATTTGAAAATTTAGTTAGCACTGAAAATCGGTCATTGCTTTCTTTATAACTGTATTGTCCTCTATTCTTACAACAAATGTTGAGAAAAAAATATGATCCATTTTTGAGGAAATTTTGAAAATGTCCTAGGTACTTCATGAAAAATACACTCAAAAATTAATGTTTTTCAAAATCAACGAAGTTTGATTCAGGTCAGATCGACAGGTGTTAGTTCAGTTTGAAAAAAATCGTACGCCTAGTTCAGGTGTTAGTGTTGTTCGCCTACACCACACAGACCGACAGACGGATGAACGGATCGATTTTTCGGTAGCAAGAATCCACAGAATATGGACTCTTGACTTTTCGACGTGTTAAAGGGTTTTTGACAGTATTTATTCACTTTTCCGTTTTCAGGGCCCAGCAATAAGAGTTTTTCTGCCGAAATTTCGCCATTTTTGTGCGCGGCAACACACAACTTTCTCTCGAGTAAGCGGTAGCGAGAAAGAAAGAAAAAACTAAAACTAAATATTTATTTAACGTGTATAATTTAATAACTTTAATATTGCCTATATGTAACTATATTTGGAACTTTTGAATAAGTAAGTCCAGTAAAGCAATTTCGAAAGGAATTGGTGGTTTAATTCAAATTTTAATATAAGCTACCTACTAATGTATTTTGTTTTTCTTCAATTTTGACATTAATAATCAATTTCATTTGAAATAAGAAACAAATAAATAAAATTGGAATTTAAAACAAAATTAATAATTACCCTTTTATTTTTATTTACGAAGCAGTTGGTGTTATTTTTATCAATTCTTGTATTATATTTTTTTTAGCAAAGGTACTGCTGGCCAGGAAAATGGTTAAATTCGCACCGGATTAAGGGTCTTTAAAGTCAGAGATTATTTAATTTGATAGAGAGTCGCACGAAATTATAAGTGTTTATTAGAGTGTGGTCTTGGGAAAAGATTGTTAACCCTGCTTTTATCACTTAAGTGTTAACTTTGAAACGTAGGATCAATATTTTTAGAACACATTTAAAGTTCGAATGAAAGAAGATTTTTCACAGACAGTTTTACATTGTAGTAACAGTGATTAATAAAACGAAACCAATTTGTAGAAACAAACTCGATTAAATTTCTGAAACTTAATAAAATAATTAACATCATGCAAGTATTTAGTTAAGTTAAACACTCCAAAAACATATTTAGTACTCCTCACTAAATAGTAATTCGGTTTGTCTATTCAGTAATTTCCAGGCAGAATGATTAATTTGAAATTGGTTGAAGAGGCCTAGCAAACAAATTTTACTTGCCTTCAGAATTAAATTAGTTTCAGACTGCTATTTTAATCGGAACAAATTTTATTTACAAGGAATGGTATCTTAGATGAGTTACTCATTCATATGAAACAGATTTAATGGTGGTTGTTAAGTTTCATGGTTTTTATACATTTCCGCATAGAAATTCCAATATACACAATGCTATTTACCTCTAGCAACAATAATGACTCATCTATTAAGCTCCTCATTAAAAAACTTTTTCTACGATGGCCCTTCAGTTGAAAGTGGACATGGGCCTTTACATCTTCGTATTCACAGTAAATGTTAGTTATCTCATGAAAATTATATGTATAATAAAGTTTCATGATATATACACATTTGAATTTGAAATATTTCCGAGTTATATTAGGTTGAGTCGTAATATTGAAATACACAGTGAATTAATCTGATCTCTCTATAGTTTTTTGCTGTACATCAGATATTAATGTATTATTATTTATATTTAAGAATTTTCTTTCAGTCACATATGCGATTACACGTCACTATGTGAAACAGTGCCGTTTCAGGCCAATGTCAAACAATGCCGGATTACACTAAACTGGAATACGATCCTTTGAATTACACTTTTCCCCTTAAATAACAAAGTAGTATTTATCCTTTGAATAAAGAAAAAAGAGAAACAGACTTATCAGCGAAGCCAGCCGTAGGCTGAGGAGGCTGATGTAAGCATTTAAAATGACACTCGCATTACTTCGTACTTTTCCCACCATTTTCAGTTAATAACAAATTGATTGCAAAACTCCGCAATCTTGAAATTTCTTTGGCTCAGTCACAATTTTAACATATTATCAGAATTATAAATAAAGATATCCTGTAAGGGGTCATAACTTCTTTCGTAAGGGAGACCTACCTTTTATAATGTAGCAAGTGAAGTCAGAATTTTGCTTTTGGATGAAACTTTTCATTTCCACTCATCCAACTCTGCCACGTTTTCCCTTCTTTCCGACTCCCATCTCCCTCCCTGAAACCTTCGCTTTTTTGAATTGCTTCTTTATTTGCTTCAGTTTAAGGGCGCTTTATGAAAATATTAAGGTAGAGGCAATATTCAAATTTAAAGGAAACGTACTTTTCTCGAGTTCCTTTTGTGATAATATAATACTTATATATTAATTTTTGGTTTTTATTTATAAATAATGTGAAAAAACTTACGCCATCTATATTACTTTTTCTATTTGTACCTATTATGTACTACGATAGCAAACGTACAAAAATGAACACGTTGCTACCGTTTAAGATTTTAAATTTTGAAATACCTTAATTATGAATAAAATTAACAATTGTAAATAATTTATTGTATTTCTGAAGTATATTTATAATGATATTTTAGAACAGTTTTTAAACGTTCATAGATTTTAAAATTCGTGTTTTTTTCTTTTCATTATCTTTATATTATTTATATTCTATACTTTCTATTTCTATTATTTTAAGGGGCAGTAATCCACTTCTGGAAACTATTCAACATTATTGGTCCCATTGCTGTACATCTCTTCAGGCTTTCCATTACACTGAAGTACCTGTAGCTTTTGTCTAGTCTCATTGATCTTACTCCAGACCTCTCATTCCTCCCCTATGTATAAATCTGTCGAGAGTTATATACGAGTACAGTCGGTTCAAATTTCCCTTCGGGTATCTAAAGGGAGACTATACATTGCTACACCCAGTTCTTGAAATGTAGTGAGCGTGTTTCCGCCTGTGACGCGCTCCATTGCGACAACTTCCAATACTTACAGTCGCACCACTCAGCTCGGTGCGACAAGGGGAAACGCCTAACATTGGGCTTGGGAGATTGAACACTGATTCAGAATTCCGTCCATATCACCATTCGCTTGGCGACTAAGGAACATATAGGTATTGTGGTGAGTTATCGTTTGCATTTCTAATGAAATAATTATAGAGGACTAGGAGGTAGTCGTTTTTGTGGCTTCCATACAGCAAAAAACTGATGATGATGGCTAAGCCATCGAAAACTGCTTTTTTAATAAATAATTGTGTTGGCAATGACGACGTATATAATTATTTCGACGTAAGTAACATTTGCTGCACCTTTCTTATGCACTCTGCAACAAAATTTCCATATGTTAAAATGACCAATACATTCTTCCGCAAGATAATAATAATAATAATAATAATAATAATAATAATAATAATAATAATAATAATGTCTTTATTAATGGCGAGGCTCAGGCCATAGGGCCTGCTCTTCCGCCTAACCTCAAGATAGGGTTTCATAAGCCTTTGAATCTTTTTGTTTCCAGCATAATATTTCTTTGACCATTTCAAAACGACGGCGATTATCACATTTCTTTTTGCAGAACTGTCATCAATTTAAAAAACAAAATCTCTATCTTGTAGGTTCAAAAGAAACTTTGAAACATCTTTCATATAGCCAACAAAATTTCTTAAAGCACGACTAATCCGTAATCACTTGTATTAGTCATTCTGTAAGTCCTTCTCCTCGTTTTTTTTCTGCTGACGATATCATAGCTATCTCTCGGAAACAGCATTTTCGTCGTCCGCTAGTGAATTTCTATGAGGCGGAAGGGCCATATTATGGCGACTCACCGAATCCTGAGTAGTTGGGATGGGTTCCTTACTTTTTGCCGAGCGCCAAATATCCGGCCCTCGCTCACCACTGCTGGCAAAAGGCGATACAATCAGCTGCCGTGTTGGCACTGTGTCTCGGTGAAGGAACGTACAAGTATGCATGCACTAAGATTGTATGTTGGAACCCGCATAAAATGTTTGTTTTCAATTGTGTTTGTGACATGGGGAGAGGTGCATTACAAGACTCTAGTTAATCATCCCTACATCTCCCAAAATTTCTTACGATAACTGTGTGTGAGACGTCTGTTTGTACTGTTGAACTAACTGCTTAATCCCAAAACAGTATAACAAGCACCTAGATCAGAGAAAAGTTACCATGAACATAGGCTAAGGAACGAGACGGACCTAAAAGGTATCCTGGCGTGATGTTTGAGGAGCATGAGGGAGTATTTCATTGGAAGTATTTCCAAAGGGACTGCAGTCACCGCGGGAAGCTGCGATAGAACCCTCAGTTGCTGGTTGCGGTCAGCGGAGAAAAGGGTATTGCAAAACCTAAAATGCAACCTTGACACAAAGGAAAATGCAGTTAGCTAGTATGGGAATATCTTCTGCAAAACTACTCGTTTAATTTTTGTCTATCTAGTTGTTTCCCTGTCCGGGACAATTTCGGAAATGACTAAACAAATTGAGCAGTTTGGAAGGTAGAATATGTTCTTGGACATAGTTAAGGTGATTTTCAGATCATTATTATTTTCCGTTATGCAAAAATGAATTTTTTATACAAATCTACGGTTTTATTTTCACCGTAATGAAATGTTGAAGTCATCATCTTCAAAGCAAATAAAATTTACTTTTTTGCATGAGATTATATAAAAACTATCATATCTGTCTCTCTTAGTCTTTAAAACAAAATTTGCTGTGCGTTTTTTTCGAATATCTGAAATATGTGACAATATCTATCGAAGTGAATTAAAAGTGTATGAAATATATCTTTCTAAAAACGTTAGTTCTAAATACATTTTTATTCATTCCAATATCGCAATTAGGATTCTAATAATTAAACGCTAAAATCGTGATTGAAGATAAAAAAATTTGGAACATAAATACCCGAACTACATGGCTTGTCGCTAACATAACTTACCTGATAAAATAAAATTGGTTCATACAATTGGTCATTGGGTTTAAAAAAATAGTTGTGCCAACGTTTCTAAATATTTAGTTTTTTCGTCAGTGTTTAATAATAATCATAAAGGTGATGTCGCATTTCAAGCCACCATACCCAACTCCACGTGGAGTTGCTGAAGCCCGTGGGACCTTCGCGCGTCAAAGTGTGAATCGGGCCGAGGCCCATACCAAAAAGTGTGATGGATTGAAACGAGTCTTTATCTTTATGATTATTAGTAAGGTGTGTACTTCTATATTTTGGTGTTTTATTTATCTAAGTTTATAATTATTTTTTCTTTGTGTGTGTTATTGTTAATTAATTAATTAATCAATTTATTGTAATGGTTGTCCTCATGCACTGTTCATTATTTATACTCCAGCCCTGATGAAGAAATTAAATATTCCGAAACGTTGGCGCAACTAATTGTTTCTCTAACCCCAATGACCAAACCCATGAACCGATTTTATTTTATTATTCATCAATGGTCGTGATTCCACAGTGGTTGATAACTTACCTGATTAACCGTGTAGAGGGCTTTGATCAACCAGCAGGTAATGACCGTGAGGATAACGCACGGAAGTAACTTGATGACGACGCTGTACACCCAGAAGTTGACGCGGTTGAGCACCTCGTTCCTGGGCCTCACTTTGTACGCGAGAACGAAGCCCATGACGGGCGGCTGCACCTCCATGGCGCACGTCTCCTGAATCTCAGACGCCACGTAATTAGGCGCGCACACCACCAGGGCGAGCGCGTAGCTTGCGCCGATGGCCACGTGGCTGCGCTGCTGCGTGCAGAGAGCGTGCGTCCGGTCTGGATACCTACGAGAACATAAGGAGCAATTGAAAACAAGTTGCAGTAAATAAAGAAAACGAAAACACTCAATTTAATAGTTTAAGTTACCTATAGAGACGGAAACATAAGTTGACTCACAGAGAATTTGCCACATAGCAATTTTTCATTGCTCTGCAAAACTACTGACTTAAATTTACTACCAAATTACTTTTTCAGACTCGTTATTAACAGAGTTCGATATACACTGCTTAACTTCCTGGATGGAGCGGATCATGGTTGCAGGGTTGAAAACAGTCAAAAATGCTACATATTATTTTATGGTGAGAATTATATGAGGGCATTAGAAAGGAAATCATGGGAAGGAAATATGAAAAAAGTTATACGAGTTAACAGCTATTTAATTAATAATAAGTCAATTTTAATCTTTAGAATTGCGACCTCAGCGACCTCCCGTGCCTGTTGCCCGTATTTTCCTGTGGCGCTGCCACCTCGCTGCTGGGCTCCGGTGCCGGCTCTTTCAAGGGGGCGCGGGCGACTTCTACAGAATCCCGAGTTTGTCAACACGTGGATAAGAATGGCAATAAGATACAAATGCGAGAGAGACTATGAACTCTAGTAAATGCTAATGTTTCATAATTATTTATTCAATTTTATATTTTATTTAGTCACTCATTTATGTACTTATTTATTTATACTTGTTTTAGGGTTTAGAGTCTGTAAGATAATTCAGGCTTGGGAATGATAATCTTACGAGTAGTGAAGCGATATGAATGATGATGGGAGGGTAAAGGAATGAGAAGCACGGTAAACGGAATACGCCCAAAAAATCAGCTTCGAGCTTATTGTGTCCTCAAATTCAACATGGAGTGGCTGGGGATCGAGCTCGAGCTTCAGTGGGGGAAGCAAATGCGCTAGATATTACGCTAAAAACTACCCATCTGCCGTGTGAATTGAGCCATGTGCATGGTAGTATGTAGCAACAGCGGAGTGTCAGAGAATCTTCTGTGTTAACGCCTCTTTGGAGTGCGTACGTTGCACATTATTGAAATAGGCATGGGCAAGGACGCCAGCGAGGACGAGGACAATGTAATTGAGTGATAGTCGAGGAAGAGTCGAGAGAGAAAGAGTCGAGAGAGAAAGAGTCGAGAGAGAAAGAGTCGAGAGAGAAAGAGTCGAGGAAGTGAAGAAGAAAGAGGACGAGGGCGAGGAAGAGGAAGCGAGGGAAAAAGAGGGCGAGGAGGGGGAAGAGATCGAAAACGAGGACGAAGAAGAGGTTGAGGAAAAGAGGCCGGCCACAGGCAGCGAGGATGCAGGTAATGTGTGGGGACGAGGCCTCTTGGGAGCATTCGGGTGAGGACGAGGACGAGGCTGCGGGCACGGGCGCGTGGAGCCTCACCCACCTGATGGCGAGGTACCTCCAGACGGCGAGCGTGAGCGTGATGCAGATGGAGATGGTGTGCAGCACCTGCGTGAAGCACGCGTGGAACAGCATGTAGACGGCCCACGGGTAGTTGTGGCGCGCGGGCAGCGCCACGTACATGTGGCAGGCGAACGGGACGTACTCCAGCGTGACGAGCAGGTCGGCCACCGCCAGCCCCGTCAGGATGCGGTTGATGGGCGCCGCTGCCATGTCTTTCCGCGTCAGCACCTGCGCATGCACGCACGCACACCCCTCCCTGTCACTATCACTTCTTATTAGCCAATGCATATCCCATTAAAGCGCAAGGGGCTGCTGCTTCAGCAGGGTACTGTTAATACTTCTTTAATGAAGTGATGATGAGGGGTGAAAGGACAAACACATCCATTACCAAGGTGGAATTCGAAGCCGCGATCCTTCGATCCGAGATCGCCATGACAGTACTGCCTTAGCGATATCGGCTACCCGGATTGGCTTCACTATCATTACTATCCCGTATATCCGCGAATAAAGATATATGGAGTCTGGTAAATATAAAATTTACTCCTGGTTGCAACTAGCGAGGAGCAATTCCAGAAGCTGTAGGTGCTGTACATTGCTCACATTCCGATTACGAAATGTCTTTCACATCACATTCTTCAAAATGACCTGCGTATTTGAATTCGTTTTAAATGAATTAGGTGGATCAATAGCCAGGGTTGCGTTTGACTCTCGGTGCGCCTAACATTCTGCTGATTAATTTTATACTATTATTTTTGCACTATTTAATAATGATACTTTTCTCCAATAATAATATTGTGTTTTGTGATTACGATTATTATGAATTTGTTGTCATTTTCTTATTGTTCATTAAACACCAGAAATTGTAGTTTTTGGTGAGTGTTCGCACCACTTGGAGCATGTGCTTTAAACTTTGTTGTTGGTATTATTATTATTACTATTATTATTCTTATTGGTTTTCTTACGCCCACTACTTACATGATTTCCTCATGAGTTATGCTATGCCTGTCTCATAGTCAGTTATCGGCCTAACATCAATACAGAGTGAATCGTTTAGCTTGCATACAACATTTAATGACATTTAAATATTATTTTTATGTACTCACTATATAATTATGTCTGTAGCCTGTAGTATAATAACACTCATTGCAATTCAGGTTTCATTATGAAACAGGTTCTTTACCAATAACAAAGAAGTTTACCAACGAAGCATTGAGACTCGTTCTAGTAAATGTTTCATTCGATTAAAATTGCATTTAATATTTTATTATGCTTTTCAAGAGTTATTTTATAATTAAAAATTTTTACGTAGAATATTATTTAAAATAAATTGGATCGTAATTTCACTTTCATCTTATTTAACTAGAGCAGTGGAAGTGTTAGGGGGAACATTTTACTTAGGTTAATATGAGGATGCAAGTCATTTTGTGTTATATGTTGCTGCTTTGTGATTGCCCTTAAAAAACTACCAATTTTTTAGTTTAAAATATGTAGTGTATCAGAGGTTGAGTTGGTGCCTCCAGAAATAAGAGGAAAAGCGAAATTGGTGACCTCGGAATTATTGCCGCAACTTTTGTAATCTCTCGCTGTCGGACTGGTAAACGAAAAGTCGCGTACGGAAGGGTAGGAGAGCTATCCACTACGTGGCCTTGCCTAAATTCCGCATGTCAACTGCTACGAAACGATTCAATGTAAAAGTTTAACGTATAAAAGTTACCATTAGTCGTAGAGAAAGTTCGAAACTCGATGTAGTGGTATTAATAAACTCGTGTGAAGTTAACGATACTCACTTATATCGTAATCTCACACTCATGTATTAATACCCATCATTACATCATCGTTTCATAATGTTCTATTTCATTAGAAAATATTTTGTTCAGTTTGTTGACAGACGCTCTAGTAATCAGCAACACTTGCCAAAGCCAACGTGTACCAAAGGCGTTAGCTTTTTGTCACCCGATATCACGAGAATCAGTTAACGCCCTTGGTACACATAATATTTAATTTTTACCCAATTCTAATGATTCAAATTTACTCATTTAATAATTAACTAGATGTTAACTTGATTCGTTTTGTCTTTTCATGTTTTCCTCCCATAATTCCCTCTCATAATGCCCTCGTGTAGCACAATCCAAATGTTTTCGTATTTTCCTCGTAACCACGATCCTCGCAATGCAAGTAAGTTATATAGTGTATCAATAACAAACAATAACGTGTCAGTAAAAAATTTAAAAAAAAAAGTTTTTAGAGATGCACTAGCAAAAGCGATTCTTTCAGGGCATGCGTGGTGTGCTAAAATTTCAATTTTTAGCACTAGGGTTAAAAGTGAGAAGATGCTCAAGGGTTCAGATATATCTGTGGAAACTAGAAAAAAAAATACTCAGCTACAACTGACCTCCATGTTTCATTAAGTGATTTGTATACTTGAATTAAAATGAAATGAAAGACAGTAAAGCTGTCTAAAAATAATTACACGTGGTGAAAATGACATTTTATTTTGCGAGTAGGCGGCTGGCAGGAGGCATGATAAAATGGCGAGCTGTTTTTGTACCCTTCAGAGCCTTAGTCTGAAATGGCGCAGTGCCCTTCGTCTGAATACAGGGATGTTCGGCGGGAAGCCTAACTACACTCGCCACCCCACAAACTACAAGTACTGTAGTATTGATTCAACACATACTTTCTTGCACTACTTGCAAACGGTTGCGAAATATTATACTACTAAATAAACCTGCTAAAGTGTTTCTAATCCGCAAAACGTTTTTATGATACCGAGAACTGTGTCCTTCCAGTGAACATTCAGAGCATCTTATAGATACACGACCTTTCCCACAGCTATAGTAAGCTTTGCCAAGCTAAAAAATCGTAGTATTACTCATTATTTATATCTTTTGCAGTTATATGAAATTCAGACAGTTCAACAAAAATGAGGCTTTTTACTCTATCCGAGGAAAAAGATTAAAGAAAAACTTTGAAGCCATTTTAAAGAATTATCTTGCATTGTATAGCAGAAATTCCGTGAACGTCAACAATTTTTTTTAATCGTAATTGACGTTCTTTAATGAAAAATTAATATTGTAAAATAAATCATTATGTACTTAATTATAATTAATTGTACTTTTGAAATATAAATATTTTGGAATTTTCGAAAATAGTAGACGAAAATGAGAATAGCGTATTTATTTACCATTCTGTGCTACATAAGTGGAAACAAAAGAAAGAACGTACCCATTCGTTAGAAAATATAATCGCATTAAACATTGCGGTCAAAATTACATTGCAAACATTCCTGCCAAATTATGCGAAATCTACTCATATTTTCAAAAAATTGGACATGACTTCATCTTGGGATCTGGACTGTAACAACAGACTAGAGTCTGAAAAAATATATATCTCCAAGTATTTCTGCATTGTAGTTGGAGGAAGACTCAGAAAGTTTTGCAATTTTCGAGAATTTAGAGATGAGACCTATTAAATTTTTAAACGGTCTTTACTCCATAGACGACATTTTTCAATAAGAAATGTAAAGCCTTTTTTCAGAAAGCTTTAAAAATGTGTCTTCATGAAAAGTACCCAAAAGGCCCAAATTGTCTGTCTGTTTGTTTGTCTGTGAAAAACAGTAGCACCGAAATTATTGGTAGGATTTTTTTCCAAAATGAATATTTCCCGATCGGAATGGCCTGCTTCAAAGCCATGGAGTTTGAAACGAATACTTCCCATGAAGCCCTTGGATATTTTCAAAATTTTCTCAAAAATAGCTCCAAACTTTTTGCTTAATTATTTTCCCCGAATAGAACAAAGAACACTTAAAAAGGGCTTTGATTCATTCTCGTTGAACTCTGAATTTACGAAAGTTTAATATTTTTTCGTTGTCCAACATTAACTCTACATTTCATAATTGCCCTGCACATAAATTTTAACTAATAAATACACTTCTTAAATACATTTAACTTCTCTACACTTACATTTCACTTCTCTGCTCTATTGCACTACACTTCACTAAAAGGCACGACACTCCTATTCAACTACTACTTTAAATGTAATTATATATTTAATAAATCAATGAATTTAATAGTAATTATCACAATACTAATAATAAAAATAACAATTATAATAAAATAATAACTATTTTAATAATCCTACTTTACTAGTTAATACATTTTCAAATGTCCTTCCAAATATTCTTTGAAAACATTGTATACCTAGAGGAATGGGTACCATGTCTGTCGCAGGCAACTTATTCCAGTCCGTTATTGTTCTATTTGGGAAGGAAAATTTTCCAGTGTCTGTTCTCTGTGCCCTGAATTGGATTTTGTGCTTTTGATCGCCTATACTAAAGTAAGTGGGTTGAGTCGAATGTATCTTTTCAAGCTGTATAACCGGCATACGCTTTGTACAGGGCAGAGAGTCTTGCCTTAACCCTCCTGATTTCTAGAGACTCCCATTCAACTTTCCCGCTATTGCTGCGGAAAGTAAGTTTACACGCTCTTCTCTGTACTCCATTCAAATATTCCTTTTGTGAATTTCTATAAGGGTCCCAACAAATCGACCCGTATTCCACTAATGGACGAACTAGAGATAAGTAAGTTAATGCTCTTGCTTTCGCAGATCTCTTTTTTAGTATTCGCAAAGTAAAATGCAAAGACATCCAGGATTTCCCTACGACAAAGTTTATCTGATTTTCCCAATTTAATTTGCTACTAAAAATTATTCCCAGGTACTTACAAGACATGACTCTTAAAAAATATTTTCGTTGCCTAAACGGTATTGAATTTCACTATATTTGCAGCCCATTAGACTACTTTTTGAAACACTTATTATCATGCTATTTTTCTGCCCAGAAATGTAATCTCTCTCGATCACCTTGCAAAAAATCCTCGTCTGCTTTTCATTGCATAACTCGACATATTATACAGTCATCTAATAATAGTCTTACCTTAGAAAATAAATTGACTGGCATGCCGTTTACAAACGCAAGAAGGAAGAGAGGTACAATAATGCTTCCTTGAGGAATCCTTGAAGTTACCTTTGCCAGAGTTGAAAATTGTTGTCCAACTCGGACTTTGTTTCGTATCTTTAAAAAGCTCATCAATACACGCCTCAACTCTGGTGACAATACCCGAATGCATTAATTTACTAGTTTATCGTGTGGTACAACATCAAATGCCTTCGCAAAATATATTATTACGGCATCCACCCTCCCACCATCATCAACTTCATCTGCTATATCCTGAAAAAATAATACTATCTGATACTCGCAAGAGAAACCATTTCTAAAACCATGTTGTCCCTGAAGGAGCCATTCTTTTTGTTCCCATTCTTGTCTAATATAGCTAGTTATCTAGTGTTCCATTAGCATACATACTACTGACGTAAGACTTACCGATCTATAATTTGCAGAACAATTCTACCAAAATTCTTAAAAATCGGAACAACCGTAACTAGCTTCCAATCTTCGGTTGAATTGTTGATCGAAACATGAAATAATCTTGTTAGATACGATAATATTGCCTCTCCACTGAGTTTAATTATGTCCGATTAAATAGTATATGGACCTCACAACTTTCCTTTTTTCATAAATTTAATTTGCTTTCGCAATGCATTTATGTCTATATTAAACTGATTTGGTACAGACTCCTAGGTTCCTCGATATCTGAGTATGGTGAGATTTTGTTTTAACGTGGAACTGAAGTATGCATAAAATGAATTTGCTTTTTTGCTCATCATCTATTAGTAACCCGTTCTTGGTGTCTCTAATGATAGGAATTTCGTCTTTATTTTCTCTTTTTCTGCGAACATATTTGTAAAACCCTGACCAATTATTTCCCTCATTGTCGAGAATATGCTTTAAAAATGTCGCCTGGGCAATTTTCTTTTTCCGCTCTAATTGTTTTGAACAGTTACGAAGAAATATTCTATGAGTTTCACTGCAATGTTTATTATTGAAAGCTTTTCTGGGTTTTCTCTTCATACGTCGAATTTTCGCATGATCATATTCTGGATCTGAATTTTTTAAAGTATTTGTGCGGCATATACATTTTCAATGCATTATCTAGAATGCTCTTAAACGCGGTCCAAATTTCCTCCATACCCCTTCTATTCTTAGAAAACGATCGTACTGGTCTCTCAGGTAGTGGTGAAGCCCTTCTGTGTTTCCCTTCTTGAACTGCCAGATATTTGTACCGTTAGGAATTATTTTATGTGAAATGTGTATGTCTAATTTTTCCCTAAACGCAGTATAGGGAAAGTTATGTAAACCTGCGGAAAATCTATTTCGCGATATCAATAGAAATAAACGTGTTGGGGTCCCTACAAAACGGAAAAAGTGTTTTTTTAGTCTGTCCGTCCATCTGGTGTCTGTGAACACTACTAGCACCTAAACCATGCATTTAATTTTTTTCGAAATTGAAGAAACCCCTGACCATCTGGCTGGAGTAGAAACTTTGAAATTTTGAAAACCATTCTTCAAAATTTGTGGATACTTTAAATAAAATCCTTCAAACATTCTCAAGAACGGCTCCAGTTTTTCCCCCTTTAAATTACTTGTAAGAATAGATTAACATATTCTTATAAACATGGCATATATCAGATTTTCGCTGTTAACTCTAAATGTTCGAAAATTTCAAAAGTATTATTTTCTTCATTGTCTTCCTACAACTACAAAAATTAAGTTAGTTCTCCCAGCTATGAACTATGGAGCAGAAATCTGGGAAGTGGATAGGATAGATCGATTGAAAGCCATCGAAACAGATTATTGCAATTAATTCTAGGAGTTCTAGGTGCGCAGCAATGCCGGATAGTCTTAAGAGAGGTCGGGTAGTATAGAAATTTGGGAGATTTTAAAAATGAACCCTATTAAATCTATATTAAATTTAGGCAGAACAATAAACAGACCGCACACTTTAATACTAGGCTGCTTTAAGTCAATGGACGGGAAGCGACCATCGCATACTGGGGCGTACTAAAATTTAACGCTATCTTGACCGCGCAGGGTTGGGAGACGGTCTCTCCGGAAATGGTGAAGATAGGGGAGCCGTGAGATAGGAAAGGCTGATTTCCGCTAGACTTGCGGATATAAAAAGGCAAGAGATCTGGGCAGGCACGGCTGAAAAACGTCGCTGGTAGCTAATCCATGCGAGTCCATTATGGGGGTTGCGAAAAGTTACATACATACTCTCAGAAAGCGACGCAAGAGGGGGGTTACGCTTGGTTCAGGGTTGGGGGTGGAATGCAGCGTAGACTAAAGGACGCAAGTGGTAAATGGCAATCTGTGTGCTTTGCGGTATAGGGAAGACTGGATTCCACAAATCCTCTTAATTTGTGTGCAAAACCGAACATTGGAGAAAAAATGGATGGAAATGGAAAATTACTAACTTCCTAAACAAGACGTTAAACGCTCAGCCAAAACATATTTAGGTTGACAAATCGATCTAAATTTATGAAAGAATTACGAAACATTTTTTAGGAAAGGTCCGGACCATTATGGGAAATGAAATTAGGGAGTGGGGAAAACGAGCACTGGTCTGCTTGAGCAGAGCTAGACTGGAGAGAAATTAAAAGTCAATAAGCCTAACAATAATAAAGTAATAAGTATTTTATGATAGTTAGTAAACAGTTTACAGAAATGAAGTCTAAGTCCCTGTAATGGTTCATAACCTGGTCAATACATTTAAAATAAAACTGGAATAGTATAAGCTCATTAGGGGGTAAAGAGAGGGGGGATCGAAAATGTATAGGGCAGAGGGCGTTTGGTGCGGACGATCTTCTGTGCGTCGTTTGATTTCAGGTGCTGAGGAGGCCCAAGCACTGGAAGGAGACGGCGGGACGCCCGCCAGAAATAAAATCACGTTAAAATAAAACGTCGATAGATTAGAATTGTACTCGCTTCTGACGGCTAGGTTTTTTCCCCCTTCAGGGTTTTTTTCCTAACGCCGTACCTTGTGGTCTCTTGTTCGCGGCTCTGATGGCGATGGAGAGATCCATTTGGGGGTGAATACCAGAATTCGAAAGATTAGAACGCGAAAGTATGTAGGTATTGTAATGGCTTCAAGGCATTCGGCCTAGCCACATAGGATCAAGTAATCTAATTCGTTTGTAATAATTACCTAATAAATAAATAAGTACAAAAATGAAGCGATATTATTATTTCATATACAATTTGTTTTCCATAGTGAGTTCTTTCATTACGGCCAGATATATGTTTTTGAAAAGTTTAGATGGCTTCGCACAATGTTACCTGCAATATGTGCGATTAAAAAAATTACAAGAAACAAGATTTTCTCAAAATCGGCTCCATGTTTTAAAGTTTTCATAGTGAGAGTGCTAAGTGTACTCTATAAGATGACATAATCGCCATACTGCTCTCTCCCTCGTTTTTTCAAAAATTACAATTTTTTTGTCTTGTCTTTTACGTCGTTAATTTTTAGATTAATAGCAATTAGTTCATATCATTATATTTATGAGTACATGTGTTTTAAATGTCATCAAATGTCTCGAAAACTCAACCGTTTTCTGTGAAAATTAGCTCGTTCCACATTTCTAGAAACGCTCAAACGTCATTTTTTCAAAAACGGCTCCAAATTTTTTCTAGGAAATAGTGCTAATTGCACTCTTTAATATGACGTAAAGTTACTTTACGTCATATTTCGAAAAAAATGATTGGGTTTTAAGAAAAAAATGTCACAAATGTTAAAACCTAAATTAACTTTACGTCATGTTATTTATTTATTTATTTATTTATTTATTTATTTAATAGGTAATTATTACAAACAAATGAGCTTACTTGATCCTATGTGGCTAGGCCGAAGGCCTTTAAGCCATTACAATACCTACATCATTTCGCGTTCTAATTCGAAGGATTACACAGGTCGAGATCTGAAAATTGATTGATGAATGTATGATACGGAAATTTATTCTTGATGCGGGTTCTGTGGATTGGGTTTTGACAGAGTCTTAGAGGGGTTAGATTGGGTACATTTGGAATGTTGTGAAAGAAGCGGGTGGATAAAAAATAATGTGGTTTGTTATTGATTATAACTGGAATTCTTTTTGAAGTTGTGAATTGGAGATTAACCATAGTGCGGAGGAACTGATTTTGGAGTTTTTTGGTATTCGATTAGGCTTTGCCGATCCATACTGGTCATGCATATACAATTAGTGGTCGAATGATAGTTTTATAAATCAATAAGGCGGTATTGTGCCTAATTTGAAGGTACGGACAATTTAGTAAGATCGCGGAAATAGGCTACTGGTCCACTCATCCTCGCACTCATTTGCGAGACCGGATATGTCAGGGCTGTGCCACGCTAAGGCATTGAATAGCCGCCAAACGAAGCAGCAACTCGCAAGCGAGTGCCAATGTGCCCAGTTGGCGTCAAAGGCCGCAATATCAACTTGAGAATATCGTGATAAGACTGTCGGTCGGTTGTGGTGGATTGGTCTCCAACCAATCTGATTCTCGAATTGAGGTTTTGGCTTGCGCAAGGAATGTTTCTGAGGTAGCAACGCGTGTAATCAGATCCATCAGTGAATAGAAGAGGATCAGATTGAGAATTTGTTTCACAGCGACTCAAATTCTGAGCTCAATAGTCCCGTAAATAAGTAAAGATCGTTTTTAAAAGTGTCTGTTACATCCCGGAAGTTGTCGATGATCTAACTCCACTGAAATGCGAGATCCGACTCAGAGCTGCATATCAGCTTGCTAGATCCCCCCCTCGCGGTACCCATCCTTAAATGCGACACCGCTCACCCGTGACGATCTCTCTACTGGGTTCCAAACATAGGTAGTAGTGTACAGCTTGAAAGTGTGAGTGTGTCTGTAAGAGGAGAGGAAGATAAGGATAAAGGGAAAATCGCGCGCGGTTCTTTGCTCTTTTGTTAAGGTACTGCTCCGGCATTCACCTGGCATTGATCGGAGAAACCGCAGAAATCTACAGATCAGAGCGCCCGGTTGCTATAATTCTCTTTCAGTCGGATATTGAATTGAACTCAACGTCGGAACCCCAGGACCTCCTCATCATCGTTGCTGCAGAGGTGCCAGTGTTGCCGCCGATCTACTCCAGTCGGTTCCCGGATGAGCGGGTACTGACGCATGTCGTATGACACAGCAGGAGCTGACCGCCATGTCCTCACAAACGTAACGCACCGTCCCTCGCCATATGTGCAGCATCATGGAATGAGTTGCCTGCTACATCCCTGGAACCCTCTCCTCTAGATGTACAAATTTTGAAAGTATATTGACTAATGACATTTATAACATTTATTAAGTAGTAAGTTAGGCTTATTAAAATAGTTATTATATTATTAGAATTGCTATTTTTGTTATTAGTATTGTGATAATTGCTATTAAATACATTGCTTTATTAAATATATAATTTTATTTAAAGTACCAATTGAAATGGAGTGTCGTGAAGTGTTTAAAAGTAGAAAGAGAAGTGAGTGCAGTGCATTTAAAAAGTGTATTTGTTAGTTAAAATATCTATGCTGGACAGTCACAAATGTAAAGTTAATGCTGTTATTGCTATTATTTTCTTTATTGTTGTATTATTATTTCTATTATTACCTTAAACTCTTTTTGAATTAAATTGCACTACTAACTGTAATATGCTAATTGTAGTGTTCTGCCACCAGGTTGTATTAACCTACCTGCAGAAATAATAAATCTATCCTCCGTGGTGTTAGAGCTCTATCACGGGCGTGGGGCTTTTTACGTTCAAGTTTCACGACTTCTGGGGCCTGGGTCTGTGATACGCATGAAAGACGCGATCATGGGGCTCTGTTGCTCCAGCGATTTTGACGTGATGAATGATTCCGGGTGAATCAACTACTAAGGTTATTAATTCCGTAAGTGTAGTGCATGTTTTTATGGCGCGAGGTGGCGGTGATCTCTCCTCGCTGGATGGTGAACTCCCCGAAGACTTGCGGGTTTTTTCCGAACCAAGTATCTCCCATCAACGGGGCTTCGCCTCGGCCGGGACGAGCTCTAAGCTCTTACATGTGGTACTGTACTGCATATAAGTGTGTGTAAGGAAGGGATAAGGAAAGGAGAGGGAAGAGGAAGGAAAGATCGCGCGCGGTCCGTGGCCCGTTTGTTAGAGTACTGCACCGACATTTCGCCCAGTGTTAATAGGAGAAACCACGGAAAACTACCGATCAGAGCAGCCGGCCACTAGAATTCTCCTCTAAACAACGGCCACATTCAACTTAGTAGTAGACTTAGAATTCGGCTTAGTGTAGCTAGTTTCAAAACTCCTGCTAGAGTCGGAACTCTAACACTAGGGCATACCGGTCTTTGGTGATGGGGAAATGAAAAGGAAAAACAAAACATTCATATGGATTCCTTTTCTGCCCAGCAGTGTAGCGTACTTCATTTATATTTTGGATGTTTTTAAAGTTGAAATAATAAATTTCTAGGTTAATGATTATCGTTTTTAAGAAGAATAAGGAAATAAATCTATGATTGGATGAAATTTTAAAAAAGGAGTTAGTCACACAGAGGGAATTGGAAACTAGCTTCCAACAAAGGACAGAATTATAAAAAAATACATATAACAGCATATGCTACCTATTAGGTGGTTAGGCGGAAGAGCAGGCCCTATGGCCTGAGCCTCGCCATTAATAAAGACATTATTATTATTATTATTATTATTATTATTATTATTATTATTATTATTATTATTGTAAACTAAAGCAAAACAATTCGTATATTTATTTACTTCTGAGATTCTAGATCGTGATTAAACCTGCATTCTCAGACAAAAGTGAACCAATTTGTACATCAACTTATTTTGCCTTTTCCAAACGACCATTAAACTCTAATCAGTAAACATGGTTTTATCTTGGCATACATTTGAAATTAATGCGTTTTGCGCAGTGAGTTGAATGAGATTTCAAATAATGCACTGTTCAATATTTTTGCAGTATCGCTGTATTTATGTTTTTTGAGAAATCATTACCAGTCCGCCATTTTCTAATTTTAAGTGGAATTTTAAATTGCATATTAAAATTCCTTTGCATGTTAACCCTTAAGTGCGCGTATTAACGTGCAACATCTGCAAATATTATTGCGTCATTTCCAATTGATGAGTAAATATCCTTTATCTCTTCATGTATTCATTTACTGTAGTTCTGTCTGCCTGTGCGTGATGCTTTGTTGGTTGCTGTCACTATTACAACGAATTACTGTTACAATAGTTATTGACGGACTGTCTGAAGCATGCACGCGCTAAGTTATTTGAGATGTGGAATTGTTAACTGTATTCTGCATGAAATTAGATCGCAAATAACGGACCTCCGCACTATTGCGCTGTGCCTCGCCTCATACCCAATGTTTTCAGGTTAGTTAGTCAGTTAAATTTAGTTATTTTTTTCTTTAGCGGGTCTTAGAGAGGCTAAATTTATTTGACAGGTTCTATTGAGAGTTTTTGTTGAGTCTTTTCATGTTATTTTTTTAATAATATCTATTGTGTATCACAAAACCCAAAAATAATTTCGTATGATTATTGCACGAATATTTATTCAAATATAACTAAGCGTAGTAAAAGCTTTTAGGTGTGTAAGATTATTTGAATACATTCCCTCGTATAAAATTGGGTTTTTATTTGTCACAACCACAGATTGGTAAAAGACGGAAAGACATTTGATGAAAAGAAACGAATCACATCAATACACAACGAAACCACTGATTTTGGTTGATGGAATATTTTTACAAACAGATATCATTAACGTTTTGTCAGTCATTACAATGTGTGAGACAAAGATTCCTCTTACGTTTTGTAACTCGTATGCATTGTGAAACTCTTTAAAACGAAACTATACAATATGTGTTGATTGATACAATATGTTGTTGATTGTGTTCAAAGTCCGTTGTTGTCATATATATTTTTATATTAGAACCATAGGTGTTTAATTTTACAATTTAAAAATCCACAAAACAACCCCTCAATTGAGAATTATCTACCAACCCGCTCCTCCTAATACCACTCACTACTTTCCCAGTTTACGAAACAGGATTCGCTTCAAATTTTCACTCATCAATCAGTAATTGACCAGAATCCTAAGAACGTTCAAAAAAGTAAACAAAGTAATTACAGTGAAATGAAAAATTGATAATCATATGGCGATAGACATAGAGAATGGTTGAGCTAGAATATTCACGCTCAGCATTGGTTACTTACGACATGGGCAGTCATGAGTGAAGCAGTCAAACGTAGAACATTCTATGAATATTTTCGAGAAAATATTTTTTACAGCTGAAATTCCTAATTTAACTCGCATATAATTGTAACACTTCAGGTATATCAGGAATATAATCTCGCCATATATAAGTGTCAAATTGAAATTTTATTAGTACAAATCCTTATTAGTTCTGTTTGCGTGAATAGTCTCAATTTCACGTAGTTGTTTTTTTCCACATATTCGCATCAAATTGAGTTATTACCAATGGTACCAATCTTTCATTCATC
Organism: Gryllus bimaculatus; assembly: GCA_017312745.1. Lineage (NCBI taxonomy): Eukaryota > Metazoa > Arthropoda > Insecta > Orthoptera > Gryllidae > Gryllus > Gryllus bimaculatus. Next base: position 1,009,538 of record BOPP01000184.1, read on the forward strand.
TACGTTATAAAATAAGAATCAATAAGAGGCATTCATCTTCATTGGAAACTATCTATAAGACAAATATTAATCTTAAAGTAAAATACATCGAGTTAAAAATATGTTCGTTTGTAGTATATTCCCAGTTCTTTATTTCTGTTATCTCACTTTGGATAACGTCTCGGATCAAGTAGAGTTTAAAGGGCGCACCTGAGAGCAAAGATCAGTATCTCAGATACCTGACTATTTTGTTGTTTTTTTTCTATATAGAGAGTTTACTGTAAGAAGAAACCACTTTGACAGCTACTGCTGGCATCAAAACATCTGATTATGTTCGTGCATAAATTCGTAATGTGATCGCTTGCAGTTGGCAATTTGTAAATGGCTTCGACACTAACTCTTACAATGCCAGCGTCGGATATGTTATTTTGTTTCGCGACCTGTCAAACTGTCCCTTCTTACAGTAACTTCTCTATAATAATGGAGATATACCCTAAGGATTTGATATCACCCCAACAGTCGAACCGAGTAACAGGAATGGAAGATATGACAAGAAAATGGCGCGTGGTCCGTTGTTTAAAATACTGCTGCAAAATCGGCTTGGTATAAGATTGATGAGAAAAAACTATGGAAACCACCAATTAGAGTAGCCAATCTCTAAAAATCATCATTCAGGGTTTGACTGCATCCCTCCTGTATAACTGATGCTAAAACATCACGCAATCAAGGCATGAACCTATGGCCGCCCCGGTCGACGATGCTTCAATTATGGGCTACATTCACCACTGGCGATGCGCATTTACAGTTATAGGAGAACTTAAAACGCATGACATAAGACGATAGAATGAGATTTTACGTATGTTCATTTGTTTTCAACCACAAAGGATTACTACATTGAGCTCTACGTCTGGGTAAATCCATCAGTTATATTTAATGACAACTTTGAACTTTTTATGTCATATATCATTCAAAAGGGACAATGAATATTACGGCCTCTTCTTGATAAAAAGAGAAAATTAATTGTTTTGTTGAATTTTGATAATTCAGAGAATTTATAAAATGTCTTTTAGAATCACTAGCACATAATTTCCTCTGAATAATCTAGTATAATATAATGGAGCAGATGAGCGACATTATGATTGATTAAAGAGGAAAACTAAAGTGAGCAGAGGTGAATGAAAGGCAGGAAATAATAATTTCATTTATTATTATCAATTCAATGAATACCTATTGGAGCTACAATAGCTTCTCTCGCCGTTTTTTCGTACCGGTTCTCCCTTCTGGTCAATTATAAACTATGTCTCATATATCTTAGGAAGCATACATCAATCGCCATGTCGATGTCTAATAAACCGCCTATGTATTACAAATAACCTCTTTGATTTTAACATTTTCAATATTTGTCGCATTTTAGAACTTTGTTGGACATAATTTCACTCATGAATTATTAAATACTACTCGTGCTTCAGAAATTCTAATAATAATAATAACAAAATAATAACAATAATAATAACAATAATAATAATAATAATAATAATAATAATAATAGTAATGAAGAAGAAAAAGAAGAAGAAAAAGAAAGAGAAAAAGAAGAAAAGAAAGAAGAGGAGGAAGGCAGAGGAAGATTGATGATGATGATGATGATGATGATGATGATGATGATGAATAAGACAACTATTTGGACCTGTCTTTTTGACTAATGTCCATTCTTCCTTGTTTAGAAAATGGGATGAAAATATGGAATTCTACAGATAATATGCAATAAATGGTAATGAATTTGTCCAAAAAACATACTGACGTGTTATTTTTACTTGATATGAGAGCAATGGAACAAATTGCGCAATACTATACAACAGAAATATTTATTTGCAATAATCACAAATGTAACTTTCTTTGTCATAACCGGCGCAGTCTGCATGTGACCATATTTTGCACATTTCACACATAATCAATTGTTCCCTCTGAATTTTCTGAAACCTTTCCAGAGCAGAGCCGGCGCTCTGCATTTCGATGGCGACTTCCAGTCTTTTCTGGAAAGCGGACGTATTCCGTATCTGTAACTCCTCAGTCTTGGCGCTCGAAACCTCAAAACAGGCAGAGCGCATGTAGAAATTAGACAATAATTACAGGTGTGTTAACCCCTATGATTAAGCTCCAAATAAAAAATATATTTCACATTCATAAAGAAAGTAATTTGTATGTTGCACAAAGCTTTTGGTTAACGGCAAAAATGTCATAAATCTTGCAGAAAGTAAAATTTCTACCACTTTCTATCACGACCTGCTGCGACAACCGACAAAGTTGGGTTGACGAAATGCATAACGGTGCACTATTTGGAGAGCTTTCCGACCCAGAGCAGCGTCTGTGAAGACAGATCATGAGGTATTACACATTTTTGCCCTTACTCTACGATTCTATTTCTTCCTAATGCTTTCCCGCATGTTCCGCGTAAGGAACACTCAGATGTTAAACGGCACTCTTCACTCCATATATTCCCCGACACGTTCCTGACATCCTCTCACATTTTCTTTTTTATAGACAGAACACTGGAGGGAAAATTACTCAGGACAGTTAGCTTGATGTGTGTTTATTTCTTTAGAGATACACGTCTTATAAACACATGCCACTCTTTCAAATCTGAAGCTCTTCTCAACGAACCAACTAATGTCACCTCTGCCAATAATTTTACGCACCCCTCCCTCACAAACTGATCCCCCCCGCCTTCTGAGACATTTCCAAGAAGCCAGAAAATAGGCCCACTTTGCCCCTCGCCGGAGCTCCAGAAAACTATAAAAACCTGGTGCCACATTTCCTCTGGGCACAGTCTCCCGATTTTTTCCACAACTGCGAGGTAAGCAAAATGGCTCAATTTATTATTTTCCGTGTTATGTAATATAATTGGCTGTTGATTTTAACTATTATTACAATCACTCCCTTTGTTGTATCTTTGCAATTTCATCCATGTACAGTATTTGAGTAAAACCATAGAGTCTGCGGATGAACATTTGTACCGTTCCGTCATTCGCGGCTAGAACACTTCCCGAGCAGCAATCGAGACGTATGTGGTGTCCTTAAATGCGTCTCGGTCTCTTGATGGCGAACTGATAATTTGCTTACGGACTAGCTAGATGATTCAAAAAAATTTTCTAAAACGTTTTTTTGTGTTTTGGTGCTGAGATATTATTGATAGTGCCAGGAATTATACCAACGCCTCCTAAATCGATATAATTAAACATCACTAGTGGTATCCCCTGTGCACTCAGGCCGATGTGGTCCAAAGAGGAGGTGAAGGTAGGGCCCTATTCGTCGCCGTCGGCACAAGGAGGAGGTTTTGAGGCAAGCACAACGCTCCGGACGCCCTTACCCGCAGGAAAGATCCTGGTACTCATTTGGAAAGGAGACGGAGTCGACCCCAGAACCACCCTGTATGGAAAGCACCTGATAAAAGAATCAGCCTATGCAGGAATTCGAACAGTGGAAGCCAGTGCCCTACCACTTAGCTACCGCGGCTTCGATTAAACGCCACTACCCAAAGGAATTTTTCGCTTAATACGCCATAATTTTCTTTCACGACGTTGGCAACTCTGATGTTCACACCTTTAGGTGTACAATTAAATTACCAAGTAAATCGCGCTGCAGTTTAATTTCAATTTAGAGTCGAATTATTGTATTTTTAAAAATAATTTTGCGTAAACCTACGAACAGCATTGCCTCAGAACTTATTGACCTTGAATTTCTGGTGAATATGGAGGAAAGAAAACTGTGAGTAATGCTATAGAATTAATGAACGTTCTAATGTTCGACTCCGCACTTTTACGTTCTTACATAAGTGTTAAAATAACGATTTTCAAATGAATGTGACCCACAACTTATTCTTATTAAACTTAACTAACAACATACATTAACATAAAAAACAGTCGCCTTAATGTTTTGCATTTTTGTGCATATTAGCAATGAAGCGTAAAATATAGAGTACAAAAATCAACTATTAGCATCAAAACCTGCAAGTATTTGTTACGGTGATGATAATTTAAAAATTGTAGTAAGACCAGTCCATGTACCGGGTGGAGGTTAACATATGAGGTAATTGGGTTTTGGAACTTTTAAACAGTAGTACAACATGCCAGACAATGCCAGATACTGAAAGAACGTATTTGAACAAATTGGGCATGAATGAAATGGAGTACGAAATAAATTTTCAACACATGAAACTATTTTTAAAACAGTTTACAGAGTCGGCGATGAAACATTTTACTGGTAATGTGTATTTCTTTATTTGTATGTAATATTTTGTAATTTAAATTGCTATTGGCATGTAACTATTATAATGTTAAATGTATCTGTTATCTATATTAATCCCTCCGGTGCATTACATATTTTGTGATTTTATTTGCTATTGGTCAGTAATAATTATAATTTTCAATGTATTATTTATATTTTCCCCCTTTTGCATTTTATATTTGTAATTTCATTTGCTACTGGTCTCTATATTAATATATTCTCTTGCATTTTTTACTTCGTAATTTAATTTTCTAATTATTAGAAATTAAAATGTATCTATCATTTATATTAGTTCCCCCATTTTGTGTTATTTTATATTTACTTGATATTTAATATTTGTTTAAATTTGTTGGCTCATGACGACGAAAAAGTCGTCGAAAGCCAGCTCTTTGTGGTATAGGTCCGATTTTCACCGTTAACTCTGAATTTTCGAAAATTGCAAAAGTTTGAATTTTTCCCGCGTCTTTCTATAACTACAAAATTGAAGTTAGATGTTTTTCTTTCAAATGAAGTTTGTTCCCCATATTTAGTATTTTTAATAATATCATGTACAGTTGTTTAATATTTTAGTGGCTTTTGAGCAATATTGCGTGAAATAATTGCAATTTAAAAAATACAAGAACAAGCTTTTCTCAAAAATGACTCCAAACTGTTTTTTTAAACTTTTGATAGAAATAGTACTTAACGCACTCTGCAAAATGACATAAATATTGCTATATTGCTGTATTCTTTTGTTTTCTTTTCAAAAATTACAAAAATGTTTTTACTTGTCTCTCTCGTTGTTGATATTTACATAAACGGCAATTTGTTTATATTAATTTATTTATAAGTGCATGTGATTTAAATAATGTCAGGTAAACTTTCCTGACAACTCAACAGTTTTCTGTGAAAACTAGCTCAAAATTTTGCATTTTTAGAAAAGCTCAAACCCCATTTTCTCAAAGAAGGCTCCAAATATTTCCTTCAAACTTTTCCTAAAGATAGTACTAATTCTAGTCTTTAATATGACGCAAAGTTAATTTTGAAGTATATTTTTGATTTTTTATAAATTACACAAATATAATTTTTTTGAAAGATGTCTCAAACCAATAATATGCAGATTTTCAGCGATTTGTTAACACTATTACATTTGTGACTGGAAGTGCTGGAAATGACTTTATATGCAGTTTTTCGAAAATTCAATAGTTTTCTGTGAAAAGAGGTTCAAATTTCAAATTTACAGTAACACTTATTTGTCATTTTCTTAAAAACAGCTTCGATATTTCAAAGATAATTGCCATTTAGTACGAGGTTTAACTGTCCTTTAATATTCTTAAAATAATATTTCAGTTCTACTATTGTGAAACAGAAAAATTAAGAAAATTTCTAAAAAATGTAGTTTAGGTGGCGATCGATGGCAGCTGGTATTACTATGTGGCAAGTTCGAATAGCTAGCCGAGACCACAGGAAATAGAAAACTAATACTGGAAAGTCTGTGCAATTCTGTAGCACCACTAGTTACTTTCTCGCACTTACTAAGTAAGAAGAGAACGTGTACGTAATCGTGCGCCGGAAAAAGGCAACGTTTCGACACAAAAACGCTTATTGACGAGCCCTGATAACGCAAAAGTGGATAAATCCAAATGGTAATTATAGAAAAAATCCTCTGGCTTCTGGTATAGCCCGAATTCATGTTTGCCTGTTCTTTACATCGAAAAAGCGATTGACGACAAAACGTCCGTCTGTACACAAGGCTAGCGCATAAACCTTTCAGGTGATATTCTCCAATATCGATATTCCCCAATCGTTCTGGCTGATGTCGCGGCGCTTAGATTTTGAAACCGGTATTTTAATTTTGGGGCGTGCTTTACACGAAGTCCCCCTAACATTTTCAAAGAAATAGTTCTAAATATTTGCATTAACTTTTGTCGTTGAATTGTCCGAAGGACGTTTAAGAGACTGGTGTAGGATTCATTTTCGTTGATATCCTCAATTGTTTGAAATTGCAAAATAATAATAATAATAATAATAATAATAATAATAATAATAATAATAATAATAATAATAATAATTAAAATTACAAAATGACAATAGAAACGTTTGCCATAGACAAAGAATGTTATAGAAAATGAGGTCTTTAAAAAAGGTTATGTACAATTTTGTGAAAATCGAGTGAGTTTTACGTAATATGCGGTTGAAATTTACGATTTTTTCTCAAAAACACTACAAATTTTTTCTTAAAATTTTCTTCTCATATGTAATAACGGACGCTAAAATATGATGCTAACCCCATTTTGGGGTATTGCTCGTGTTTTCGAAAAATTAAAAAAATCAAATTTGAAGATAGAGGTTTTTGCCTCACACAAAGTCTGTTGTACAAAATTAACTCTTTAGAAAGGCTATGTACATTTTTTTGTAAAAGTTAGTAATTTTTGCGTAATTGCCGTTTGAAATTAATGAAGAATTATGGGTGCCCCATATTACATAGCGATAACATTGTAATGTTGCAAGAAAGAATGTGCTGTCGTAGTCCTACTAGTTACAACATAGCTTGTATCACATATTTCCGTTTGAATTTAAATTTTAAATAATTATGTTTCGTAATTGTCAATTCTAGTAATATTTGTTTTTGTTTTTCTCGCCTACGTACATACGTAGAAAAGATAAATTGTTGCAATGCTTCGAAAAAAATCGCCCTTTTTGGCAAAAACTGCCGATTCTTTGACAACTATCGCTTATTTTTGCAAAAAAGTCATTTTAAAGCTCTAGCGTAGAGGAAATGGATAAATCTCAAATACAATATATCTCATCATAAATCTCATATACATCTCTCTCTTGTATATATGTAGTAAATAACTTACTCCAACATGGCGTACTCTGCGTTCGTATCTCAGCGCGGAGAAAAAAATGCTAATGGGAAACACTTCAGGGAAAATTTCAGGGTATTATTCTAACATTGCGAAGCCATTGCAAATAATGCAATATGTGCTGTTGTACCACTATTCGTTTAACCATCTTTACAATTTGTAACAATGCTGTATGTTTTTCAGAACTTTAAAAACGTTATATAAATACAAACTGATTGTAGACGAGAATTGACCATTGAATTCTAGTAGTAATTATTAGGAATCCCATGTTGAATTGTGGTGGCTCTGTATGTTGCGGAAATTTCTCTCCCATTGTAAGCAGGAATTGATTCTACCCGAGAAGCCAGAGCGAAAGTTAATAATATAAGTACGACAGTTTCGTAAACACAATGTTTCCTTTTGCAAATATCAGGTCGACAATATGCAAACAGCATTCTTTTGTGCACGCTCAGTTGTAAACTCAATACTTCCAGGGTTACTTTCATTTGGTCGCCTGGCCAGTGGCATGTTCACGGTAGGTAGGTAGGTATTCCACGTGTCGCGACTCCTCTTGAAAAGAAGGGCGCCATTCAGCATTATTTAGGAAAAAGTTTGCACAAATGTTATCTATTTATTTAAATCGCTTTAGTTTTTTGTTCGGAAAGAAATTTGAGCAATCGTGATTGATTCTTTAAAAGTAAAATGAAGCGCTCTAGATGTGTTATAAATTGCTCTTATTAACCGTTATTATAGAAAAGCACTAAATTTAAATAATATCTTAAAATTAGTTGATTGACTGCTTATCTATCACTTGGCTATTACGTCTCCTTACCATCTATTAGATGCTAGTAGTTTGTTGACTTGATCGTTTTATTCTGAGACTTGCAATAAATTTATGAAAAGCAGTCAATGTTCACAGCAAGTTTAAGTTCAGAGATTAATGAGCGTTTGTAAATGGTAAGATTTTCAATTTTCCGAATCGTTTGTAATTTTTATACAGATGCTTCTTTTCGAATTAAATAAGCGACCATAGTTACGTATGTTAAAATACTGCAGAAGCTCAAATTGTTGGAGTTGACTTTCAGGTTTATCTGGTAAGCGACGAAGTTAACGAGGAAAAAATATTTTAGACTTTAAGTTAATATTTTTCTGTAAACCTAAATTTGTCGTAGTCACATGATACATAGAAAGTAAAAGTCTGGAGAAGGTGTAGTAAGTTATTAAACAATTTGTATAATATATTCATACAATTTTTGCATAATATATTATATTGATTGCATTGTTATGTTTAAAATCATCAAAATTTATGAATTTTAAATATTTAGCACGTAATAATTTCTTTGCCGAAATTTCAAAGGATTTAATAGCAAACTGAATGGAAATTTGAAAAATTTAATTGCACTTTGCAAATACAATTAACTCGGTCGAAATAATTTTCAGAAAAACGTCATCGAGTGTGATAACGTGTAGCTTCTGGCTCCAACTCCCCCATATTCAATCAAATAGGGTAATTTATATCTGCCTTTGTGTTGAGGCAAGTGTTGGCCAGCACTAATACTGGTCTAGTGTCATGTGCACCTGCTCTTTTGATTACTTCTCCAACTCCAACGGGCTTTGTCACGTCACACGTGCAGAATGGAAACTCCTCTGACTGCGCGCGTCAACGGAAATTGCTTACTCCCTCCGCATTTCTCGTTGGACAGGGCTTTTGGTGGAAGCTTTCAGGTGATATATTCGATATAATCTGGTCGCTTCACTCCTCTGACCTTTGATCGCGAGACGTACTAGCAGGTCTTGCTTTGCTGAGCGATCATTTTGCATACTAACATTTAAAATGACTAAATAAAACTCCTACCAGACAATAACTTATGTACCGTTACTTCTAGAACTAATAATAATAATAATAATAATAATAATAATAATAATAATAATAATAATAATAATAATATGTAATTAGATTGATATATCCATTCAAATTACATATTTTGTGTCATTTTACATAATGTCATAAAATCGTGGTACTTAAAAAATATATTTGAATGTCTCTCATCCAAACCAAGATTTGGGTGAATGACTGAAATTTGCCTGATATTAATTTTGAAATCTAAACTTGTGGTACTAACCGGGTTCATGTTTATTTTCCATGTAAAACTTTTTTATTCAAATATTGCATTTCAAAAATTTCAATTTATAAATTTTTCGCAAAACAAAAGTAAAAGTTAACAGCATGAGCTTTTTCGGAATCTTGCCGCTGGTAATGGACAGTGGTGTAGGGACAGACCGAAGCCAACAATAATAGTACAATGCAGAGGTGTCCAACTTTCAAGGTCTCGTGGGCCACGATTAAAATCTTTAATATGGTTGAGAGCCATATTTTCCTTATTGGTATGATTCACAACTGACTTCTTCGTATTGTCGATCTCGGCAGTTTGTCCGGCTTCTCTGAAAGGGGTGGAGGAGGATGGAATCATGAGTTATATGAGGCTCCACCATGCATAAGGCACTGAAACAGATTGGGATGATTTCGAATTCCGAAACTTACTAGAAAACATATCGTATATGTAAACTTTACCTATTTTAAAATTAAAGGGGTGTTGACTGGCAGGGCGCGTGTGCTATGCATATAATCTCACCCAACAAGGGCGAAAGAGATTTTTCACTTTTGAGTAATAATCTTTTCCAGATAAAGAATGGCCCTGAGGGCCGGTTGGACAACCCTGGTATAAGGAAACAATTGTGAACCGTGTACTTGCAACCACGACAACACATTCAAGGAGTTTTTTATTATAAAAGAGTGCGCTCTTCAGAAAATACGATGACGAACCTTTAAATGACCTCTTAACGTGTGTATAGCGCACACTATTCAGAGTAATTTCTAAACATAAAATTTCAATTTTGAATCCCTTAACGTTCAGTAAATTTGCGACCTCGCACCGTGGTGCGAGATTGGACGTTAAGCACGTCATGCCCAATTATGCCCGTACATCATCTATTTTTTGATGAAATCTCTTGTATATGTAATTTTACATATGTATGGGTTTCATTGTTTTTCTTGTTACAAATCCTATCCGCTCATTGCCGATGGAGTATACACAGTACAATATACTGCTTCTGGCATCTCACGTCCTATTGATTTCATTTTGTGAAAAGTTCGCAAACACAGTTTGTATGTTAAATATTTGCGAGCTGAAAACACTTTTACGAGCCGAGTGCAAAAGAAGAAAAATATTGTATGATATCTCAAATTTAAAACATCCATTTTCATTTCAAAAACCACTAAATTCATTTTCTCTTCAGTTTATTCTATGCAAGCAAAGGACACAGTTAAACACAATCCCGAATTAAGTTGCAATATTAAAGGGAGGAACGTTTTCCTTCTTTCTTATATTTTGTGGTGATTGCAAGGAGGAGTTGTTTTAAATATAACTTTTTTAACTGAATTAGAAGGGTATTAATGTAGAAACAATTCTGTTTTGCGCAAATTATAAGTTGACAAGTTCTCGCGTCAGTGTTACGCCCCCAGCCTCCTCGATCCTACGATGTTTTTGCGGGAGTCCAGCCGAGCTCGACCACAACGAGATTAATGTTCATGCTACACGTAAAAACCCAGCTACAATAAAAGCTTTTATATACGATTATGCGCTTAAGTTTGATTTGAGAATCCATATGAATGCTATTAAAGTGCTTTTAAAGTTTTATTCCTCAATTCTGCCGATGTCTTTCCAATTACTATTTTATGATACCAGTTGTGACTACTCAATAAGCCACCAATGTCGTAAGTGTAGTTCATGATATATCATGGGGAGTGGCGGAGCTCTTTCGTTGCACTAACGTTATATCGGATTCCACGAATATTTCGAAATTAGGTGTCAATGTGAAAAAATGCTCGATTTTTGGTTGGTTGATTGATTAGAGATTCCGAACGCGTTGACTGCCAAGGCGATTAGAGGTCTCGTAGATGTAGTGTATACTTTATCGGAGGAGGTGGCGGTAATCATTTCCCGCTGAATGGTGAGATCCGGCGCCGACGTATCGTAGTCTCCCGGCATGAGTGGTAGAGTAGTGCGTGTATGTGTGTGTAAGTAAGGCGTAGGATAGGACAGGGAATTGGAAGGAGAGTACGCGCGCGGTCTTTGGCACGTTTGTTAGTGTACTGCTCTGGCATTCACCTAAGAAACGCTTGAGGCTCGAAGCCGTGATTAAGGCACCGCCTGCCTGAGGGCGCAGCGACTTGGGATATGTACGACCAAACACCTGCACACTAATGCTGTGGGTTAGAAACCCGCTTAAGTCATGGTCTTTCTGAGTTGTGTTACTAGCATTGGAGCAAACTCTCGTACTTGCTAAGGTGGCTCAGGTTATTAACTGATGTAACTGCAGAGTCTCTGTCAGGAGAGTTCTAGAGTTTGAATCTCCACGGAGGCAGAAAGTTCTACACTAGCTAGATAGCTACTCGTGTTCGGTCGCTATCTGTAATTCTAGGGGCTGGCCGCTCTGCACTGACCGGCAGTTTTCCATGGTTCCTTCGACCAATTCTAGGCGAATGAACAGTTCCTAACAAAGGGGCCTCGTCGCGAGCGCCATCTTTCCTTCCTCATCCTTGTTCTTTTCGTACCCATACACACATACATTCATACGTCCATACACTCACATACATGTACTATACTACCGCACGTGTTGGAAGATCTTTTGGGGGTTTAGCATTTGTTGTGATTGAGACGGTTCCCCGCTGAGGTGAGATACTAGTTGAGAAAATCCCGCAAGCAAACGTGTAGGTTGGCGCTGTATCTCACCATCCAGCGGTAGACGATCATCGCCTCATCCCGTGATAACACATGCACTATACTTATGGTACGAATGACCGTAGCACTTGACGCTCTCGAAAACATGAAATAATCAATCAGTACCTAATATCTCGAGTATCACTTGAATATCCTCATTCTTTTATAATCTCATGCCCTAACCGATAACTGTGTGCGAGATCTCTGCAATGCATGTCTAATTGAGACTGGCTCCATACACTCTGGATATTGGTAAAGCACCTAGGTGGGTCAAGAATATTGCGGAAGTAAGTATAGAAACGACATGAGGCTTGCTGCTGCTCCTGCTGTATGTTCAGGGAAAAGTTAGTTTTCACTGGAAGCTTAGAATTCACAAAAGACTACGCATATCATGTCATCTTCACAGATACCATACCGTTAAATGCAATAATTGTCGCTAGATGTTGATGCAACCTTAAATAACAAAAATTAAACAAGTGTTTTCTCAATAGTTCAGGGAAAGTGGCCGCAAAACTCGACCGGGGCGAGCTAAGGGGCTGAGAGAACTTACAGCGACGTTGAGCAGGTTGGAGACGACGCCGAAGATGCAGATGGCGAGGCTGACGTAGCCGTGCACGGCGAGGTAGCCCGTGGTGATGCGGTCGAGCAGGCCGTCGCTGCAGTAGCGCGCGGGCTCGCACTCGTGCGGACGGTGGTCCTCGCGCGGGTAGCACTCCTTCACGATGGTGATGTTGGACGAAAAGTTCGTTAGCAGCCCCATTATCTCCTCCCACACTTTCTGGTCGGGGGCGGCCCCGGACGACACGTTGCGGGACAGGGCGTTGTTGAGCACCGCTTGGAAGGTCACCGACAGCTGCCCCTGCCCCTTCGCCTGCTCCGCCGCCGCCGCCTCCATCGCCTCCCCGTCCCACGGCAGCTCGTCCATGGCGGCGCCCCTCCGCCCTCGCCGCCGCCCCCGGCGGCGCTCGCCTCCGCCGCCCCCGCCGCCGCTGCCGCCGCCGCCGCCGCTGCGAAAACACAAACAAAATAATGAGCGACCTCCATTTTGAGGGAGGTCGAATGAATGAAAAACAGACTTCACTAAATTATCAAGAGCATTTAAAATATGTGAGGAACGGTGCACGTTGCACGATCCTTGGTTACTTCTTGGGGTATAATGTCGAGAGAGAGAGAGAGAGAGAGAGAAAGTGAGTCAGAGGAAGTGAAAGTGAGAAAGTGAAAAAGAGAGAGAGAAAGAAAGAGAGAGAGAAAGAGAGAGAGAAAGAAAGAGAGAAAGTGAGACAGAGTGAAAAGAAGTGAAACAAAGTGAAAGTGAGAAAGAGATAGAAAGAAAGAGAGATAAATATGGAAAGAAAGAGAGAAAGGGGGAGAGAGAGGGAGAGAGAGGGAGAGAGAGAGGGAGGGAGAGAGAGAGGGAGAGAGGGAGAGAGGGGGAGGGAGAGAGAGGGAGGGAGAGAGAGGGAGGGAGAGAGAGAGAGGGAGAGAGAGAATATTTGTGCACGGACATGTAATGAATATTTTGGAGACGGGGCATTTGAATTCGGGGAATCTAAAAGAGATGGGACATACGAAAAACCAAACATTCGCGATTTGTCTTCCGAATTTATTGATTGGAACATTCGAATTATATTTATTAATCTTGCAACACAACTTATTTAGTTGTTACACAATATTACGGGAAACATTTCTCTTAAACCTATTACTATTATTAAAGTTAGTTTTAAACTATCTTCTTTAATTGCATCAACATTTTTGATAGAATTCCAAGAATTCTTCACAGTTATTTAATCTTGGTTGTTTTCTTCCTAAACATTACTACAATTTTTATTTATTTAAGAACTTGTTTCATTACAGTAGAATACGTCTAGTACACAAATCTGTTCTCCTCAACCTTGAAGTTTGTTGGGAAGTCTGATTTGTTTAAGAACCATCGCCGGGAGTGTATCATTTTCAAATAGTTGTTCACTTGTTTGACAGAACTCTAAAATACACCAAACTACTTCGCATTTTTACTGAAAAATCATCTTTTATCATTACGTTATTTTCTAACCAGTAAGAAACCAAGGTGTTTTACGATGCTTGGTGCGCATTTACGGATTCTCAACTACAAATCGAACTGTTCGATGCTGCTCGATCGTTTATACATATCTTTATTCGTTGGGTATTGCAAAGTACTTATCTAAAATAGCATGGCCAGACAAAACAACCTACTTTTAATACACAGTCGCATATCAATGCCATTTTGTTTCCAGGATAATATCCAAAGGGGCATTCAAGTTAGTATTACAGAATAAATTGCAAAAGAATTGACATAATTTTTTTATATTTAAGAACTATTAGTACATTATTTAGCAATAAATTACAATTATTTTATCCATCTTTGTTTCAAATGCTTTACGGGTAGGGCAGGCCGTATACGTAGACCGTAATTTCCACAAAAGGATTACGTATGGCGACGATTTGGAATTTTGTGTAAACAGTAAAGTAAGATTAAAATGTTACTAACATTGAGAATTGTTCCAATAACAAAAGTCCTACAAGATGAAGCAGTAACTCCTTTCTTAACTAAGATATTGGAAAATACCTTGACTGAGTCGTCATTAACCCAATTGGTGTGCAGTGACTTGCGACATCTATTAAAAATTGCACTGGTGGTAAACATGTTTTTACATTCGCGTTATTATTTCTAAAGAAAGGAAAGTATTACATCCTGCGCCAGAAAAAAGCGAATTTTTAATATAAAAACTCTTATTGCTTGGCCTGTTAACGAAAAAGTCGATAAATCGTGATCCTATATAAAGTAAATTACTTCATCTAACCCGTTGTGAATCATAATCTATGGGGTCATTGATAACTAAAAATATTTCGACGGCAAAACGTTTTTTTTTTTGAGAATTGAAAAGGAAACTTTTATAGCTCATGCTAATGCTGTCCGTATGCAAAATTCTGTCCGTCCGTATGTCTGTGGTCAAAGCTGCCACCAAAACGGTTCAGACGAGTCTCTTCAAAATGCATATTTCTCTATCAATTTAAAGGAAATCGAGACTCCATGAGTTTGAAACGGTTGTTTGATTTTGAGGGGTATTTTAAATGAAGCCTCAACAGGATTTTCAAAATTTGCTCAAAAATGGAACTTTAAACTTTATCCTGGGATAGACTAAAGAACACTTAAAATAATGACGCGGGTCTTCATTTTGTTGAACTATCTGAATTGTCAAAAATATGTATATGTGCTGCTGTAACAATACAAGTTTCATTAAACATATTGTAGCAAAACCGCTTGCCTCACAGATCTTTCTGCTGTGCATGCTGAAGGAGACGACGTCAGTGGCCATTATCACAGCCGCCCTCTGACAACGCCACATCGCCCGCCACACAGCCACCGTGGCTGCTGACCTTCTGAAGAGCGCTTTGTTGTGGCCACGCATCCAGCCGTACAAAGCCCACAAGAATGACATTAGCATGAGCTATAAAAGTTTCCTTTTCAATTCTCAAAAAACAAAAACAAAAAAAAACTTGCGTATTCGCATGTCCCCCGCACTGGTACATGACGGTGAAGCTATTAAGTTTGAAACTCTGTTAAGTATTTGATTTCTTCTAAAGAATTCATAAACTCACTCCCATACGACTCCAAATTTATTCCATATTTTTTCCCCAAGGAAAGACCAAGGGACTCTTCAAGGTCTCATCTTTGTTGAACTCTCTGAATTTTCTAAAATCGCATAAGATAGAAATAATGCGAGAAAGCATATGAAGGATATGAAAGTATATGATGTTATAGCACCGTTGTTTTTCTGCAGAAACGAAAGTGATAATATTGTGTTCTTTCTTTTGTTTCAGAATGGTTGACAAATGTTAATATTAAATATTATGATACAAAATGACTAATCAAAGTATCTGTTATGAAAAGCAATATGATTTTTAATGTAATATCACACGACGTAAAATGTGGACGTTATTGATATTTGAAAAGCAGCCTATTCCTTTTTTATTCCTTTGGTCGATTTATTAGTTCTCATGTCTCTTCCCTGCTTTTCACTCGTTTTCTTTAATACTTTATAATATTACTTTGCTGTGTAATAGTGTATCGCGTGACCAAATTCACTCTCTACACTCTGCCCTAACGTCTACTTCCGTCTTTCCGGGAATACACTCTTTATTTCATAATTGGTCAGGGGAGACAGGAAGCTGTAAAACGGCCGGTAGGCTGAAGACCAATCAATCATTTAGCGATAAATGGAAGTCAGAAAAATCAATCATAGGCCCGGATAAAGCAAAGTCCTGTCAGCGAGTACCGCAATGAAGACGCTGATTGCGCTGAAAGTGAAACTTCGTGGGGAGTTGAAAGGACCTCGAAGCGCTGCGCTGCAGTGACAAGCACTGGTAGACAACTCCAGCCTTCTGCCGACGCAGCGTTTATAAAGTGGGATCGATCTCTCGGACGTATGCGCCGAGTCCGTGGTCGCGTCCTGTGAAATAAGGAATAGAATATTCGAATCGACGAATCCTGAAAAAGATACGCGAAAAACGAAACGAAAAGAAACGCGTATATTTGCTATTTTTTACACTAACTAACATTTCCAATCTTACTCATTTAAAATATCCCCCTCTCCCTCTCTCCCCCTCTCCCTCTTTCCCCCTCTCCGTCTTTCCCCCTCTCCCTCTCTCTCTTTCTCTCTCTCTCTTTCTCTCTCTCTCTTTCTCTCTCTTTCTCTCTCTATTTCTCTCTCTCTTTCTCTCTCTTTCTCCCTCTTTCTCCCTCTTTCTCTCTCTCTTTCTCTCTCTTTCTCTCTTTCTATTTCTCTCTCTCTTTCTATTTCTCTCTCACTTTTTCTCTCTTTCTCTCTCTCTTTCTCTCTCTCTTTCTCTCTCTCTTTCTCTCTCTTTCTCTCTCTTTCTCTTTCTCTCTCTTTCTCTGTCTCTCTGTCTCTCTCTCTCTCCCTCTCTCATACCTTGTTATTCAGAATTCAAAATTTGGGTAGTTAATCCTGGAAGACGATTTTACTAGACTTTTGTTCACATAAAAATGCATTCTAAAACATGACAATTATAAAACATTGAATTTTTACTTCTCATATACTCCCATTTTGTGATTCCCCAAACTCTGATTTTCTATTATTTTTGTTTCTCAATTTTTGGGAGCCAACGATTTTCCCTCTTCACTTTTCCGACGACAGGGTGTTCTTTACACGAGGTTGTAACTATATTCCCCCGTTTTGAAAGCGCTCCCGTTTTCTCTCACACATTTTCCCAGAACGTCGACCACAATGTTTCAGAGAACAACGCGGCTGCTACCAGCTGTTTCTTGCACGTCACTTCCTTCCCCACTTCTCCGCTAATGACGAGGAGCGCCATCTCCCTTCAGGCCGACGGCGGCGGCGCCTTGTAAATGCGTTACGGAATAAAACCAAACCCGATCTATGTAGTTAGCGAGGGCTCTCGGTTCGGTTCCAGGCGGAAGCGGGTGGCCGGGGTGGATGGGGGGGGGGGCGTATCTGCCGCGTCCGGCTGCGAGTAACGCGACCGGCCGCTTCCGCCGGCGCACCCCCTCCATCCCCACCCCACTCCACCCCTCCGCGCCGCGGCCTTCGCCCGTTGTCTCCAGGGCACCAGCCCCCCGATCTCCACATGCCGGCCGGGCGGCGATGCCAGATGCATGGCGAGCAGGCGCGTCGCGTCGCGTCACGTCGCGTCGCTCCGGGGGACGCCTGCGGGGATGAAGTCGCTCCCCGATGGTGGAAACGCCCCGCTTAACCGCAGTAAGATAACTTGTTTTCAATTTCGTTTAAGATTGGAGAGGAGGCTGTTCTCTGTTGTTTGGGAGGAGATAGAAGTGGTGCAAAGTTATATATAATCCCCGTGAGTTATTTATTTGTGATGTTTTTAAAGGCAAACAAGTTACAATAATTTTTAAATAATAAATAATATATTTTAATAATAAACACTTGCACGCATTCTCTAAATAAATATGAAATATATAAATGACTGGAAAATAAAAATTAAAAAGGTATAAATGACATTAATCGTTAACTGGTATTTTATAAAAATACTTTTTATTTACTTTTCTTCTGAAAATTTAACAGAAAAGACGTATCAGTCAATGAAGGATGCTATATTGTATTGTAATTTATTGAAAACATCCCAGAGCTATCAATGCAACGTGACGAATCGCGCGCGATCCCTGTCTCGTTGGTTGTGATACTGCTCAGGCGTTCTGAAGTTGATGCAAGAAACCATGTAAAGGTCGGACAAAGCAGACGGTTGCTGGAATTCTCCTAGAACAACGGTCGACAAACTATTTATGTAACTAGTTTCGAAAATTCTGCTGCCATCGGAACTCAAACTTCAGATCTCCCGGTCAGAGACAGTGAGCTCCACCCGGGAACCGCAGTCGGAGGCGCGTGATCAAAAGGAACACTTTTGTAAAATGGTTCATTTAACAAATCCATCGTTTTTGCAAATTTCGTAATGATTCTGACAAGAAATAAGGTACGTGAGGAAAAGTACTAAAAGCAAAAATGCCGTATTGAGTTAAATGCCGTCCAATGGCCGTTGGTTTATTGGTAAATGGATTTAGGGCGGTTAATTTGAATTATTGAATTGAATTCATCCCTTATTTTATGTGGCGAGACTTGGTTTTGTTTTCTCCTATATTTTTTGTCTTAACCACCGGTTTCACCAACCATCACCACAAAAAAATAGAGAACATAATGTATTGTGACAAAAGCCCAAAACATATACATATATTTACTATTTTTTTAAATAACTATGAAAAACAATAAAAAATATGCTTATTACAAATTTATGATCGTGTTTCAAATTGCCGTATAGGAGCATTTTAAATTTTTTAAATACCAAATGGTGCCGATTCAGACACTGAAATTAATTCAGAGGAGCTGAACGAATGTTCTACTTTAAAAAACTAATAATAGACATTAGTCTTCACCAAACAATACGTGTATTAAACGAAGTATAAAATACGTACGTAGATTACACAATGTTGTTTACATGAACAATATCAATGCGCAGCCAGTGTCATATCGGAGAGGGAGCTACTCTGCTGCTTTGTTTACATTGCTTCTGCCGCATCGTTGACCTGGCGGACCTCGGGGTCGAGTTCGAAACGTCGCGCATTTTCGATACTAGTTATTGGTGAATCGAATTGAAGCGCTGTTTGGAGGAGAATTCTAGCGACCACCTGCTCTGATGGGTTGTCTTACGCTGTCTCTCCAAATAATTCCAGGCGAATGCCGGAGTGGGACTGTAACAAAAGCACCAAAGTCCACGCAAGACCTATCTTTCTCATTCTGGTCTTTTTCTCTTCCCTGACACACGTACACTTTTAATCCATGACGCTATTGGAAGATTACTATAACAAGAGACTGCTTTGACAGCTACCGGTTTGCTATTGCTGGTGACATAATTGCACCTTATGTTCACCGAACCTGTTGACTGAATTCGTCAAAGTATTTGTTGGATTGTAAATGACTTGTAAGCGTTAGTTCATTTGTAAGTGGCTTCATCACTCTCTCTTGCAATTCCATCTTCCTACGTGTCATCCATCTCTTTCTCAGCACGTGAAACTGTCCCTTCTTAGAGCATCTCCGCATGTGTTGAAACGTTGAATATACGACATTATGTGGGTTGCAAGAAAATCGATATGTCTTGGCTGGGACGGCTCCCCGTTGGGCACATTCCTGTTGGGGGAATAAACCGGCAAGCTGACGAGCAGGTCAACCCAGAATCTCATCTTCCTGCCGGGGAGGAACATCGCCTTCTCCGCGGATGTAGCATGCACTAAACTTATGGAATGCGTGATCTAAGGAGTTGATGCATCCAGAAATTACACTTCCATTATTCCAATTGAACTCAATTTATTGAAAACTAGTGCCACAGATTGTTCGCATCGCATATGATCTCACCATTAATCTCGAACAGACAGACCGTGCGAGACGGCTCAGGGCATCAACTGATCACTGTAGTCCCTCTCTCCGGGAGGTCCTAGGTTCCAGTCCCGACGGTGGCAGGATTTTCAACATTAGCTTGTCACTAGGTAGGTAGAGTTCAGTCGTTGTCAGGAGGAGAATTCTAGCGGCCGGCTGCTTTGATCGGTAGTTTTTCGTAGTTTCTCCGATCAACACCAGGCGAATGCCGGAGTCCCTACCAAACAGGCCACGGACAACGCGCAATCTTTCCTACTTCTTGCTTGTCATATCCTCTTCCCTTACACACACACACACACACACACACACTATTCAAGCACACATGCCGGGAGACCGGTCGGGAGCTTAGAGCTTGTCCCGGCTGGGGCGGTGCCACGCTAGTGAGAAATACCAGGTTGAGGAAAAACCCGCTATCCGACGGTAGGTTGGCGCCGGCGACCGGATCTCGCCATCGATCACCGTCATCTCCCGAGCAAAAATATGCACTATACTTGCGGGACTAATGACTCTGGTAGTTGAGGGGCCTGGAATCACTAAAATAATCAATCAATCGAACGAACAGTTCTTGATGATTCCAAATTTCCGAATTTTGCGACTCTGCCACAGGTGTAAGTATTTGTTGACGGGGTACAGGAACGCGATAACACACTGGTATATAATGAATGTTCATCCGGTTGTGATAGAGTTACACATGGGCTCTAGGATCTACGAGCAAGTAATACCTACTTGGCTGTGCGGGAGAAGCCGCGTCCTAAGCACAGGTCTCGGCCGCCATTCTGCGAACTTTCTCAAGGCGAAACACATTTCGTTGCCACCTGTGCCTCGGACACTGCGTCTCCAGAACAGAAAAGTTGCTACTGTCTGCGGCCGATGAAGCCTACGCTCTCAGGAACAAGCGTGTTATTGCGAATATTTATTCTTCGCCAATTACCGTTCTTCCTTGAACCCGAGTGGTACGTAATTTCCGAGGAACAGGAGATAATTACACAATTAACGGCAAAGGTCTCGAGGTTATAGTAGCGTAGTATTCCTTTGCCTTGTTTTATAGAAAGAAGATTCCAAGGACAATTATTTGCAAACTCGTATTTTAAATATTTCATTTCGACATGTAAATTTATTAAAATGTAACGAAATTATAAAAAATATGTAAAATTAAAAATGATTTTAATGCATTCAGAATGTAATGCATACTCTAGAAAGCTTTGGATGCATCTTCTACCTGTAAAAATATGTATTTACATAAAAATGCGATAGTATATTTACTTAACAAATTGTGAACGTTCACGCGCACGGTTAGTCAATAAAATGTCCACCTGGAACGTGTTATAAACGATTGGTGATATTGCAAAAGAATGTTCACCGAACGATTCATAACATACGGCCTGAGCTCTTTGCTTTTGATAGCATTTTTACTTTCTCACTACCGCTTACTCAGTACAGAGAAAGTTATATAATGCTGCTCGAAAAATTGGTGAATCGTCGGCACAAAACTCTCCTTACAGAGCCTTGGAAAAGAAAGAAGAGGATTAGTCCAGTTGCTATATTTAGAAAAAAAATCTCTAACATGTGGTGTAGTAAGAAGTCACGTTTTGTTGATCCTTCATGCCGAAAAATAGAATGACGTCAAAACGTCTGTCCGTCCGTCTGTCCATCTGTCTGTGAAAACTCTAGTGGCTAAACCGTTCAACCGATTTTCTCCAAAATTGAAATTCCCCAATCGACCTAACTCATTTTGCGATTTCTTGAAACCGATATTTTAATGTAATTAATTCAATAATTATTTATTTTAATTACTAAGTAAGATTGTAAGCCAGAATAGCAAATGTAAAGTGGACATAAACTGAACTTTGTAATTTCATTCAGAACATAAATAATATTAAAAAATAAAAAAAACGTTTAAGAGAATGGTGCAGGTCTCATTTTTGTTGAAACCCTAATATTTTGAAAATTGAAAATGTTCAAAATTTTTTCGGCGTCTTTTTACAACTACAATTATGAAGAGAGAAATTTCTTTGTCAAAAAATCTGTTTTTTAACGATAGATTTTGATGTAATGTCATGTACAATTTTTCGAAAATTGGTTGTACTTTGCGTAATTTTGCGAGAAATATAGGCAATTTTTATTTTTGTTTAAATATTTTATCTTAAAACGGCACCAACAGTTTTGAATTGAATTGAATTGAATTGCTGCCTTACATTATGTGGTGCGACACAGGACATGAAGATAGGACTAGCCGAGAAAGGAGGTGAAAGGGCGACGAAACAGATGATTTGAATTAAGCTCAGACACTTCATTTACGCTTCATCTGTTACATGCAGTTTTGATAACATTTGGACTTCCGATAGCGTATAGAACGCTGAAGAGAATGGTGCAGTTTAGTTGAATACTTTGATATTTGAAAACTGGAATAATTCAAACCTTTTTCGGCGTCATCCTATAACTTCTTCTTTGGTCCTGTCTTCCATGTACGGAAGTTAGGTGACCCATAATGGGTTTTCTTGGGATAAATTATTCAGGGTGGTTTCCCGTTGCCTTCCCTGATATGATAATGATAATGATGATGATGATGATGATAGGGGGTGAAAGGACGAACACAATACAACCATGCTCGAGGCGGGACTCGAACCCGCGATCTTTCGGTACGAGATCGCTACGGCACCCACCCGGATCCTACAACTACAAGAGGGATAAACATTTTTCTTAATAAAAGTGTTCATCAAAAACTTCATCATTAAAAAGTGATCTTCAAATAATGTCATATTTAATTTTTCGAAAATATGAGGGATATTTTTGCGAAATTGTGTGTCAAAAATATGCAATTTTTATTTTTTGGAAACTTTTTTCTTAAAAAGGCACACATTTTTTGATTTGGACTTTAGATAGCGTAAACCTCAATTAAAAGAATGGAGCAGGTCTCATTAAAATTCCTGATTTTTTTAAATAGGCATATTCTTACAACTGCAGTTGTCAAGATACAACTTTTACTTTCACGTATAGGTATGTATTACAAAATTCACGTATACGGACATTATGAAAATTGTCTGAATACTTGCTCCACATTTTTTCTTTAAATGTCTTGTTAGACTGAAGTAAAATACATTTTTGCTGCTTTTCAGAAAATAATTTTCATTTTTATTTCCTACCGAACTGTTCAAAACAGAGGTAACCGTCTCACCGTGTGATTTGATTTAACACCGTGCGATGATTTAAAAAATTAGCGACGTAATGTTTACTTGGAGTATATTTCTCAAGACTTACTCTAACACACACCAGTTCCTTTTAAAATTCCGAGACGTTTTAATCTGCCCAAATGTATGATGAATTACGAGTATAACATGCCGATGATTTCCTTGCCATTTCGACTATTTCTGTTAGATGAAACTCACTATATTGAGAGATTGTAACGTACTATGGCTTCGGATGGACGTTTTTACGAAGACAGAAGCGGTTGCCAAGGCCACTGCAGTGCCCTCTGTTTTGCTTGCTGGAGACCACTGTGCTGCTGAAGCTGCGCCACGAACTTCTGAGTAGTCGCGTTTCTTAATACGTAGGATTTCATACTCTTGTGCTGTAAATGTTTCATTTAATTTCACATTTTATTCTGCGATATTCTCCGCTTCACGCACCTTTCTAATGTAAACAATATTACTTTATTTATTTAAAATATGGTTTTCCCTGCCTTGGCTTGATCAGTATTATGTATACTATTTAAGAGAGAAATTACAGCGGGTCACAGGAAAATATATATTGTGAGTCGACATTCTTGTCAATACAGAATCCCAAGGACAAGAGATTAACGTAAGGAATATTTTACTCGTTTAAATTAATTTATTGAAATAAAGACCATTAAAAGAAAAATAAAACATGTTCGTCTTTCTAAAAAATATTAATATTAATTTCATTTTTTCTCCATTTCTACACAATTTCTAAATCTCTCTGTAAGTGCTAAAAATACACAAAATAACAAGAAAACAAATAGAATCACAAGTCTATTTATCCATTCATACTCTATTTATAAACACATATATTCTCTGATTACTGCATTGATTCTTTTATGGCCATGTTCCTCTTTTTATTCTGTCCTATTATCTAATATTCACTTAAAACTAACCACACAACTTGATCTTCATTCATATGAAATAAATGTCTGTCACTTTTCTTTTTGGGTCCATGGCAAATTTGAACGATAATGTTGCTGCGATCATATCCGACCACTTTCAATTCCACACCATATTGCAGCTGGATCTCGTTCTGCTTCTAATTATACGACTAATTCTAAATAACCTTTCGAAATTTCTTAACAATTTAGTTACTTGATTTTACAACTGCGATTGGTTTTTCATTTTAAAACTTTATTTACAATTAGACTGTTATACTCCAGAGAAAAACAAATCACTAACAAATTACTTCCACGAATCGACTTGATCTATTCGCGAACACCGTTCAGCTCGTTCTGACCCGCAAGTTATATTCTCCGCCGTTCAATTTTCCTTCAATGTCTAATCGCATCGCAAAATATTTCATTGTTGCTGATATTCGACATTCCCCTTCAATTGCCTAACGTCAGCGTTGCATCCGATTGGTTAATTACTTGTTTACCTATCACTGCATTTACTCTTTGACAACCGGTCTCGTTTTCCTTCCTTATTTATATTTATTATTCATACTGTTATCGACGGGAATTCCTCACGTGTAAATAAGTAGAATTAACAGTTTATTTTTCCTCATTTTATTACACTGCTATCTTTCTATTATTCTTTATTTATTTATATTTTATTTCTTCGTCAATGTTGACCTTCATTGTAGCTTTCCTAACGTCATCCCCTTTACACATTTTATGTTTTTTATGAAACTCCAGGAGAATCCATCACATGTAGAATTTCTGAATTTATCTTCTCAAGATCTATATATTCGTGGAAAAATGTGTAGTGTTCGATTAAAAAAGAAGTTGGTCCAATATCCTTAAAATAAAATATGCTATTGAAAACCTAATAAATACAACTGATGAGCTCCTGTCACGTGAACAGTGTGTAAACTTTCAATACTGCATTAGTAAAAGTAACGGCACGTAATTCATTACACAAGAAAATGGAACAGAGAAAAAGTAGGCTTACAATATTTTGTAACTGTTTGTCAAAATAAGGATAAATGTGTAATTTATATAAATGGATAACTGTGTAGGGTATAATTGATGAGTTCAAATAAAGACATCGATAAAGATAACATCGAAGGAAATGGACTCTTGGTGTCAAAGATGTGCGTTGATATAGATAAAGGATTCTTGAAGGAAAATAAATAAAACAAAGAACAGCTGATTTAACGTTCATGATATCGAAGAAATGAAAACAAATGGAGTGGCTACGTAAACAGAGATGATGATAAGAATGACCTCAAAAGCTTTTTAAAGCCGCAAAGAACTTTGCACAGGAAAAGGGAATAAATCTAGTGCTCTGACATACGGATTGGAGAAGGTAGCAAAAAGAAAGTCAAAGAAGGCTATAGGAATAGACTATGAATACTAGGAAGTTCGCGAACCCGATATCTCCAAATTGCTTCAAGAACGATAGAATTAAGTGGGTAAACAATGAAGTTGTAAGAGCGTAGGATTCCGAGGTCGGAGTCTGTATGTACTTGGCTGTCCGGGAGACGCCACAACCAAGACACAGGTGCTGACGTTTTGACCCCCATTGTACGACCTGAGGAAGGTTTTGCCCTGAGGAAGTATTTCACCCTGAGGAAGGTTGCAAGATGGCGGCCGAAACGTCGGCACCTGTGCCTTGGAGGCGTCTTCTCCCGAACAAATATAATGCATTTGTTGAAAATACACAGTCCCTAACGCATCAAAATGAAGTTGTCGATTATTTATGATCAAAATCCTACAGAAATAAATAGAAAGACAAGTGGTGCTGTAGAATTTCTTGTCTGTCCGGGAGTCGCCGCTTCCTAGGCAAGAGACATGGCACGATGGAACAGAATTATAGAATTAGCGAGAATAGTAATGGATAAAATTATTCTTGTTTGACTTCTGCATTAATGTCACTTTCATTGTCTCCGGTCGCTTCATGAATGTTGTTTAGAAATGCTTCACAGTTTAGTATGTTAAATGGTTATATGAATGGTAGAAAATCTTTAAGATCCTTGAGCTTGGTCAATGAGATCAAAAGAGGTTTATCACTGATGAGCTCTAAAGCTACTGGACTGATATTTCTAATTCCCTTCTTTTCTATCATGTCTAGCTTCTTAAATATTCCTTCATCAAAGCAGTTATTGTACAAGTATATCTAGAAGATTCGATAAATATTACTTGTTTAATTTTGTTTTCAGTCACCCATTAATTAGAGGTCTGATTTTTCTGTGAACAAAATATTCTGTCTCAAAACTATTTCGAAACTGTACAATTCATCTAGGTTCATTTCAACCACTTCAAAGAATTTCCATGAATGCTTCAATCGTAGTGAAAGATTGCTATCTAAGAATCTATTTAAATATTGACTGCCATCCACTGACCTAAGCCCCCACTGGTCTTTCTGACACCACCGAAATAACAAAACAATCATATGCCAATGTAAAAATCTATAATGAGATAGGAACGAATTTTAACTT
>BOPP01000184.1:1052091-1070188 GCA_017312745.1 Gryllus bimaculatus
CTTTTGCATCTACCCCCAGAGAAACGTAATATTTTAATTCCAGAGACTGGTTTTTATTCGGCATAAAATGTCAGTAAATGAATAATGCAGCGGTCTTGAAAAGAAAGTTGTTGAGAGTGCGTATGAAGCCTGTGACCTCTATGACAATGCATTGTTTTGAGAATTTAAGCAATATTTAAATCTTAATGTATAAAAACAAATATGTGTGAATTCCACACAAAGCAGTGAAGTGATTCCTATCAAATGTTGTGCAAATATTTTGTAGCAGCCTAAAACAGAAATGAAGGGGAGAGATAGTAGTGTTATGTAACCCCAAAATGTTGCCTCAAATTTGGTATCGTCCTAAAATGACTATTTCTGGAAACGATATGACCCGCATGCAGACGGCTGCATAGCTGCCAGAGGGGGTGGCGGAATTTTAGTGCTATTAGATATGATTAGTAGACACAGTGTTAAAAGAAGATTGTGAAAAATACAAAAAGAGAAAACGGTTGAAAATGAATTACACGTTCACAATATGGGATCAAATATTAAAATAAATTCATTCAGTCAATCACGTAATTTTGAAATAAACTATTAGTATTATTAGCATATTCAACATATTAAAAGATAATCATTGAGAAAACAAACTTCAATTCATGTTCGAACTACCTACAATACCCATTCTCCTGTATCCGAAACGTACGACTGTTCTTGAAAACACTCGTACTTATAGGGTTTTTCACAGACGAATGGAATACACTTTCTCGATGCCAAGGATAGTCAGATCATATTTATTTCAACATACCGATTTCGAATTTTGGCACTGTAACGGTTCAAAACAAAAATTCAAGTGGAATATTTACTTGCTTTAAGAATTGAGTAAAAATACGATAGGAAGGAGTTGAGGTCTTTAGAAACGTGTCGTTCTTAGTGAAGGTTAAAAAACGTGAGGTATTTTTAGATGGAAAGTTCCTCTGTGTGGTGTTTTATTTTTCTTCTAAAAAAGATTGTTTTCATTCTGTTTACTTTTGAAAATAAGTATTGCAGATTTTAATTGTGGGAGAATATTCCTCAGTGTGACTGGAGCGCGTGGTATGAAAAGGTTCTTTTAAGATAGTTAACGTCAAAATATATTATTTGTAAAGGAAATCCCTCTGTATACAATATACTAAGAAGTGACGCCTGTTTTCGATTTTCTTCAATTTGTATGAATCCAACGACATAAAATCTCTTAGTTGTGCAACTGAATAATGTAAAATTACCATCTAGAACTGCAGCTAGACATTGAAGATGAAAAACAAAGAATATCAACTTATAGGTATAGGCTCATGAGTATTCAGCCTATTTGCAGTTTTTTCATTTATTTTTACCTATTGTTTAATCTTTTGCGGGGGCTTACATTAGAAAACTTTTTATAAAAATCCACAAAATGTAATGTTTATGAAAAATAATTTATTCCTAACTACTTGACCAATCATTTTAAATAGATTTGAACATTTGTGTAACAAAGTAAGGTATGCATTGCTAATATCGCATATTTAAATGTGCAAAAAATTGGATTTAAAATATATTCAAAAACTAAATGGAGCCCCGAAATTGGGTACTTTTCTCTACATTTCTCTGCAAACCCTTTTCCACCGATCAAAACTAGAAACATATGCATACTTGGGCCTTACAATCTGAATTTCGTGCGCCAAAGGGACAAGAATTTAAATTTTTAATTTTTGTGATAATTCTGAAAACATTTAGGCTTCATGCAAATTACTTTCTCAAATCAAAATAACCATTTTAAATTCAAGGTTCCGTGAAATCAGGGAGATAGTTCAAGAAATATCAGTTTTGGTTTAAATATTCTATAAGTTTTATCCGCTATCATTGTTCACAGACTGACGGACAAAAGACATTTTTGGTATCAGGGCACCCCGAAACGTGTACTTTTCATTAAAATCTTGAAATCCATAGAATCAGTGATTTTTGGAAATTTTATTTATCTGAAAGATTTCTTTGATTGATTGCAAACTACTATTTATGGAACAGCCTTTCTTCAAATCAATGAATAAAGAATTTATTTTCCTATCAAACTATTAACACATTAGGAGAGCGTAGGCTTCCGCGGCCGGAGTCAGTATTTACTAGGCTGTCCGGGTGACGCCGCGTCCATGGCGAAGGTGCCGACGTTTCGGTCGCCATTCTGCGACCTTCCTGCATTACGCCTTGAGGAAGGTCGCAGAATAGCGACCGAAACGTCGGCACCTTCGCCATGGACGCGGCGTCACCCGGACAGCCTAGTAAATATTAATACATTAATTTATGGGCTCATTTTCAACGAATATCTATCAACTGGGGTACCCGTTCGAGAACTCTGGCATTTTAAACCCCACCCTATTTTTTCATGGGAACATGTGGTCCTTTTCCATAATAGTTCCTTCCACAAGAAAACTGTCTTCATCGATATCAATCAAGTACTTCTAGTGGTTGCTGTTAGAGCAAATTTTGAATTAATAAGTATATTAATAAGCAAGTAAACCTCGTCAGTCTCCGCAAACCACGGTGTACACAGAAAGCGAAAATAGTACAAGATAGTGGAATCTAAGCCTTCCAAGCTTGACGTCACAAAGAAGGCTACCATCACCAAGGGTAGAAAAATAGGTAGCATTGGTAGTATTCGATAAGTACCAAAGTGCCAGCAAAAAATCAGTAGAATGTACAGTAGAAATCTGTAGATTACGATGCGATGAACGTTTCTTTTCAAAATTTTAGTTTTTAAGGCTTTAGAATACTTAGTTTAGGAGTGGTTAAACGATTTAGCTTACTGTTGCGGATTGTAATTAATATAAATATTTAGATGCTTTTTTAAACATTTTTATATTGTGAAAGTCAAAGTGCAATTCGTCAAGTCTCCGTGAAATTCTCGTTCTTTAGAGATCTCATTTATAAAGATTAGTTGCGTGTGAGAGACGCAAAAGGTATGTATACTACTGAAATAATATAAAAGATAATTCAGAAAAATTTAATTTTTTGTACAATTTAAATAACATGTCTACGTCATATTTAAATAAATCGCTTGCGTCAAATCGTTGCTTGAATTCAGAGTCCGGGACGAAAGAAATGTCCAATAATCCAAACTATCTTCTCTCTTCAGTCGACGCCTAGATATCACCTATTTCGCCTCTATAGTCTACACGTTTCTATCTGGGGAATGTTATTAAATAATAATAATGATAATAGTATATAGTTTTAGTGAATTATTAACAAGTTCGCCGAATGATTAATTAGTTTATCTATACAAATCACACTTCCCTAATCTTCCACCTGTGATGGGTGCCTCATCGCGTCATTTCTGTAACTAAATTTATGTAATGACATGTCGTTCCTAATCTAAGTAATATTTGAAAAAACACGTGCCCCGTATCCTGTTAAATAAATAAAATTATATGACGTAACATCATACTAATAATTGTTTTCTTATTTCCCGCTATAATAATGAGCAATATTATTCCCCTCCTAAGATTAAAATTAAATCTTCGCTAATTCATTATGCCAATATGTGACAACGCATCCCCATCTGATACAAAGTTAAATTCAATGACTTATGTTCTCTAAAGTAAAACTAGTGGTGCTACAGAAGGCACTACTATCCCGTATTAGTTTTCTCTTTCCATTGGTCTCAGCTAGCTTTTCGGGCTTGCCACAAACTGTTGCCAGCTGCCATTCATTGCCGCACAAAGTACACATTTTTGACATTTTCTTACGTTTTCGGTTTCCTAATAGTAGCACGGAAATATTATTTTAAAACTATTAAATAACAGTAAAACCTCGCCCTAAATGGCGATTTCCTTTGTAAAATTTGGAGCCGTTTTTATAAAAATGGAATTTAACCGCTATTGTATTCGACATTCGTAGCTCTCTTTCGCAGAATTTTTTTTTAGTTTTTGAAAACCTTCATCAGGGTTCATTTAACTCGAAAATACAGTAGTGTTTACAAATTTCTAGAAATGTGCATATCAACGACGTGAGAGATCTGTCAAAATATTACATTTATGTAATTTTTGAGAAAACAAAATATACAAAAATGAACTCTATGTCATTTTTTCGTGCAATTTTTAAAAAATTACAAAAGCAAGATGTTCTCAAAAACGGCTCCACATTTTTTCATTGAACCCTTGTAGGGTATTCTTTTGTTTTTTCAAAAAATACAAAAATCTATTTTTTTTACTTGTATCTCGCGTCGTTAATATTTATTTAAACGGCGATTTGTTCTCTTTATCATATTTATGGGTAATCCCGTTCTACTATAATCCCGTTCTACTATTAGGGCATCGAAAAAATTAAGAAAATTTTTAAAAAAATGTACTTTGGACATCTGGCAAGAGTATGTGGCAAGTCCGAAAAGCTAGCTGAGACCAATGGAAATAGAAAACTAATACAGGAAAGTCTGTGCCATCCTGTAGCACCACTTATTTGTTTTTTCTATATATGAGATCAGACGATCCTAATACCCCTGCCTTAGATAAAAGGTGTCAGCTCAGACTGCCATCGTGAATCTGCCGTGAGAAGCACTGCGTCTGCTTTCTGTCCAGGTATCATTCCAAGCAGATTACTGCGACCCCGAAGAGATTTCGCCGTCTGTCACTGGCAAAGAGCTGGAAAAGCGAGTAAGCGCGGCTGTCTACCTTCTCCGCCAGGAGAGGTCGAGTGAAGAGCAGAAGGGGGAAAATCGCAGACCATCGCTCCCTTATTTGAGCCTTGCATCACAGTTTTCACCCCCACCCCGATCGGTCCAGTTCCGATATCCGCCTCCAAAGTGCCTCACGCTTTTCTTTCCCTGCCTATTAATTACAATGAAAGCTCCTAAAAATTAAAAATAAAACATTATCATATATTACCTGCAGTACTACAATTGTTGAAACTTTATATATTAATGTTATTATAATTCAATGAAGAGATTAAAACTGAATTTCAAAAAAAAACTTAAACTTAAAAAGTCGAGGCAAAAACAGTGCGGTAGCTCCGCTTTAAAGTCGTCTAAGTGTTTGTAGATGTGTGGGGAAGAAAGGCTCAAGCAGGCTGAGTTTGCTAGTTACGGGGAAGGGAATACGCCGTGTTCACTAAATGTCTCTCTTATTCCCCAAGCGAGGGAATTAAATTAGGCCCAATCACGGGGGACACCTTTAGTTAGCCGACAAAGCCAACAATAGACTCAAAATGCAAAATACACAAAACTTCAAAAATTGCAAATTTTTTAACATATGTCAGTTGCTGTTATTTTAATGTTCATTATTTTCTTCGCGTTATATTTTAGTCCATTTACAAATATATAAATTCTATAAATTCTTATAAGATTTACTTGAACCGACTATTTTGTATTAATTGGTCAATAAGACTCTCTGCATGAACCATTCAGTTTGCTTTCAATTCACAATTTATCAGCTATTCCGTAAACACCGCCATGATTTTAGACTCCCACTTGTTGACTCTTGGCACCTTCAATGCTTTCTGTGCTATTCGTCGTGTACGTTCAACCATCTATCAACCATCATCTGCAAAAATTATCCCACACATTCCTGTATATATCAGTTCGTCCTGTATATATCAGTTGAGTAGACGCTCAGCGTTAATGACGAACAAGGGATTTCCTGGAGTTTATATGTCCCCAAATAAAAATCTCTCCCGCCCTTAAATTGTATTTATATTGGCCATGTTGCTTCCTTCCATTTCCTCTACTTCTTCCTACTCGTGTTCTTCCTTTTCTTCTTGCCATTGTAGTTCATTTCCATTACTCCAATTGACATCGCCATTTTCCTTCATCAGATTAAAACCACCCGTTTGCCACAATCTGCCAAAGAGATCCCGCACGCCAGCAGTTACGTCTCTGCCGTTGCGGCGGCTGTGGTTTAAGTTGTCTATCTTCGCTGGGCTACTTTTTTATTTATTTTTTAATTTTTTTAATATATTATAATTTATTTTAATGCTGCTACCCCCCTCTTTTCGTTGCTTCTCGCAGCCTCCTCTTTCAGCAGCCTGCACAGACACTCTCCACCACACTGCAGTCCACAATGCAACCTGCCATCTCACACCCATGCAACCCTCGCGGCTACCCCCTCCCCGCCCGCTCCGTGCTCCCGCCACTCACGCCGCCCCACGCGCCCACCGCCACTCACCGCCCCCCGCCCCCACCGCCCCACGCCGCCCTCCGGATTCGCCACCTGCCGAACACGCCCCTTCGCCGCCCCCACCGCCACCGCTGCCCTCACCACCAATGCCGCCCACGCTCCTCCCGCCGCCCTTGCGTCCCTTCGTCTATCCCCACTCAGTGCCCACAACTCCCTCCACCCCCCGCCTTCCCGTTGACACGACCCCCGCCGCGGCGTCCAAATCGCCTCGTTCGCTCGCGTCTGGGCATTAATGCCGCGTCACTCCGCGAGAGGGCGCATTGCGAGCTGCATAGAGCTCTCGAAAGCTCGCGGCATCGCGATGACATCACAACACATTCGCAGTTCTGTGGGCTGAGAATGGAGAAAATGCGGACGGCAAAGGCATCATCCCGCAGAAAGCGGCAAACAGAGAGAGAGAGATGATATTTGCCAGTAAACGGCGTATGGTAGTTTAAAATTTTGTAGTGAAGTGTATTGTGTTTGTTTTTGATGTTATAGATTGTAAATACACTACAGGTTTTCGTCCTTCAAAAGTTTATTTTAACTATTTGCAAAAAGGATTCATAGTGTCAATTTTAATACAAAATTGTCCGTTCTTGAATAAATATTAATATAATTACCATTCAAAGACGCTATTAATATTGCATGCAGTAAAATAAAACTTAAGTGATAGAAAAATTTAGGGGAAAAATAGTACACATGAAAAGCATTAGTAGTACGAATCTAGGTAATTGGCTAGTAGCAGCAAAATTCACTAAACTGTTGGCCTACCTTTCAAATATACAAATAAAACTATTAGTAATGCAGTAATTTCAGTAATTTTAATGAAAATTATTGTATGACATTAAGTTATGACACAGTTTTATTTACAAAACGTTACATCAATGAAAGCCAGTTATTTGAATATATGTTGTCTAATAGCAGTAGTTGTTTGTATTTTTTGTACTGCTTTATCGCTCGTCTGATTGCGATAAAACTTTTTCAACTTATTGCTTGCATTTACGTAAAGAATATGGGCATAATGCAATAGGAATGTGCGTATGTCAGTCGCACATATACGCAAAATGGAGACGTTTATTTTATACGTTTATGCTGACTCAAGCGCCCCTGAACAGAAGATCTAGGCAACCCGCCGCACCCTCAGTTATTAAGCGTTTCGTTTGATTATTCTGCCCCTGCGTTTATGAAATATCGATTGAAAGTATTACTTGAACGTTATTTTGGACAAGTAAATAATTTTTTTCCCAAGACAGTGTCATTGTGAATGCATGACCAAACTCGAGAGATTTTTTTAACAATAGGATACTTGACAACCTGTCGAAACCAGGACATAGAAAAATCCGTACTCGCGAAAAAGCCTTTTATCTATTAACCTTTTTGAAGAACGTAGTGTTAAACGTGATTAATAATCACGTGACTAGTAGCGTGTGAAGTGTAATAACTACAATAGCAAAGCATTGCCGAGTCCACTAGTGAATTTATAAAACACTAGTTCGACTCATGCGAAATTTCAAATTTGTAAATCATCGTTATTGTTTTAAAGTGAAAAAAACTTAATTCTGGACACTAACATCGAACAACCAGCCCCTGAATTGTTTTATAGTATTTTACTCTGTGTTGGATGTGGGGTGGATGTATACGGCCCATGGTGGAAAGAAATTGATGGGGTAGTACCGCGCACCCTCGTTGCTGGCTTGGTGGAGTTTGAACGATAATCTTTGTCAGCTAATTGAACATACTTCGTTTCAGCGACATCACGCGGTGAATGAAGGGACTTATCTCATACTTTTTTGAACAATGACGACGCTCGTACACATACTTGGCAAACGCCATCCACACTTTAATCTGTAAGCGTTGACATGACCCATGAGCTTGGTGGCCATTGGCCGTAAATGCCTTTAAAGATTCTTCCAATGAACGCGTGATTTTACTGAAGATCAGTTTGGTGGAATAGCTGCCGACGCTTTTCATACATACCCCACCACCACCGGAGGTGAGTCTCTTACAGTCTTCATGGTGCGCGGGCTGACGATGCTCTCTATGCGTTGTTGCAATTGTCAGAACAATAGAGATTTTTCGAAACGAAATTTGTTCTTTCAAGACATCTTGAAATAAGGTGATGTATAGTTTTTCAAAAATATGAATAGTTTGAGCAAACTTTTGTGAGAATTATAGGCAATTTTAAACATTTTTTTCTAAAACGGCTCCAATTTTTAAAACAAATATCTCCTCCTATATGTTAAGGAACGTTAAAAATTATGATAGTTCCATTCTTGTCGAATTCTCTGAGTTTTCAAATATTGCAAAACGTTTACATTGCTAAAGAACAATATTGAAGATAGGACATTATTGTCTTAAACAAATTCTGTTCTAAAACATAAGTTCTTTAAAAAAGGTTATGTACACCGTTTTGAAAAAAAACAAGATGTTTTTGCGAATTTTGTGCTTAAAATAATGCATTTTATAAAAATAATTGCTCAGACAATGATCCAATTTTTTCTTCATTTTTTTCCTCGGATAGGACAAGGAACGCTTAAAAGAATGGCGCAAATAACATTTTCGTTGAATCTTTTGAATTTTCAAAAATTTAGAAATAATGCGAGAAGTATGTTATGTTGGAGCCCCACTATTATTTATTATATTTTACATCACTATGAGATGGTGCACTAAGATTAATAGTGTGTATTTTATCAGGGAAGTCTACATTAATTAGGTCATGCCATTGATAATAAAAAGTTTACTACTCAACGAGCTAGAATATACTACATCAAGTGGCTGAAGCGCCTCCATCTTTGAAGCAAATTGAAGCCTTTTTTTCAAGCAGTCAAAACAGTACCCTCTGGGAAACAAAGTATTCTATCATTACGTTTGGCGTTGGTTACGGACGCTGGTTACGGACAGTTACATCCAGGTTACAACACTACTGGTTTGACTTCAAAAAATATGGTGGGCACTAGTTCGACGAGCCTCCACCAAGGGCGCTGGAACTACAGGGGCAGCCACTCTGCTCCAGCACATTCTAGCTCGTTGGTACTGCGTCACGAACGAGTCGCATCCACACCGCAACTGATTTGCGCTGCAAATTCCTTTGATGTGCGCGGAAAACTCGTCAGAGCGCGGCTCCTGTAAATTTTTGCGCACGTTCCCTTTCAGCGGATACATCCACGCTACGGAAATTTCTCATTTCGCTGGCGCAAAATTTTATGCTGTGCGCGGCATTCGCCGTGAATTTTTGCAAGACTGAACGTGGCTAGTCTGCATCGTATCCTCCAGGTTCGCAGCACGTCCGTTTGGCCCTTCTGCTTATGTTTTTTTTGTTGTTTTTTTTTAAAGAAAAGGGAATTGTTGTTTGCACTCAATATTCTTTACACCTTTAACAGCGTTTTCTCTGGTGGGTCGACAACTGATGTAGGAGAATAAACATGAAATGTCCTTTTTCCAATTTTTTCGGATTGAATATGGTGGCAGATATCTGGACTATTCAAGCCTGTAGTGAGAGTAAGAGTGGAAATATTCATTAGCTCAATATAAAATTCTAAAGATAGCGAAGTTCACACTGAATATTTACTATTATCAAAATATTCAGATACTATAATTTCAATCGATGAAACTTTGCTGACATTAAAGTACTTTCTGCCATTTTTTTCTTTTTTTTTAGCCAACTGCACATCCCTTAAAGGGCAAGGGCCTCCTGCTCGCACAGGGAGTTATTAATCCTTAAATGAAGTGATAAGGGATGATGAAGGGTGAAGGAACGATCACAAATACATAATGACCGAGGCGAGATTCGAACAGCGATCCTTCGACCCGAGATCGAGACTTACCATTTACTCTTCTGTAATTTATATTACGTAGAATCTCTAAAGGGTGACGTCTAATTTTGTGTCTGACACACGTCTTTGTTTTGAGTTGCTCCTATCGGTGCACATATTGACATGAGATCGATTGAATCAACTTAAATATATTGTAGCTTTACTAATTTTCTTGCTAAATCAACCACATAATTATGAATACATACTTTAAACGGCGAGAAATTCAGAATTATACTGCACCAAATCACGGAATTTGTATCCACTTGTAATAACAACTGAAAGAAGCAAACTACTTCTGACTCACTGAATCACGAAACCCTATTTCTGTAAACGAAATATTCGTGTCGTTTAGTTCCGTGGAATACCGTCACAAAAAACAATACAGTTTCAGTTGTTGAAAGATTATCTTCATTTTACACACTTCATTTGATACTCTGGTAAATAAGAGACCGGATGAAACCTTTATCACTGTCTTAGTTGTTCGTGTTGGTCCTAAATAGTTGCTTAATCAAGGAAATATCCTTGGTAAGTGCCATTTTCAAAATAATTCATGCACTGAACAAAATATGTCAGAATAGTTAAGTGCTGACTTCAAGAAGATTTACTTATTCAGTTTAAATTTTAATAATTTCACACAGAAGAAACTGTTTAACAAAGGTTTTGTAGAAATTACTTTTTTTAACATTTTTCTGTCGTTTTATATATCTGGTTTATAAAGTAATTTTTAATAGTTATTTATGATAAGAGTGGTAAAAGTGTCATTTTATTTTGTGAGAAGAAAATGTTGCGACAAGATGCGTACAGACAGACTGGCGTAATCCTTCAAGCAAAATAAAATCACTTATGCCACGTGTGTCGTACACTATTTTTTAGACAGCCTTCCTGACTTTCATTTTATTTTTATTCAAATTATTTAATGACACATCAATGGTAGCAGCTGATGCGGTTAGACTAAATAATTTCGTTTCCTTTGTTGCATTCACAGATTATCAGACCACTTGAGCTTCGTCTTACTTTCAGCATTTAACTTAGTGTTAAAAATTGTACGAGTACTTCTCTCACACTACATATGTCCTAAAATTTCATCTTTTACTAGTAAATGATTAAAAATATATTTTAAAACATGTTTGTCTGGCATATTTTGTGTTCATTTCTTATTATTATTCTAGGAGATCATTCATACACAGTACAATCATAAAATAATTATTCTCTTGAACTGGGTACTTTCTTCAGGTGAGAAGAAATATTTTTAAAATCGAACTGGATAATAATTTTAGAAATATAAAGTGCTACATTTACAATAATGTACAATTAGATATTTTTTGTCCTATTTGAATCAAAATTCTTGTACAATCTCACAACATGTCACTGCTTGAAAAATTTTAAGTAGTACACATGACCTGCATTGGGGCAGAGAGACGTTTTAAACAGTATACTGAGTGCAGTTGATTTTTCCTCAAAGCATTACATTTCATTCGAACATGATATCTCCAGCAATATGCCTACATTACATTTGTACACAAATAATTCATATATACAAGTTTTGTGAGAAGGAATATACTTATTTGTGAAACAACCTAACAGATTTAAAGTTTCAATGTCATTTCCTTACTGAAATGTCAGTTTAAAAAATATTAACCACATGCATTTTTTGCAGTAGTCACTCAAAAATCAGTTCACTCTTCTTTATTTTATATATCTAATAGTCATTTCTTTTTCACGTATGATGAATTACTTAATTACCGCCGCCAAATAGTTTTAAGGTTCGTTTTTAATATGACGTTGTTCACTTCTATTCTCTCTGTAATTGGATCATAAAAAAATCCTCTAAAGAAGGTCTACAACATTATTTTCCCATCTTCATTGCAAATTTTCTTGTTTGCTACTCTGCCATTTTTTGAAACTTCATTCCTTTATCTGACAACTCTCTCCGTTTCTATTCTCTTCGTTCTAATCTCTTATATTGTAACTTCAGTTTTTTTAGCGATTGAGTGTCCTATCAAACAGGATTAAATTCTTTTAAAACGTCCTTTCCCTCACAGATTGTCCTAACGAATTACCGAACCGGTTGCAACACAATATTGTAGATACTTCCAAATCGCCGGCGTCCTGGGTTCCTCGTAGGACCTCTTGCAATATCGTGGTATTCGTCGGGGCAATGCGGTACAATAATTACATCGCAGGCCTCTCCGCCGTTGCGTTTCCCAATTAAACGGGAGGAATTGTCTGCACGAGCCGGCGCTATGATCCCGGGGCGAGGCGAAGGACGGCGACAAGGGCGGGTGAGGGGCGGGCGAGGGGCAGCGAGGCGGCGCGGCGGTCGGGCGAGGGTGCGAAGCGAGGGGGAGGGGCGGGCGAGGGCGCGAGGGGCGAGGGCGGCGAGGGGAGCGGCGAGGGGGCGGGCGAGGGCGGGCGAGGGGGAGGGCGAGGGGGCGGCGGGGGCGGCAGAGACGGGCGGGGGCGGGCGAGGGGTCGGGCGAGAGGCGGGCGAGGGGCGGGCGAGGGCGGGCGAGGGGGCGGGCGAGGAGGGCGGCGAGGGGCGGCAGGCGGCGAGGGGCGGGCGCAGGGGCGGGCGAGGGTCGCAGAGACGGGGCGAGGGGCGGGCGAGGGCGGGCAGGGGGCGGGCGAGGCGCGGCGAGGGGCGGCGAGGGCGGGCAGGGCGGCGGGCGGCGAGGGGCGGCGAGGGGGCGGACGAGGGCGGCGAGGGGCGGCCGGGGCGCAGAGGGGGCGGGCGAGGCGGCGGGCGAGGGGGCGGGCGAGGGGCGCGGCGCAGAGGGCGAGGCGGGCGTGCGAGGGCGGCCGAAGGGGCGCAGGCGAGGGGCGGGCGAGGGGGCGGGCGCAGGGGGCGGGGAGGGGGCGAGGGCGGGCGGGGGGGCGAATAGGGCGGCGGGGCCGAGGGCGGCAGGGCGGCGAGGGCGGCGAGGGGCGGCGAGGGGGCGGTCCTACGTCCCCCTCCATCATAGGAGGGCGCCGGGGGCTCGCGATCGTGCGGGAGGCCGAGGGGGCGGGTCGTATCGGGCCAGCCGGAAAAGCGGCGCTCATAAGGGCGCGACGCCGAAAGGGCTTTCACGAGGGCTCGGAAGGGCCGCGCTGCGACGGAGCTTCAAAAATTGCTCAGCTGTGACGGCATCGACGGCGACGCAGGGCTGCAAACAGTGGTTCGGGATGAAAGGAACCCAAGAAAATCAATTCCTTGTCTTTTTATGTTTTTGGGATCAGACCCCCCGCTGGACTGCGAGTATTTCCGACTGTTAAGGGATATTGTTTCGGGTCAGTGGGCGATCAGTACATCCGTCGACCGTAAGAATGGGG
Organism: Gryllus bimaculatus; assembly: GCA_017312745.1. Lineage (NCBI taxonomy): Eukaryota > Metazoa > Arthropoda > Insecta > Orthoptera > Gryllidae > Gryllus > Gryllus bimaculatus. The sequence goes on from BOPP01000184.1 coordinate 1,065,353, forward strand.
GTGGCTGAAGTGTGAGACGGACAGCCTCCTGCGAGGACCGTAGCTCATTGAATGGGATGGTGCTCCTTCACTTGACCGGAAGTGACCACTGACACTACGGAAACCACCCATCAAAGCAGTAAAGTTACGCACTCTCTATCAAGGGTCACAAAATTGCTTAATACTTTAAAAAAATTATGGGACCCTCCCGAGATAGAATCCTCGATCTTCCAGGCACTGACAGTCTGAAGAACGAATCATATCTAAATAACTTAAAATTTAAATTCTCAAAAATTCATTTAGCTGATCTACATGTGGTCAAGCAAAAAACGTCAAAAAAGTCTATACAGAATCGTTCTTGTATTAGTACCTGACCGTACTTGTGTTTGACCCTGACGGTGAATTTTTGTCAAGTACCACTACTAGCCCTTAAGTTCCCGTTTTAGAAATTCACAACAATGACAGCTTGACAAATTCAAAACTAATGGTGCTTCAACATCTATAATTTCTCGTATAATTGGTCAAGTATTATAATAATAAAAAAATGAAACTTTACTCGATATAACACAGAATTATGAAACACTACTAATATTTTCAAAAAGTGTGCATTAAATAAAGATTAAATAAGTTACGATCTAAGGAGGGAACATATAGATCTACAAAATTCCGTTCCTCAATGTTGAAGGTCCAAATCATAGTTTGCAATTTTAAAAGTTCTGGAGCTATTAATGAAAATATAGCCTGTGCCATTATTAAACGCGCATTACTCTATTTGGGCAAAAAGTAATTTTTTGGGGGGAAAATTTCTTAACTTCTGTTTTAAATTGACTATTCCACTTAAAATTATTCCAAACTTAAAATTTTGAAAAAGTACATTACATAGTTGAAAAATATAATTTTGAAGATAGTGATTCCAATATGAAATCACTATCATTTTATTAGTGTGTAGCGATCGTGGACAATTCTGCTCGGCTGACGGGTCGTCACACTGGGGAACGGTGCGCTGAACTCCCCTCTAAACGCTGTGGACGGGAGGTTTTCAAGATCTCGCCCTGGAAAAGACATGCTCTCTAGTCTTGTAGAATAGTCGCTTTGTGATGGTTCGCTAGAAAGAAAGAGTTTTTGTGTGACACATACGTAAAATGTGTCAAACCGTTATGTGCATCGTAAATCCTTTCTTCCAAATTCTCACAAATGAAGAGGTTATTTTCAACAGGACTCCGCAACCTCACACACTGTTTTAGCTTCTTGAAAGACTTAACATGCCGTTTTTGGTGAGAGAATTATCACACGTGGTTTGTCGCCTGCTTGTTCTCCTCAACTGACTCCTTGCGATTTCTTTCTATGTGGATTCGTGAAAGATCGCAAGAAAGCGCTACACGGAAGAAGTAAGGCACAATGCACGGAAACAGATCACTGCAACACCACAGGACATCGTTTATCGAGTGAACCATAACTTCTTGTTTAGGAAATGTCAAGAATGCATCAGAGCCGACGATGAGCAGTTCCAGCATCTACTATAACTTGAGTACAATTTAAACTTTCCGCTAGCGAAAACCCACCTTCCATCTTTGTACCGATCGCCCTGAGTTGATTTCCGCGGCACCCGTGGCCTCGTTCGCCGAAGCCAAATCTCCGTACTTTTATAAAATGATCGGAAGTGCATTAACGCAGCGCGCCGCGATGGTTAGGGAATTGCCATCGCTTCCCGCCGGCCCTCGCCCACTGTGCACGCCGAGTCGGCGCGGAGGGGCGACGGCCGCGAACGGCGCAGAGGCCGCGAAGAAGGCTGCGACGGCGGAGAGAGCAGCCACCGACGCGCAGGGGGATTGGTGGCGCCAGCGAAGAAGCCCGCTACTTTGACAGGGCCTGCGGAGGCTACGACGCACAAAGGACGCAAGATCGATGGGAGGACTGCAGGTACCGGAGGAAGCGAAGACGTGAGGGCCGAGGCCTGCCGGGCGGGAACCGCAGCGACGAATATGAGGCAGAGCGGAGATGGGCAATTCCTACACGCAGACTGGACGGGCAGACGCCAGACCCTCGGGTTCTGGAATGTACAAAGAAATTGTATCTGCGACGTTCTCACAACCGATGCCGTTTGCCGTTGGAAATTATCTCTGTTTCAACCGTGAACTCTCGATTTCTATTTCAGCCACCCATTTCTCTTCGCTCCTTTTCAGTTCTAGCAACTATGAGAAACAAAACAGCTCTATCGCCACAACGCCACGCCCATGAGGGGCCCGACAAAAGTTGGGGACCCGCGCTTTTGAATGGCTCTTCGCAAAACATACCCTCGGGGGTTGGGAGGCGCTCACAAAAGTTTGTGTAGGGATCCATGAAATCTATGGGCTACTCTGTACGTAGCAGCGAACGGGAGATATTATTAGGTCGATAAAGGCTTAGAGTTTTGATCAAATGTGTCGTGTGGGAATAAGGTATTTTACATGCTACAAAGCAGCGACATATAAAAGGACGGCCGGATTAAAATCCCTACTGAAGGAAGAAAGAAAGGATGGAAGAAGGGAGGGAGGAACGAAGGGAAGGAGGAAGGACGAGAAGCAAAGGAGGAAGGGTGTATGGAAGGAAGGACAGAAGAGAGGAAGGAAGAAAGGGAGATAGAAAGGAAGTTAAACTAAATTAAGTTTAGATATGGAAGACAAATGCCATTTATCTTCACCATCATTCCAAGACGGGTCAATGACTCGCTCCAGCGTAACTTTATCCTTTGTCATTGTTTTCATAAAAAATAATGTTTCAATGTTTAGAACTTTTATTATAAAAACCATACCTTTTGTGACCCTAAATAGTAGCTTCGAATTTCAATATTTTTTAACAAAACATTCTAAATTATTGCATTAAGGAATAGCTTCGTGGAAACTCCGACATTATTTTCAGCCAGGTCTGCCCGTATATATGTTAGTTTTCTTTCAGCAAGCGTTCGGTTAAGTTGTGAATTCAAATTCACAGTAAATCTTAATCTCTTCAAAAATTGGCATATAATTTAACGGAGCACACTACAAACCCGCCTGATCAGAGCAGAGAAAAATCTCTTAGAATTTTAATCGGATATTTAATGTTGTTTCTGACGGTGCAGTATTGAGAGATGTTTTACTAGTATATACTAATTATAACTATCTCAAGTCAAAACGCAGTTTTAGAGTTAAAAAGAGTTGCGGTCACAATATAAAACACATTTTCACGTACGTAATTAATTGCTTAAAATTGCCCCTCGAATATTGTTATCTCAACTTCTCTCACGTGTATTCGGAAATAGAATATGTGTATAAAAACAGCAGAAAGTGTATATGTCTCGGTAAATGTCCAAAACAGACTATTTCCCAAAAAATTCAATTCGTGTCCACAGTATTCAATTAGGGTGGATATGTTCGACGTAGGAATAGTTTTGAAGCATACGTTTGACTTTCCATAGATGACGTGCTTATTAATAACGTGGTTAGAATAGGTGAAGAAGTAACGGTGACAAGGAATAACACATGTTATAATAAACATAATGCTGATGCAATGTTTCTGAGGCTGATGAGATACAAGGTGTGTAGTTTCTAGTTGCTCTGTGTCAGTCGTATTTTTTTATATTTACGAGCGTAGATCTTACCTAACCCAGCTACTGTGAATATACGCAGTCGATTTGTAATGTTTGCTATGGGCCGCGGATGTTTCAGACTTCAGCCTTCACAATTAAGACGCACATAAGGCGCATCTCACTCAAGCAATTGGCCTTATTTTAGCCAGCACCCTTTGGCAGGTTCTTTAGCAGCATTAATGGATTAAGTTCAAAATTATTCATTTACACAAGTTAAATTTTTTCTCTGGTATACTCAATATTGGCAAATAACAAAGATCATAATGTAGTCCGGATCTATTTAAAAAAAATTCGCTTGCAGTTGACACACACAGTCATTTTATTCAACAATGTAACTCTCTTTACCAAAGCTCTATACTATGACCTGATTTTATCATTGTTTTCTTATTAGAAGTATTTCTACGTTATTGACCGGGTGAGATAGCTCAGGTCAACATTTGACGCCACTGCATAATCTCTCACTAGGGGGATCCTAGCGTTCGAACCCCGAGGTTGGCTGCTTTCTGTGCAGCGACTCTGATCGAATGGTTCTAGGGTTTGAGTCCTGACGGTGGCAGATTCTAGACATTATATTGCTAAATAGATTTCATAAGATTTTTGAAGGAGAATTCTAGCGGGCAGCTGCTTTAATCGGTAGTGTACCGCAGTTTCTCCGATCAATACCAGGCTATTGCCGGAGCAGCATCACAACAAACGAAACATCGACCGTATGCATTTTTCTTTCTTTTTCATGATCCTAACCACTTTCCTTACATGTACACATACAGTTACATGCACTACAATATCACAATTATCGAGAGACCACTCGCAAACCTACAGTTTGTCCCGGCTGGGACGACGCCGATGAGATACTTGCAGTGAGAACCCTCCCTTCACAAGCCGACGTGTAGATCGGTGCCAGATCTCACCACATTGCGTGGAAGGAATCACCGCCACCGCTCGGAATAAAACAACCGCTACACTACGGAGGCTGTTGACCGTGGCAGTTGACGCTCACGGACTCACCAACCAAAGAGTTCGGGTTATTGTATTTCAAGTTGGGACGCGCAGCGGCCTAGAGGAGCGGGCAGTGTCTTTGGCGTCTTGCCGGCCGGGCGAACAGGAGTGTTGGTGTCGCCAAGCAAGATGGGAGGGGGGGTCCAGCAGGCGGCGCGTCGGGCGCGAGAGATAGCGCGGCCTATGGGGCGCGCACCGCCTCCGCCGCCAATGCGGACGGCACGCCAAGGCGCAGGCGGCAAAGGCGGCAAAGGCGG
>BOPP01000184.1:1071173-1098164 GCA_017312745.1 Gryllus bimaculatus
ATTATTATTATTATTATTATTATTATTATTATTATTATTATTATTATTATTATAATCCTGCGGGACTCAGACTTGATTATCGATTTTCTATACGGGGTAATAGCATTTTAATGCTGATATCATTTATATAACCCAGGAATGTTAGCCCTGGGGGATGAAATTAAATTATGATGACGAATGATGAAATACACACAAACATACAGAGACACACACAGCACAACCACGCTCGAGGTGGGAGTCGACCCGCGATCTTGTGGTCCGAGACCGCCTTGGCACTACTGCCTTAGCGACTTCGGCCATCGGTTCGGGATTATTATTGTTATTGACACTTTAAATAACAAATTTATTATTATTATTATTATTATTATCATCATCATCATCATTATCATTTCGATATTAGTTATTGACGCGTTGTTAAATGATGAAGTGGATTTTTGAGTTTAGTCAAAACAAAATGTTCAGTATCATTGGACATTATGTCGCGTATTTCCCTTAGTAATTTACCGACGTCCATCGTCCTCAGTATTATGCATTGCCCTTTGGCACCCCCACACACCGGCCTTCGTCTCCTTCGCATTGATTAGGTCCACAGACGCGTAGCGGCTCCGTACATACACTGCTGTCTGTGGTCACAGGGCCCGTAGTAACACCTGAAACTGATTTGAATTGGGGAGTAATATAGGAGGATACGTGGCGCGCACATCGCAGTTTGTTGACCAATTAATTGGGATGTTTCCTCCAGTCCGCAGGCTGTACACCAATAATTACTTATCATCGTCCTATCCCCAACTTTCTTACATCGTCATCAGATGGTGCATACGATGTTTGTTTGTTTTTGTTGTTGTTTTTTTTACTGCGGGTAAGTTTGGACACCAAAGAAAACCAAGGAACCAAAAAATTTAAATGCATATATAACAGACAGAATATAGGCAATTTTGCATTGTTTCTACCTGCATTAAAATTGAAATATTATGTCAGACCATATCATAGAATCTATTTGAACCGCCAAACGTTTTTCGTTACCTCCAGAACAGTCTCAGTTCACTTCTTACGTTGCCAAAATTCGAGTGGATGGCTGAATGGTACCTCGCGAGTGCAAACACGTGTTAACCTCCTCAGGGCAAATATAATTACTTATTTCAAAACTGGAAGATAATATTTCTTTCGTGTCTCGGAAAGGAACAGGAATTCCAGTGTGCCACACTTGTTTTTTTTCTCCTTCCAACTTACCTTTTCTTCTTTATTATGACATTCAGTTTGATGCAATTGTGTCTTGTCTACTTGCTTTGATTCTTGATAAAATTTTGGGAACAAAGAGGATCTGAGAAAAAAAAACATCAATTCCAATATCAGATGAGCTCTCTTAGACTCGACGGATGACGAACATATTAGAGAATGACGTCACCCAAATATCAAATTTGAGCCAATTCAAGAATTTTGTTTCCAGCTCGGAAAGTATTACAGATTAGGAGAAATCATAGAATGTAGTACATATTTTTGCCACGGGAGGTGACGATGATGGAAAGATCCGGAGTCGACCTACACATCAGCTGACTGGATTTTTTCCAATCAATATCTCCCACCACCGGGGCACCGCCCAAGCTATACATTTCCTACTAGTCTACCGACTTGTGGCTGTAAGTGTAAATTAAAGTACATAAGGAGTGGTGATAAGACAGGGAATAGGAAGGAAAGCTCCAAGGGCCGCCAGAATTCTCCTCCAGGCAGTGCAGTGTCTGAATTCGACCTAGTTATGAAGCTAGAGTCAAAAATCCTGCCACTGTCGAGACTCGAATCGTAGGCGCTCCTTGTCAGAGGCACCGCAATGACAAGTTATTCCGGGACCACCTTAGCCTGTTTGTTCTGTTGAGCCGAGCGAGTAGATGAAGGGCGACAATAATAATTTTAGTTACTTATTTAAAGTTGGAACCAAATATAACACGTGTCCATCGCTTCGAACTAGAGAGAGAAAGTCAGAGCCTGAGATGGAACATTTCACATCTCCAGTCAAAAGGAAGATCCACCGTTAATACTTATCAGAAATGTTCAACACCTTCTTGACCTGGAAGTCGCCCTTTTTTTTCTCACAAAGACCAATTCTGGAACATTACCTAGGACAGGGCTCAGTCGAAAACAGCAAATCTCACTGTTAAATTACGATGTATTTGCAACACGTTGAAGACTGACATTATAACAAATGCCGGAGCCGGGAAGACACATGCACTATTAATATAGCAGTTAATTAAGCAGAGCTACAAAAACTTCGGACTGACTGTTATTTAACGTTCTCTCAAAGACAATTTTAATCTCGATTTTTCTCTTAACGACGCTCTCCCAACTTTTAAACTCTTCGAGAGTTAAACTCTTTTGAAGCTCCGAGCGAAAAGTAACTTAAAGAGCTCAGGTTCCAAAGAAACTCATTAGTTAATCAAAGTGCGTTATCGTTTGAGAATATTTTAAGAAGCAATTCGGAAAGCAATATGAACAAAGGTGAAATAATAGATGTGGTGTTTAAATACAATAAACTAAAAATAAATTGAGAGCTTAGTATCATAACTATTAACAATGTTATAATACTGAACAAACTGTACATTATCTAAGTACATTGACTTGTTGGGATTAAGCTTAATTCTAGTTGTACCGATTTTTTGTTTATAGTTTTTGAACGTTATAAGAAATAACGGTAATGGTTAAGGACACACAAAAATCCATGTCCACGCGTGTAAAATAAAATAAATATTCTAAATGAAATAAATATTCTAAAATAGAAGAGGTGTTGGAAGAGAAGGATTTTGCCAGAGAAGAGTTTTTCCCAAAGAAGAGTGTTTTCCAAAGATAAATTTTTTCCAAAGAAGAGTTTTTTCCAAAGAAGAGATTTTCCCAAAGAAGGGTTTTTCTCAAAGAAGAGTTTTTCCCAAGAAGTTTTTGCTAGAAAAGAGATATTTGCAACAGAAAATATATTTTTGCTACAGAAAAGAAATTTTGCTAGAGAAAAGATATTTTGCTAGAGAAAAGATATTTTGCTAGAGAAAAGAGATTGGATAAAATACGAGATTGGATAAAATACGAGATTTGGATAAAATACGAATTGGATATACGAGATGGATAAAATACGAGATTGGAAAATAAATAATACGAGATTTGGATAAAATACGGATTTGGATAAAATACGAGATTTGGGATAAAAAACGAGATTTGATAAAATACGAGATTTGGATAAATATCGATTTGGATAAAATACGAGATTTGGTTAAAAATACGAGATTTGGATAAATACGAGATTGGAATAATACGAGATTTGGATAAATACGGACGATTTGGATTAAAAAATATATTTTGCTAAAGGGAAGAGTGTATTTTGAAGAAGCCATTTTTTACGACATTAATGACACAGTACCACATAACGAGGACGCAATTTAGGTAATAATAACAATCAAGGTGTAGAATTTTAAACTAATAAAGATGAGCTTTAACATCATTATAGCAGTGGTTACACATCTGTTCCCCACAAAAGACGATTTTACAGGAAAACAATAATGACTGTTGAAGGCACAAGTGCGTAAGAACAAAATCACCGCTTATATGGATTCGGGTTGTATTTGATATCTTCTCAGCACTTGTGACGCACGTGTGCTTTCGAGGTTTCGGGGAGCACGTGAACTTGCTGCGTTGGTGGCCAACAAGCTGTCAGGCGAAAAGCCGGTGGAATCCGTGGAACGTCGACGCCTCGCCCTACCCTTCACTGAGCCACTTTCGCTAATTAGTTTCCATAGCATGATTTAGTAACTTGCTGTTGCTAATGGGAATGGTTGAAGCGAGATTTCGGCAAGTATTTCCATGGCGACTTGTTTCCAATTACTGATAAGTCTTATCATTGAAATGAGTATTAGGCTGCGTATAACATAGAAGTGAAGTTTCCAATATTTTTTTTCGTATCAAGGTTCCCAGATCTCATGCAGTTATTGTAGCAATAAATCATTACTTGATGAGTGTTTAATATTTTATCGTAATTTAATGTAATGAAATTGATGTTGTTTTAGGTTTTGCCGGGAGGACAAAATGGACGAAAATATACTCGCATACACAAATAAATAACAAAAATTAAGCCAAATTAAACTTGTGGCGCTACGAATGGAACAGAGTTTCGTGAACTGGATTAGTTTCCTATTCTCTTCGGCGTCTAAGAAACTAGCTCCCTCGGTAGCTATCACTTCTCTACGTACTTCTCTTCTATCACTCCTTCACGCATCCCGAACATCTCGTGGACATATCTCTGCCCTCTACCTTTACATATTTGACATGGTATTCCATGGCATCACCACGGTGTTTGTACCCCTGGTTGGGATACGATCTCTCCAATATACACTTAGATTGCACACAGTTGCTTGTCAGTCCAAGAAATTATGGCAGAATTACGTTGTGTATGTAATACTCAAGAATCTCGGAATGACCTCATGCCTTAAACACAGCTGAAGACATGTATGTCTTTTGTGGGTTTCGGACCTTAGTGTCGATGTGCTCACCAACCTCAAGCCCCTATTTCATGAGGCCGACCACTTGACAATACTGATTGTAAACTTGTTACGTCTTTGTAGCGCAACAAAACTTAAGGGGAGAGGGTACCATTTTTCAAAACTATTTCCTTTTCTCAAAATTAATAAACTGCTCCGAAAATATCGGAGAATACAATATTTACAGAACGCAACAGTTAACATACGTTTTACTTTAATTAATGCAAGATATTACTGTCCTTTTTCTTACTAATGGTTAACAGAAAAGAAAATCTGTAATAGTCATTATGCAGGGACATGTAGGCTTTCGCTACTTCATTTGACCTGGGCTATGAAAGCTTGACTTATGCTCGTGTCATACGTACTCGTAGTTACATGCTCGCACCATGTAGGGCTCTATTTATCTTTGAATATAGGTTGTCGACCTCGAGTTTATAAGAAAATACGAAAATGAAGAAAAGAAAGAGAAATAAAAATCTGTAAAGAACAGAGGAGTGGCCCATTAACACCAATTATGAAGGCGATGAGGCACCGCTGCGACGAGAAGTTTTAAATATTCCTGCACTTACAATATAGTGAAAGCGATTCAATCAGTAAAATAGTATTTTCATTATCTAATATCAAATCAAAATAAGATATCTCCTTTAGAGCTCTTGCGGTGCTTGTATACGTCAAAGTGAATAATTTTCTTTTCCTTGGAATATCTTCTTCATCGTAACGATACGTATCTCTTATACGACAGTAGCATCTGCCACATATTGTTACGAGAACGGAAAAGAAAGTTCACTTTTCCCTGGCTGTGGCTTGCCCCTGCCTCTCGTGACGACATACACCTCTTACGCCGCTAATTGGCCGTTTATTGAAGCGTAGCTTAAGTTTCGCCGGGCGTGTATTCAAACTTATAAGTTTCTCCGCTGACTCAGGTTCTGGGGCATGTTGGCTTTTGAAATCGTTCCAGTTAACGGCGCGCTTTGCACATGCTATTCAGTGTCTGCTTGGATCACTGAACAGTAACACTTACGAAACTATACTCTTCATATATTAACAATGCTAAGTTGTTTTCATTTTTGGATAGTATGTATATCGTAAAGTAAATATTTTCAATCCAGCCATGTGAGAAACTCTCTTTATTGAAACTTCTTGGTGCTATACACAAGTGGAGGGAACAGTCGGTGATTGATACGTAGAAACAATTCTTATTCATTTCACAAACTCCCTATTGTTTTTGACCTATTATTTCTGTCATTCAATCAACTGGGGAATGTTTGCATGATACCAATGTATTTATGTAGCTAGAATGCAAAAAAAGTATTTTTTAGTCTTGTTTTTTAAGAAATATTTGGGAAGAAAAATAAGTGTGTTGTAATCTTAATTAAAAGCACGATGAATGTGAATTATACTGGTTATTTTAGTTTAGATATTATTGTGGCCTGTCCGTTTACATCCGTTTGCTGATTTAATTTACATACATATTCATTCATTGCGTATTCTCGTCTGCTTTTCGATATGAGTTGTATCAATTATTAAATACTATTTTTCATAGCTATATTATAACAATGTAAATCACATGTGAAAAATATCCCTAACCAATTACACCCACCTAACTGACACTGAGGCACGAACAGTTGGTTCTTCACTCCTTATCCATTCCGCTGGAGAAAGAACACGATTCACAGACCGATTCGGTCATCATCAATGTTCATCTGTTTTAGAACCTGCAAAAAACAGGTGTCTTCTGGCCTGAACGGACCATAAAACTCTTCAAATACTATTTTATCTAAACGACATATTCATTACACATTCGATATTAATAATAAATGTGTGAGTGTGCGCGTATGTTCTGCAAAAACCATGCAGAAAGATCGCGCGCGATCCATGGCCCGTTTCTGAGGGCACTGTTGTGGAATACGTCTGGTATTGATCGAAAAAACCATGTAAAACTCCGGATCAGAGAAGCCGACCTCTATAATTCTCCTCCATGCAGCAACAGAACTTCACCTCGCTATCTAGTAGCTAGTGTTGAAAATCCTCTCGCCGTCGGGTCTCGATGCCCCGGTCACAGGCATTGCGGTGACATCAGTTGATACCCTGAGCCACCTCTCCCGGTGCGGAACAGAGGTGAAAGGGTGAGGGCGGGGCGGGCAGAGCGAGCGGGCGACAGGGTGTGCGGGATGGGAAAAGCGGACGAAGAGATTGGGCGGGCGAGTAGGGGGAGCCACCAAGGGATGGGTGGGGAAGGGGAAAATGAAAAAAAAAAAAAAATGAGGGGCCGACAGGTCCGCAGAGCTCCCGGGGCAGCCTAATTGAACGAAGTGGAATAGCTGGTGGTAGGATTAATATTTGTACTTGCATCTGTGGATAATATACCAGCATTATTATAAACTTTCTGGTATTCCAAATTCCCACACGTAGATTATATCAACCTCATACGTAAGCGTTTATAGTTGCTCATTGCCGAAATCCTTTGTGTTTGAAAACTATTGGATATAATGTTATCGTTTTATCTCGTATATTAATATATATGTTTAAAGCGAATGCGCATCGACTGCATGTAGTTACGAATACACAACTTAGGAAACCTAGATCCAGAGAACCCAACTTTGAATACGGAAAGAAGCAGACCTTCAACCAAAGCAAAGTCCTTTTAGCTAGGTCGGGAATGGCCGAAGCCTAGATGAAAATTGTAGAGACCGGCTGCTAATATTTGTCACTTCTGTGATTTGCAGCAATCGATTCTCGATGGCTGCCGGACGAATACTGGAAGTATTCTCGGACCGCGCGCGATATTTTCTTTCCCATTCTACCCCATTTCTCAGTGCTGAACGAGGAAGATGGATCCACTCTTCATAAACCCGATTCCTGTGCTCTTCAAAGTCAGAAACCACTCTGTCCAAAGCTACAAAAGCAATAAAGGATGAATAAGACACAGAGAGAGAAAGGAAAAGCGAGATCGAGAGAGAGAATGGGAAATAAGAAAAGAGAGTGAAAGTAAGGAAGAGAAAGATGGGGAGAGAGAAAGAGAGAATAGAAGAGAAATAGGAAGAGAAAAGGAGAGAAACAGAAGAGAGAGAGAGAGAGAGAGAGAGAGAGAGAGAGAGAGAGAGAGAGAGAGAGAGGAGAGAGACGGACAAACAGATGTCGACAAGTGTCTATCCAGCCATCCAGCGAATGTCACATATGTGATGGTTTTTCATGTTGGGCCATTCCTCCCCTACAATCTAAAGCATTTTTGCAGCGTTTCTCTTTCTATTATATACTCAGCACTTTCTTGTTTAAAGTAACACCAAGAACTCTGCTTGTAGAAACTCTCTCCCTTCTGTCGCTCTCAAATTCTTATTATGGAAACAATGTTATCAAAAATCATATTGATTGTTTACGTTTTTCTTAGATGAATAACTACTGAGGCCATTTGTTTCATAACTGTAGTGCATATTATATCTCATTGTTTGCGGAATTCCCTCCCCCAGTGTATTAATTGATTAGTTATTCCGTGCGCGTTAACTGCTGAGGTCATTAGTTTCACATGTTTTGCCTCGGGAGGTGGCGGTTATCTTCCCCCATTGCATGGAGAGATCCGGATTCAACCTACCGTTTTAGGGCGGGGTTTACCCTCAACCAGGTATCTCCCCCAGCGGGGCACCGCCTCGGCTGGCACAAGCTCTAAGCTCCCGACCGGTCTCCTGGCATGTGTGGTAGTGTGGTGCATGTAAGTGTAAGTATGCGTAAGTAAGGGGTGAGATTAAGACAAGAAAGAGGAAGGAAAGATCGCGCGCCACTCAGCCTCCGTTCTTGTAAAAGGGTTCAAGTGCCACCGCGGGCTTATGAGTCACGAGCGGCAGAAGTAAATACTTGGCCGATGAGGGTTTACGACGCACTGAGTGGAGGCTAGAGTCAAGGGAGTCAAAGCTGTCAAAAAAGCAGGATATTAAGGGCAGACCACACTACCACACTACCCGTAAGATTAATTGACGTACAACTATGATGATAGTTTTGCGCGGTGGGATTTGATAGCAACTTCTCGTAAAAGAGTAATACTTACTAAAGTGAGATGAAAAGTGAGCGTTTTGAAATAGTTAATGAAAGTTTTCTTTATACATTGGTTTAATATATAGTAATTTCCAGTATTCATTTTAGTGGTAGCCTACTTCAACTAAACTTCAACTACTAAAACTAGTGATGATCCAACATATATTTTTTCGCATCTTTGATAACTTTCACAACTTTCAAAAATTTATTAAGTTCAAAAAAATCCGAACTGGCGCCGTGCTTGGAAGAGTGATTTGCACAATCAAATGAATTAATGAAACATTAAAGAAAATTTGGAGTAATTTTTGAAAACATCTTGTGTATAAATTTGCATTTATTGCACGCAAAAGTACGAGAAAACTACTATACACTAAAAAAAGTGAACATAAACCTGTTTGAAGATCTAACTTTAAAAAAAATTCACGGTAATCAATTTCTTATTACCGGGACATTTTATTTTTCTTCATTCTGAAAACTTCATCGCAGTAACTACTGTTCTATTCCTTATTGTTATTTTTATTTTTCCGACAAAATTGAAACCGGAACTCATTACTTAAATAAATAAATAAATTTAATGGAAGACACGCGGCGTGACAGTTTTCCCCGCCTCGCCCACTGCCAGTTATAATGCTCTAATATTGCAGTAAAATGGAGATTACTCTCGACAGTTCTGTTACAGTCTTGCATTGCAACGACGGGGTCTGTTGAACAACTCACGTACGTTGATTGGTAGTGATTCCGGGCGCGTCAACGACTGATGTCATTAGTCCCGAAAATTTGCTGCATGCTTTTTCCCTCTGAAGGTGGATGGTGGTCTTCCCCGCTGGATGATAAGATCCGGCGCGTACCTCCCGTCGGCTAGCGGGGTTTTCCTCAACCAAGTATCTCTCACCAGCGGGGCACCGCTCCAGCCGCGACAAGCTCTAAGCTCCCGACCGGTCTCCCGGCATGTGTGGTAGCGTAGAGCATGTTAGTGTGTGTGAGGATAAGACGAGGAAGAGGAAGGAAAGATCGCGGTCCGTTTGTTAGAGTACTGCTCCGGCATTCGACTGGTGTTGATTGGAGAAACCCCGTAAAACTACCGATCAGAGCAGCCGGTCTATAGAGTTCTCGAGCGAAAGAATTCCATCTAGGTGGCAAACTTATGTCGGAAATCTTGCTAGTGTCGGTACTCGAACCCAGGACCTCCCGGCCAGAGACACTGCAGTGACATCAGTTGATGCACTAAGCCGCCTCTCCCGATTTGAGTAGCTCAGAGAACAAAACTCTTTGTGAATTTGGATTACGATTTATTGGTAATGGGCAAGGAACACACGTTGAAAAATAGAACAGAAGGGAGGTAGGCGCAAGAGAAGAAAATAATTGGTGTTTACATTTCTAGAAACTGACACCGCATATCGCCTTCGATCGTTTTTATCTGTTACGCAAGAAAGAAAAAAGTACTTCTCGTTCTCGTAACTTTCGAATAGCGACATGAACCAGCCTTGCGGGAACCGCGCCGTGAAAGATCTGGCAACCCTCTCACAACCAATTCGTGTTAGAGTAAGCGTAATGGCGACCATGTGCAGAAGTTTTGATAAAGAAGCAGTTTAAAAAGTAACTACAGGCCACGTATACAAAGTATTTAAAAAATATATCTTCACATAAAATTACCTTTAGAGATTTAGCGTAGAGTAGTCCCAAAAATACCTAGTAGAGAATGGTTATTAAAATTATTCTCTCCTACATACATTGCTCAACAACGAAGCGTATTTTTAAATGAAAGCAAACGAAATGAAAATTGAGGAGTTGTTTGTCTTTTGTGAATACCCTGAAAATTGTTCATATTTAATTGTAGATTCTGTGCACTGAAATGATATACAAGCCATAATTCACCGTTTGGTATTTTTTTAAGTAACATAGTGTTATGATGAAAGAATGTAATTATTTCGAAAATTTTCAACCACGACGCCAACAGTTTCAGACTTTTTTCACACAGACAGATCTAATCAACCTTTTGAAACAAGTATTTAAATATTTTAAAAAGTAATTTATTTTTTCGATGAAGGCTGTGCTCAACATACAAATAGGAAGGAAGTTTCCAATCTGTGACATCACAAAGCCAATTTATGCATTTTCTGAAAGACACTTTTACCCAACATCACATGATAAAAGTCCATGTGACAGCATCGCAGAACTCACAGAGAGACTGCGGCCTTAGCACACCTAGCAAACTAATCAGCTGGACTCATCAAAACCATTAACATTACTTTTTTTAATTTTTTATAAGTCAACATGAAACAATAACTCTATGTTGCAAAATTAATATTTTAAAAATCCATTACTTTTTACGGTAAATTTATCCCAGATAATTCTTCTCTCAAGAGATTAATATTTTGTAAATATCATTCTTTGGAGAACGAGGGACTAAGAGTGAAAAATTAATTTAAAACAAGTTACTCTGGTCAGTGTTATGAAAGGATTTAAAACATATCTGTTTTAGAGAGTTTTTTTACTCAAAAGTTAATACAGAAATATAATTTGAAATATATTTCAAAAGAACAACAGCAATGTCAGCGAATGCAGCGGATTCCACGTTCTCAATTAATTACACTGGCACACAAAATAAAACAGTTATGATATTTAAAGACTTGACACATGTTTCTCTATGTTTGTCAACGCGATAAATTCGAATCTGAAGCCAGAATTTCACAACCACCCTCCAGTTTTGTTTAAATCGCGAAAAAACACTGTTAAATAGTAACTTGTAAATTTTACGGTGTTTTTTGGCAATTTAAACAAAACTGGAAAGTGGTGGCGCAATTTTCGCTTCGAATTCGAAATGTCGACATACATAAAGAAATTTGTGTCAATTCTTGGGTCTGACACCTTTTGGATATTGTAGAGTATAATGCTACAAGATACCAAAATCTAGAATTCGCAGGTGTTTTTCGCAAACTAAAAAACACTAGAGGGTGGTGGCGCAATTCTGGCTTCAGTTTCGGATTAAACGCATCGATGTGCACTGCGATACATGTGTCAACTCTTTGGTTCTGACAACTACCCTCGCAAAATATACAATGTCATGTGTTTTTTCGCAATTTAAAACAGAACAGGAGTATGTCGGCACAATGCTGACTCTAGATTCGCATTCAGGGCGTCAACATACATATGGAAACATGTGTCAAATCTTTGGGTCTAACAACTTCTTTTAAAATTTGTGGGCTGTGTTATTACTGAACCATGAAATGATTCACTTTTATTTTTGACAAAAAAAATAAAGGCAAGTTCATTTTTTAAAGAATATTTGAGCATCGTGTGCTTACTGTAATTCTCATTTGAATCTATACGGAACAGCGTAGCCGAGATTGTTACGGCAGATGCGCCTTGACCGTCTCAGTTGGAAGGGTCACCACTTCGAGCCCTGCGTGAGGCATGGTGGCTGCTCTCGTTGTTGCATGGTGGCGATCTCCCTGCTTCCATCTGCATCACCCTCCAACATTCCACTTTTCAACTGTTCAATTCCGTTGTTGGAATGGGTATTTACTGATTCGAGCGCGTCAACTACTAAACCACTACTTTGATCATTCTTCCCATAAGTACTGTGCATGTTATGTCTCGGGTAGCGGCGGTGTTTCCCTCCGCTTGAGCGTGATATTTCGCCAGTCGCGAGTTTATTTCCCATCAATGATTCTCCACCTATGCAAAGTGCCCCAACCGATACAATGGCTAACCTGCAGACTGATCTTTCATGTGTAAGGGAAGAAGATGAGCAAAGATGAGAAAGTAAAAATCGTGCATGGTTCGTGGTTCGTATTTAGGGTACTGTTCGGGCATTAGCCCGGTTGACAGGAGGAAGCAAGGAAACTACCGATCAGAGCAGCCGACTGCTAGAAATTTCTTCCAGATCTTGATCCTATGTGGCTAGGCCGAAGGCCTTTAAGCCATTACAATACCTACATCCTTTCGCGTTCTAATCTTTCGGTTTCTGGTATTCACCCCAAATCACCCCAGTCTCACTCCAGACGCCGAGCCGAGCGGACGTGTTTGTTTCCTGCTGCAGGATGGTCTCGACAGCACAGTGGCGGGCGGCTATCGGCCACTGGGTGAGGGGCTACCTGCCGCGCGGTGGCGGTGCCCGGGGGCAGCGCAGGGGCTGGGGCTACTTGCGAGCGTGCTGGGCGTGGCTGTGATGGCGGTGCTATTGGCGATCGGTGGGGTGGAGCTGAATCCCGCCCCCCCCCCACTAATGCCGAGATCATCGACATTTGGAATAGGAACCATAAAGAGCTAATTGATAGGATTGATGTACGTATTACAGGCTAGGGTGACGTCCGCAGAGGCGACAGTGCAGTCGCTGCTGACAGCCAACGAGCGGCTGGTGCGCAAGGTGGATTACCTTGAAAACCAGTCGCGTCGTAACAATATATACTAATATACACCATTATACACTAATATAAATCCACCACAGGTCGGCAGACCGGTCTGGATGTTAGAGTTTGTGGTTGGGATGGTACCCCGGTAGTGGGAGATACCTGGTAGGGAAGAACTCTACCTGACGGTAGCGGCCGGATGTCGGCGCTGGATCTCACCATCTAGTGTGGGGAAGATCACTGCCACTTCCGAAGGGGAATACTTGCACTACACTTACGGTACCAATGACTTTATCAGTTGACGCTCCCGGTATCACTAATCAATCAATTCAAACACAAGGACCTCCTAGTCAATGACACCACAGGAGAAATAATGACAATTTTGGATTCGGAAGGGGAGAATGCTAATATGTTTCTCGGATAAAGCATTGTACGAATGTTGTACATACGTACTTCTGAAGCTCATATTCTTTGGCGAAGATTACTCAAGTAAAGCGTTTTCAACAACTCTAAATCCATTTTAAGAACTGGTCAACATTTTCAGCGCGAGAATTTAAAAATACTCGCGGGGGTAATTTTTAATAGTTTCATGGATTTTATTTTACATATTTTATATTTTTTGTTATATATTTTCGAAAAGTAAGTACAAGTATAAGTACCTTTTGAGTTTTTTATTACAATATAGCCGGTTTCCTATTAATGACAGTATGTCAAAACAAAAAACAACTATTTATTCATTTTGTTTCTGGAACCCAAGAAAAAAATTAAATGAATTTGTAGATATGACGTTCATTTTTTTTAGAAAATCCGTTTGGTGTCACTCAATATGACTGGTACATTGATCATAAATTTGTATGAGTAATATTATGAGATTTTTGCCGAGACTTTTGAACGTATTTATGATAACATTATATGAGTAATGACTGGTGAAATTACAAATTTATGTTACTGTAATGTTATGGGAATATTATTTTTTAGATCTGCCCAGAATGTAAAGTGATAAGCCGTCACTGCTACATGCCAATGAAGAAAGTGCTCTTATGCTGAGGAGGGCTACGTAGGTATTGTCCCATACATTATAATTAACTTGTCAGATTTTCCCTTCAGAATACCCAAATCCCTCACAAACTGTTGTACTTATTTCGATGGATGATATTCTCGGCAATTTAAAAGCTAAATGTAAAGAAATTGACAGCTTAGGTAATGAAATTAGAGTGAGTAAATATTGGCTGAGTAGCGTGCAAAAAATGTAGATCTGTGAGATGGAAGAGAAAGACTGGCAACATATTTTAGAGCGATGTCTGATTTTTGAGTAAGGTAAAATGTGGGCAAGGTGGAATATTCTGTATAAAATGATGCGCTTATTAGAGAACAACGTTGAAAGGATCTGTATGTGTGATAAATACAGTAAATGGTTAAGAATGTAGCGTGTTATTATATACTTAGTAGGTAGAGTATTATTTGTGTTTATTTATATATGTGTATGTGTTATTTAACTGCTTGACAATATTATAAAATAAAATTCATTCGCTCATTCTGCTATACTGAGAACACGAATACATTATACTCGTAGCAGTAGTATCTTCTGAGATATGATTACATGCCACAACAAAACTGTAAAACTGTGTTTAGAGACGGACAGACAGCTTCAAAAGAAATCTTTTCTGAATTTCGAAAGCAGCTCTAACATTTTATTTCTATTAAAATCTGCATACAAATGTTTGACACGATTATATTTTTCTTTTTGAATTTTTTATCGTAAACTAAGTCGCCTCTCGTCTGCAAATGCCCTAAATATTCCAGAAAAACGTTTGTGTAAGGATTTCCGTCCCTCTCTCTACCATGTTCACCAACCCCTGTTTAATGCGATTTTCGAAGGATTGCATAAGACTCTCCAGGTCTTTTGTTCTACAGCTAAAACGAATGTGCTTCAAAATAGAAAAATAATTCTGGGAATATGGATTGTGCCAAAGTGTAAGTCTATATGGTATTGAAATTAATTTTTTCATGTAAAGCAGTTAGATATTAGGTTTTCATTGTATTAGAATTAGAATATTATCATAATCAATTCATTCAGAAATTTGATGAGGTTATCTAACTTTTATTATATTTTTTATTATTTTTTCTTTTATATTACTATCCTTA
Organism: Gryllus bimaculatus; assembly: GCA_017312745.1. Lineage (NCBI taxonomy): Eukaryota > Metazoa > Arthropoda > Insecta > Orthoptera > Gryllidae > Gryllus > Gryllus bimaculatus. The sequence continues at coordinate 1,086,208 of BOPP01000184.1, forward strand.
TATTTAATATTTCTCATTCTTCTAACTCAAAGAGGTGATGTTCTATATTTAGAATATTGCTGACGAATTCAATATCGACTAGTGCATGATTCTTAAGAGGAGTAAATCATTCAATTGCCTAACTATTTTTAATGAATCACACATCAAAATACTTTACATGTCTTGACTTACGATTGTCTGCATCGAACCGTAGATCATGTTGAAATAAAGTGAAATTTCAAATATTGTACTTTGTAAATAAACTGCAATTCCCTTCTCAGCATGTGTTATTACAGCTAAGAGTTATGAAAGAAGAGTCCTCCAAACCACTATGGCAGTATATTTATTAACGAAGCTGTATTATATATCATTCTTAAGTTTGGTACATTTTTCTGCAAAAATTGTTTCATGTTTTAGATACATTTTGTAAAAAAATGTTCTTAAAAATGTGTATATTCGGGTAAATAAAGTTTTAAGTTCAAAATATATTATTTGTGTGTAAGAAGAGGAAAAAATTCTCTATCCGATTCAAGAACATGAATCATATTCTTGAATCGGATTGTGGCCAATAATCTTCTTTGCTAAAACGTAGCCATGTAATGTCTTTTTCCTTATCTTTTTAGCGCATCTTTGTCAATATTCAGACGAATTATATTCAACATAAATCAGCCGTCAAAACATTCAAACGCCTTTTGCAATTATTTTGCCTGTGATCGTGTTCCATCTGCTTTCTTTCGTCAGAATACCAAATGCGAAGAAGAAATTATTTTCTCTGATTTTGGGAGAGATCAATAGATTCTGCTACTAAGCAACAAGCTTAATATTAGTGAGGTTGAGTTACAGTTGAGTCAAAATACACTTTCAGTTCTTAATTCGTTTTGATTTTTTCCCCGAAATTCTCCTACGAAATGAGCCTCCACCAAATTTTTGATCAGGTGTCTACACCTCGGTAAATCTGGCCTTGGTCTTTGCAAACAAAGTCCATTTCGCCTTTTCTTCAAGAATTTCCCTTATACCAAAATAAAAATATTTACATTTATCTTAGTAAATACATCTTTTGACTTTTAAAAATAATAAACTTGTAGTACTTTGAGGCTCATAAGAGTAAAATAAAGTGAGTGGATAATATGTTTTCTTTTGAAAGCCAATTATTTTATTTATTCATACTATTCATATATAAAATGAAGATAACTCAAATGAAATACTATCTAACATTCTTTTGCTTAAATGAAACATCTGTATTATTTTAATCAAAGGTTCGACGAAAAAAGAAAAATATACCATTTCCATGTACTTTAATGTAATTATAAGTAAAATAAAATTCCGTACTATAATTATTAGGATTCTCGAGCGGTAATAAAATGCTTTCTTGTCCAAGAGATGTACAGCGTGGCTGATTCGGGCAAAACAATATTATAAAGAATATTTTACGCTTCAAATATCTAAAGCAAAAATATGAGTAGAAATTTAATAACTTAAAATAGGCGAGTAAATCTTTTCTTACGTACGATTTATTTCAGCGACTTATAATCTCGCAATGACTTCTGTCGGTAACCGCTCTACGTGTGCAAATATTGTACACATTTATACCTAAGTAAATTATATAAGTTATCTATTTGCAAAATATATTTCTTTATAAACTAACAGAAATAACACTAAATTTTCTTATATAAAATTATTATAAATTAGGGAAAACAAAACCTGCAATGTTTTAAAACATTTTGAGACACTGGCTAAATATAATGTGCTTTCTAAAAGCGATATCATTGAAAATAAAATGAAATTTAGGAATAGCAACAGAAAATTCTATTTATTATGCCTTTAATTTCCATAATAATGCGAGTAATCTGAAGAATTACATAAATTCTTGGCCTACATTGTTTGCCATAAATTGAGTTAAAACATCAATGTTCTCGTGTACAAATATTTACTTGAATGGTGCGACACATAAATGCGTATTTTCAGACCCAACAGCGTTTATTTGGTATTTTTGTGGCTTTGGCATTCCCAGCGTATTTACCTTGATGAAACAAAATTTGCGTTTGGAAAGAGAGCTACCTTAAGGCTATTGAGCCTTCAAAGCATTCATTTTCACATAGGAATTTTGTTCATTTTACAAGGGACTCTTCTTGTGCTAAAACTGCGTTGTTAATATGAAAATTCTAAATGCGACTTTCTAGACTAGAAAAAAGTTGTAATGCGTCGGGACCAAGCGCAATGCCCTCTTACCCCACCACCCACTCCAAGCCGTCTCCCTCCTTCTCCGTCGGTTCCAGCCCGCTCCTCCGCTTAATCTTGTCGTCCCTTTACCCCGCCACCTGCCGTGACCCGTTCATCCCCCGCCAGCTCCGTTCGGCCTCCACCACTCAGCTACCCGCGAGTCTCAACACGCAGCAACTCCCGAGCACACTAGCTCAGCTCGCCGTCCATCCCAGCTCTGCTCCTCACCAACCCAACTCAGCACTCAAATTAGCTTATCTCTCCGCCAGTCCAGCTCAGCTCAGCTCAGCTCAGTTCAGCTCCTCACTCAACCCTCAGCCCAGATCAGCTTAGCTCCCCGCTCATTCCAGCTCAACTTAGCTCAGCTCTCCGTTAGCCTAGCTCAGCTCTTCGGCCAGCTCAGTTCCCCTCTCATCCCAGCGTACCTCCCCATCGAGCTTAGCGCCCTGCCCAGCTAAGTTCCTCATCCTGTTCGAGCTCGAATCCCCGGCCAGTGAGCCTCCGTCCAGCTCAGTTCAGAATTCCGCTCAGCACAGTTACGCTCCCAACTCAATACCGCACCCTGACAGCTCCCTGCTCACCCCGTCCAAATCAACACCCGTTCAGCCAAACCCCGCCTATCCCACTCAGCTCCACTGCCAGCTCTGTCTTATTTCCCCGCCCAGCTGAGCACCCCGAGCGGAGCAGCTCCCTGTCCAGCCCAAACCACTCAACGCAACTCCCCACCCAGCTCAACTCAGAAACCCGTTCAGCTCAACTCCCATCCCCCCTCCGATCATAGCTCTACCGCCCACCTCCCCCACCGCTCCGCTGTGTCCCCCGTGGGGTTCGGTGAGTGGCGCTGTGAGTCGTTGGCATGCGGCGCGCGTCCCGCGCAAGCAGAGCGCATGCAAACGACGGCGACGGCGGCGCGGCGGCGCTGCGCGCGATCCAAATTAAAACTGCCTCGACGCGACCTCTGCCATCGGCCAGGACGACGCGACGCCGCTGGGCGGGGCGGAGCTGGGCTGGGCGGAGCTGGGCGGGACGGGGCGAAGCGGGCCAAGGCAGGGCGAGGCGGGGCAAAGAGGGGCAAGGGGGGCCGAGGCGAAGAGAGCACGAGGCAGGTGACGAAAGGTGACGCGGGCAAGTCAAAATGGGACGAGTGAGTCGAACGACGGGGCGAGGTGGGAGTGGAGAGGTAAGGGGACCGAGGCGGGGCGAAGCGCGCGGCGCGACGAAGTGGGCGTGGTGCGAGGTGAGGCAAGGGTAGCGTGGCGGGAGATGCGTGGCTCCACGGCGAGACAAGGAGGGACGGGGAGAGGAAGGCGGAGTGAGGTGGAGTGGGCAGGTGAAGGAGGACGAGACGGGAGAGAAGAGGTGGAACGGGAGGAAGCGGGGGGGCGGAAACGGGACGAGGAGAGGCGAGACGAGAACGGGGCCAGGCGGGGAGGAGCGAGGCAAGAAAGCGCGTCGGGGGGGGGCGCCAGGCCAGCGCGGGGAGACGGAGTAAGCGTGGCGGAACGAGGAGGCGAGGACTAGGCCAGGCGGGCGAAGCGGGGGAGGAACAGGGGCGAGGCGGGCAAGGGGGAGCGAAGCGGGGCAGGACTGGCGGCGGGCAGTGAGCCGGACGACCTCGCGCGCCTCTACCCACGAGTCATTCCCCACGGCGCGTCAACTTCCGCTCCCGCACTCTCACGCGTTAAATGGCATTTCGCAAACGTGCAAGAATATTATACGTAAGGACGTACCGTAATGTCAAGACTATCGCGCTTGTGTGGAGGTTTTTGTGTTGTGTGCGGACTGAATAAACGCTTCATGTAAATAGGATTCTTTTGCGAAGGAGCGATGTTTAGAGAACATGGCAGCGAGGTAAAAAAGACTGCACTCTCTGACTTTACCGAGGCTCTCTCCATGCCTCTAGCGCTGCCTGTGACATTGTCAATAGGAAGTTTTTGCTCGCCTTAGCGGGCAGCAATCGACTTCCATTCATATCTTCTGCACAGGTGCAGATGCACAAAAGTGATGCGAAATTTAACAACGCATGAGCAGAAGATCAATAGTACTTTCGATTGCTTTTACTGTCGAGGGTGCAAAAACCCGCTAGTGTCACAGTTACCCTCATCGCACTCGCAACTGGGCCTTGTCATATAAGGATCAGATTGGTGTTTTTAAAATAGTACTGACTTTCCAATACATCGGTTTATTGGTTTCTACAACACGAGTCACCGGCCTAGGTGACGTCATTGTAGTGATTTTGACCGGGAGAATCTAGAGTTTGAGTTTTAGCTTACCTTCTTTTATTTGGCAAAATTGATTTAAATATTTATATTCCTATTATGTAATTATTTAAACAATAATATTGCATAAGGCTTTTATAACTTTTTTGCTGAAAAGGAATCGATTGGTTCTTAATCACCATAACTCGTCAATAGATTAAGAAATTTTGTGGGAATGGAAAAAACGCATAAAGTCTCCATGTAAAAATAGAAAATTAAATTCCTCCTTAGGTAAATATAGGTTAAAATATATTTCTACTACCTACATATTTGAGAGATATGGACATAGTTGAACATCAGAAATGCCAAGGACGAGAAGAAAAGTTTTCAGATTTTGTCTACCTGCACAAATTCAGAAAGGGCCTGGTCTCTTACTTGTTCCAACTCCCATGTGAAATCGACAGGCGGTTCCTTCCACTTTATTAGATGATGTCGCATGGTGATAGGTGACTTTACGTCAAATGTATCCCAATTTATCTGATTAAGAATCTTTCTGGCTTCGCTAGTAGTATTTTGATAAATGAAAAAGAATGCAGGGTGTTGAAAGAACATAATATGAAACATTGATGTTATTTCAAACATAAATCATGAACTTTTAAATTTCAAAATTTAGTGTTGAAAAAATTAGTGTGTCGTAACAAAGTGGAATTAGTTTTATTCTTGTTTACTCTGAAATCTTCCTAGTCATTCCAAAACGAAATTTAGAAAGGACAAAGGATCATTTAGCCTATCGTTTGTTTATCATGTCTTTCGTCATTCCCATGTCAACGGAAGCATTAGTGAGAATATAAATCATCACGCACGTTTTTCAGTCTATACATTTTTGAACTGAATTCTAGTAGTCCTTTTTTAGTATCCAAATACAAACCTACTGGTGAAAAGAACTGTACAACTCCTATAATAAATAAGGTGTAATTTTTTGTTGAAGGGCGTGCACCCCTCAGATTTGTATATCCAATATAAACTACGAGATGGGAAAGGAGGCAATAAGTCCAATTGAAGAGCAATTCCTAATTAACTAATACATTTGAAAAGAGCAATAATGTGACACTTGCATGTTTTAGATAAGTCTTTGAGAGAAATTTCGGATTTTAATTTTTTGTGCATTGCTACTGCCATTTGTTATTATTCAAGTCAATTACTCTTTCCGTGAGTTTATGAGAGTAATAGATTTGGCGAGTAAAGAAATTCTGTATTTTTCTTTCATCAATTTTGTAATAACATTAATTGGATTGTTGGTATTTATCAAAAAAAATTGTAATAACAACTATTGCTTTACGAAAATTGAAGTAGACTTACTCTTACTATCATAGAATGTAGTTAATTGAAGACATATACTTCTTTCTCGGAGGTAACCTAGAAACTAACAGTAACCATGTTCGTTCATGATTGCAGATTGTTTTACCTAGAAACAGTGACTGTTGATATACCTAGGGACGTCCGTAAGGCCGTAAATATAGTATTAAATTTAATTCAATTGGTTTCAGGATGATATGGAACTGTCATGAAGCAAAGGAAACAACAAAACGTCTGAACCACCAGCAGAAACAATAGTGCAGTTTTGATTGTTGATAAAATTGGTAAAGTCAATTCATTGTTCAGCAATAGTTCAGTTAAAGAAAAAGACGAATCTGAAAACTTTATTGTAAAATAATTTTCCAAATTCACCTATAATCATTCATTCATTCATTCATTCAAAATGATGAATGTTCTGCAACAAATGAAGTTGGCATGAAAGATATAAAAGGTAAGCTCCTTGACTCATCTGTGTTTGGTTCTTCTCAACGGCAGCAAACATTTGTGTTACATGTTTTCTTTACAAGCTATACGAAAAGTTGAAGTCCTTTTAAATATTATGTTATATTTTAAGAACTAGATATAGAGGACAGAACATAGGCTAAAGTATGTAACGAAAAGAGAGCACTACAAACGAACTGTAGAGATTGCAGACGCTACATCTACTTTGGTTTAAATTGATATTTGATCAGCTAAACGCGGTTTTTCTACCGGTAGCTTCGTTATATAATTGTTGGAATGTTCGCCCCTTATTGAATACTGTGTCCAGCTGATACTTCAGAATTCACTTTATTTAAATTAGAGAATAATCAATTGCTTTGGCCGACTTACGTGGCTCAGGACAACTGACTGCAGTGCTGCCCGGAAAGTCTTTTAGTTCGAGTGCCCACGATGGCAGGATTATCGACACTGGCTGGGCAGATGGGTCGAATTTAGCTACTGTCTAGAAGAGAATTCTAGTGATCGGCTGGTGTGATCGGCAGTTTTTTGTGGTTTCTCTTATCAGTACTAGTCGAATACTGGAGTAGGACTTTAACAAATAGTTCACGGACCGCTCGCAATCTTTCTATTCTCTTCCTTGTCATTTCCTCGTCTTTTACTTACGCACATACACTTACATTAACTACACTCCCTACACTTCTACATAAGTCGAAAACGAAGTGCTAGTCCTGGTTGTGGCAGTTCTCGTTGGAGGGAGATACCTGGCCGGGGAATACCCCGGTTTCCCGGCATGTGTGGTAGTGTAGTGCGTGTAAGTAAAGGGTGAGAATGGTACACGGAAAACGAAGGAATGATCACGCGCGATCAGTGGCTCGTTTGTTAAGGTGCTGCACCTTCATTCGCCTGGGGTTGGTCGGAGAAAACTCGGCAAACTGCTGCTCTGAGCAGCCGTCCGCTAGAACTCTCCTCCAGGTAACGGTTGAGTTCTACCTAGCAGACAAGATTATGTCGAAAATTCTGCCACCGTAGAGACTCAAATCTAGAACCTCCAGGACAGTACAAGTTTGGATATTGGTGGACTTCTCACTCTAGCTACTAAACTGGATCGAATACAATCATTATCTGGAAGAGACCTATCAGACGCCTGCTGTGATCAGTAGTTTCCGTGATTTCTCCGATCAATGTCAGGAGAATGACATAGCATAACCCTACAAATGGGCCACGGAACACTCTAGATCTTTCCTTTCTCATCCTCTTCCTCTTACACACGCTCTTACACTTGCAAGTAGGGAGACCAGTTATAAGGTTAGAGCTTATCCGCGCTGGGTCGATGACCCCCTGAAGAAGATACCTGGATGGGAAACCCTCGCGCGACAGCGTGTAGATCGGCATCGAACCTCACTTTCCAGCGTGGTAGGAGCACCCTCTCCAATCCGCACTACCCGTCCGAGAGTAATGAGTCAATTTTATACGATTGTTTGAAGGTCCTTTTTTAGGCAGACTTTCATTCACATAATACATTTTAATTTAAAATCATACAATCTTTAGACCTACATTTCGAATGTTATTGGCATTTTTCTTCAATGTATGTCGTGCATTTAAACAATGTCATTTAGAGCTTGAAAAGTTGTTTCATTAATATTGTATTCACTTATATTTATTGGACCCTGGAGATAAAGGCCAATGACCTTCGAAACGTAGGTCTGTATGATTTTAAATAAAAATTTATTATGTGAATGAATGTCTACCTAAAAAAATGATCTTCAACCCAATTCTAAAAAACATTAAGAAAGGCTATCTTATTCTCTCTGAATAATTTTAAAATTTTCTTTTAAAACAATAATTAGCCAATTCCTTATGTAGTTGATGCGCCCGGGAACAATAAATACTCTCTCTCGTGACTGCCTATACGCGCTACTGTAGCAACTGTTGGGGCTCACAACAAGAGCGGAAAGTGCACGTGTAGAACAGGCTTAGGCAAACGATCGTAGTTTTTCGTAATCCATTGCGGCTCGCGCGGCATGCAGACTGTTTACAGCTTTAAGCTGGATATCACAACAATATTGAAAAATGTTTCAATTTCCTTTGAGTGTGTTGGACTGAATTTTTCTGGTTTAATATTACGGATGCCAGTATCATTCCAATATCAAAAAGATTGAATTCAGATTGATTTTCAATGGTGCGGGAAGATCACATTTTCTAAATAGTCAAATTACTGCTTTGATCTTTCACAACGTAACACCAAACCAACATTTACAATGACGTCAAATGTAGCTGTCAGAAGTGGAATCGCGTTCGATCTATGAGCCGCTAATTACCTGCCAGGGCACATAGTGCTGGCCGCACGGACGCTTTGAGCAGTCGGTGCCGTCAAAGTTAGTGGTAGTTAAAAAGAGTGTCAGGGTAGCGTAAAATCCTCTTTGGACACCTTTGGGATGTTTGGCCTCTCCGACCAACACTGTACATCTCCTCAGTGCCACACTCCGTGAAGAATGGGTGCTTCCCCAATAAACCTTCTAGCACCTGATTGAAAGCATGCTCCGAGAGTGGAAGCTGTCATCAGGCTAAAGGTGGGCCAACACCCTATTGAATTCCAGCATGCCGATGGAGGGCGCCAGGAACTGCAAGTCATTTCAGCCTTGTGTCCGCATACTTTTGACCACATAGTGTATGTGTATGTGGTGGGTGTCCTATATGGTTGGCGAGAGGAAGGACATCGGCGTAAAATCATCGCTAAAACAAACTATCGCTATACAAATGGAATGTGCGGAAATTAGTAACAAAATGACGCGCTCCTCCATTAGCGCTGGCGGCCATAGGAACGGAAAAGACAATATGAAGAAAAGAGTAACTAGTTTAAGTATGTGTGATATTGTGACTATCTTGTAAATAAGTTACAGAGGAAACAAGTATAAGAGAGTGGCGTGAGAAAAAACAGTTAGGAAGGATCATGAGACTGAGAAATATAATCCTTTGTAGGAAATCTTACGGTTGCCGGTCAAAGCCGCAGCTACCTATGCTCCATATGTTTAGTTAGTTTAGTTAGACTATTTAAGTTATTCCCCTTTTTTTTACCGCAAACGTCAAAAGCTTGCGGGGTATGCAATAAAACTCCGCCTCACCAGGGACACTGATAGAGTGGGCTGGCCCGAACGGTTCTACTGCTTCTGTCGAATGGTAGTGGCCACACTGTACTCGAGAGCATCAATATCCGTCATCAATAATTACGAAAATTCGACATGTAATAGAAGTGAAAAGGTTAATGTGCTTGACTTACAGCCATTTTTGATTTTATGACAGAATTTGGGAAAAAGAAACTTTACATACTTTTGAAAATAGTGATTTATGTTGGAAAGAATATATCTGCAACTCGTTTCGTCAAATAATAAAAAAAAAATTTATAGTAATTTTTAAAATATTAAAGATAGAATGCTAGATCCTGCATTTTTGAAGGGCAGCTTTAATGTTTTTGACATATGTTTCAATGTTACAAACTTGGAGATGACAGTTTTCGAATAAAAACTAAATTATATTGAACCATCTCTGGAAATTATCATCATCAAGATTTTAACAGCTATATTATCCCCAGAATAGATATCTATGGTAATAACAACCAAGTCTGTCTCCAGAAAGAAATTAAATCCCCCAAAATGCCCACTTCAACCATATTTACGCAGTCAGGGATCGATGCATGTTACGGTAAATATGATGGATAGCTTTGTGCAAATTTTTGAATACGAGGTCCACATAGGGTACTCTGGGTGCATATGATGGGATAATTGAAAAATTCTCAGTTGCTGAGTCCATGTTGGAGATGGTCACAAAGTCATAAATTCAAGAGCCCGCGACGGACGTTAGATACATAAGTTTTCAGGTATTGCCGCACGAGAGTGACTATAGACTATGCGTCTTCCTATACGTGAAGGTCAGCAACTCTACCAGTACTGTCATCTTTGAGCGATCGACGACAGATTGAAACAATACTTCTTCACGTGCGCTCCGTAACACTACTCGTTGTATCGAGGAAAAACACAATGCAGCAACATTGTTTTATTCAGCCCACACGTAGATTTCTAACAAACAGTAGAAAATCCAGAACGAAACCAAAAATCACGATAAACCAAGAGATGTACAATGCAGAGGCCACAGTTGATCCAGTAGAGTATCCAAACACAATACCACGTTGTAACCAGTATCCGAAAACATCAATGACTCTCATAGACACGCGAGACGTCTCGCACACATTGCCTGCTGCTCCGGTGGCGGTGCCCGGCTTCATTCCCGGCGCCCGCATAGCCTCGCTGCTCGACTGCCGCTCCGCCCGTTGTCCGCTCGCTTCCCATTGGCCGGCGCGCAGACAAACTTCGGGGAAGCTGTTCGTGCCGTTGTCTCGGCGCGTATTTTTAACTGTCGCATACAGCCGCAACACTATTATAAATCCCTGGACACACAATACGGGGTACACGGCAGTGATCCGAAGGTGAAGGGGAAGTTGTGTTGGCCATCAGCGATCACCATCGTCACCATCGATTCTAAGACTCGGCAGTTGAGTATAATGAGTTCGTATTTCTTAATGCTGATTGTGTTTATCAAGAACTTTTTTAATGATAATGGTGGGCTAGGTAAATTTGGTAATGGTGGACTTGTGTTTATCAAGAAATTAAAAGGTGCGTTAACTATTAGAATAAAATCATTTACAAGATTTATCCGTAGATAGAGAAACTTAAAGAATATAGATGATCGTTCGAAGTAGTTGAGTCTTCAAAACAAAGAAATTTTATAATTGTTTTTTTCGTATTATTCGATAATGCTTCATGTCTTGACATGTCGCAATATTACGAATCGTTCTAAAAACTGAAAATAGAGAAATAAGAGCTTTCATTTTGTCTTAATATGTCCACAAGGGCACACAATGCTGCAGAGACCCCATAAAAAAAGGGCTGTGTAAAGTGCTGAACTGAAGCGCTCGTCACCGACCAGCTACTTGTCGGTCAGCAGTAATTACTCGAGCGCGTTCCACAAACCGGTCAGTTGAGCTCGGTGTTTGAGATTTCCCGCGAGCCCGTGCATTTCTCATCATTCCTTTTGTTTTCGAATCCTTCCATACCTTAAACTTGAATATTTTCCTTACCAATTCTACGACCGTCTGCTCTCTCCACCCGCGACAATCTCTTTCCACCTGCCTCGTGCTAGTCTCCGCCGTCACACATTCACCTAACTACCGATGTTTCGGTGGTTTACCAACACCGCCGGCAAGGATTTTAGGCGAGTTTGTCCGTGCACGAGAGTAACATATCTCAAAATCGTTATCTTATTAGTTAAGTGAAGCAATATATTTACAAATTTGTCTATTTTTTTCGAAACATTCATAAATATTTGTTCCCTAAACAGTGCTAAAATAGACCAATTGCAAAAACTAAGCGGTAACTACAATAATTTGTTGCCTTTGCAGAAACGGTTCCAGGAAACACTTCAATTTCGAGTACAGGCATTCTAGGGTTTTTGACTTCATAAATAACAGGGTCGAATTCAATCTGGATAATATTAGTGATCGACTACTCTGATCGATAATTTTCCGAGGTTCTTTCACTCAAATCAAGGCCAATTCCGAATCATTACCCTAACGAAGGGGCTAAGGACTGCAATCTTTGCTTTCTCTTCCTTGTCCTATCCTCTTCTCTTACACATATATGCACTATCACACATGTGGGGATTCTAGTCGAAAAATTGTAGTTTGTCCCGGCTTGGGCAGTACCCCGCTCG
>BOPP01000184.1:1098189-1119102 GCA_017312745.1 Gryllus bimaculatus
ACAGAGAGAGAGTAAAATTCTTGCAAGGACATTAGGAATGTGATAAAAGTATAAAGGAAAAGAATTCGATAACGAAGGAGACACAAGAATTAAGAAAGGGTATCAATAATTAAGGGTAGAAGAACTGCACTCAGCATATTTAATGTATATATGTCACGTAGACATAATTGTAAGAAAGCCGGAATATACAAAATGTTGAAGGGCTACGGATTCCATTGGATTGAATATTTTATTTTCCCGTTGAATTAAAAAAAATCACTAGTTTCAAGATGAATTTCATTTACGGTTTAATAGAATATAGTGAAACTTCTTAAACAATCAAATAAGTCTTAATTAGAATGTTTTGTCGCCAGGGGTTCACTTTACACGGAGTCGGCTGTGTTTCATTAACTCTGAAGTAAGAGAATCCTCCGCGTCCGAAAGCCCTGGCCCGCCATCATACGTAAGTGAACGAAAGAAACGGCGTCCTCTATCGGGTTAATCCTCAAGGATTTCAGAAAGGAAGACCCTAGCGTGCCCTCTCGAATCCTAACTTGCTCTGCCTCCTCAGACCCTCCACGAACGCCCATCGCCGCGGAAACTAACAAAAAGGAAAAGGAAAAATGTCCCTTAAGCGACCGCTCTTAGAATTCAGGCCGCGATGCTTTTTTCCGATGCAACCGATATCCAAGGACGCGCTCCCACGCAGAGTGGAACAGTGAAGAACACCCAAGAGCAAAATAAAAGGAACTGATTTAAAAAATCTCATCGTGCATAAAAAAAGCATTAAATTAGAGCGGAGTTGCTTACTTCCCACACGGGTTTAACTTTGAAACTTCAGTGAGTGAGGGAGTGATTAAGTATTCAGACCGGATCAATGCCAAAAATGCATGCACAAGAATTCAGAATACGGACATTGGGCAAGATTCTTTCGCGAATATAACTATTGAGACTGGACACTGTTTGCCTGTGACAATCTTCGATCTTTTCTCAAAGTCTCAGCAAATTTAAAAATAAATAAGTTTCCTAGATGTTGATATGTGTATTACTGATATCTTTAACATTATTCAATTAGATGCCTACTATGTACAGTAAATTGTATTATTATTATATTTATTATTTATTATTATTATTATTATTATTATTATTTTATTAATTATAATAATTATTATTAAATTATTAATTATTAGTGTTCGTTTTGTGTTGTTATTATTAATAAATTGTTTTTATACTATTATATTATTTTGTGCAATGGCGTGCAGTGTAGTAGCGTTAAGAACATTGAAGAAACGTGTGTGAAAGAAAGACATACAGCTCAGTGATCCGCAGTGCGATGAAGTGAAGAGAGGTGAAATGAGTGCTATGAAAGATTGCACGGTAAAAAGGTTCAGCTTAATTTCTAAAGTTGGTACATTTTGTAAAGGTGTCAAGTTCTGTATTGTTAAGTTAGTGTATTGTACCACCACGGTTCTTCAAACTGTATTGCTGCATTAATAATATAAATGTAATCTATTGTTCCGACAGTGTCGAACACAATGGTCATTAGTGAAGAGTAGTGCGTAGTCAATCTCAGACTCTTGATTTTAAATTATTTCAAAATTATTATTGTAACATTTTATCCATTTAACCTCTGATGTTCTTTTAATTAAGTTGCTTTAAAATAACGTTTGCTTCCCACTAACTCTTACAACTTGTAGATACATTAAATTAAATTTTAAATAACATTACATTTGGTAATTTTACTATATTAATACATTACTTCTGTATATTTGTGACATGTGGTCAGGCGAAAGAGCGGGCCGATGGCCCGAGCCTCGCCATATTATAAAGCATATTTAATTATTATTATTATTATTATTATTATTTTATTATTTTATTATTATTATTATTATTATTATTATTATTATTAATTATTATTTCGCGAGAGGGGGCGCGTGACATCCGGCGGCGACCTACGGTTCGCTTGCGGGCTTCCCTTCTCCTGTCACCTTCTCCGCATGTCTTGACATGTCGCAATATTACAAATCGTCCTAAAAACTGAAAATAGACGTTACATGGAAAAGAAGAGCTTTGAATTTTGTCTTAATATTTCCACAAGGGTTCACAACGGTGTAGAGACCCCATAGAGAAAAGGGCTGTGTAAAGTGCGGAACTGAACCGCTCGTCACCGACCGGCTACTTGTCGGTCCGCAGTAATTACTCGAGTGCGTTCCGCAAACCGGTCGGTTGTGCTCGGGGTTTGAGATTACCCGCTATCCCGTGCATTTCTCATCATTCCTTTTGCTTCCGAATCCCTCCATACCTCAAACTTCAATATTTTCTTTACCAATTCTACGACCATCTGCTCTTTCCGCCCGCGACAGTCTTCTCTTTTCACCCGCTTCGTGCTAGTCTCCGCCGTCACACATTCGTCTACCGCTGTTTTGGTGGTTTCTCAACACTTTCAAGAATTTTAGGCAAGTTCGTCCGTGCAGGAGAGTAACATACCTCAAAATCGTTATCTTATTAGTTAAGTGAAGCAATATATTTACAAATTTGTTTATATTTTTCGAAACATTCATAAATATTTGTTCACTAAACAGTGCTGAAATAGACCAATTGCAATAACTCAGCGGTAACTACAATAATTTGTTGCCTCTGCAGAATCGGTTCCAGGAAACCCTTCGATTTCGAGTACAGGCATTATAGGGTTTTTGACAAACAGTTCCAGTCTCTAATAGTTATATTCGCGAAAGAATCTTGTCCAACGTCCGTTTTCTGAATTCTTGTGCATGATTTTTTTGTATGTGATCCGGTCTGAATACTTATTCACTCCCTCACCTACTGAAGTTTCAAAGTAAAACCCGTGTGGGAAGTAAGCAACTCCGCTCTAATTTAATGATTTTTTTTATGCACGATGAGAATTTTTTAAATCAGTTCCTTTTATTTTGCTCTTTGGGTGTTCTTCACTGTTCCACTCTGCGTGGGAGCGCGTCCTTGGAATTCGGTGCATCGGAAAAGGGCATCGCGGCCTGAATTCTAAGAGCGGTCGCTTTAAGGGACATTTTTCCTTTTCCTTTTTTAGTTTCCGCGGCGATGGGGCGTTCGTGGGAGGGTCTGAGGGAGGCAGAGCAAGTTAGGATTCGAGAGGGCACGCTAGGGTCTTCCTTTCTTGAAATCCTTGGAGGATTAACCCGATAGAGGACGCCGTTTCTTTCGTCACTTACGTAATGATGCGGGCCAGGGCTTTCGGACGGCGGAGATTCTCTTACTTCAGAGTAATGAAACACAGCCGACTCCGGTTAAAGTGAACCCCTGGCGACAAACATTCTAATTAAGACTATTTGATTGTTTAAGAAGTTCACTATATTCTATTAACCGTAAATGAAATTCATCTTGAAACTATGATTTTTTTTATTTCAACGGGAAAATAAAATATTCAATCCAATGGAATCCGTAGCCCCTTCAACATTTTGTATATTCCGGCTTTCTCTACAATTTATTCTACGTGACATATATACATTAAATATGCTAGTGCAGTTCTTCTACCCTTAATTATTGATACCCTTTCTTAATTCTTGTGTCTCCTTCGTTATCGAATTCTTTTCCTTCTATACTTTTATCACATTCCTAATGTCCTTGCAAGAATATATTGCATTACTTTTCTCAGTGCCATCCGTGTCGATGAAATCTTCAGGGTGGAGACAACTGACATTGTTGAGTTGAAACAATTTCTTCAGTCTCTCAATTACTTTCATTCACCATAAATGTTACAAAAAATATTCAAGGCCCTCTGTAAGCAAACTTAGTATTATGTTGTAGGAGTTAGTATTATATGAGGCGATTATTTTCCCAGGATTTTGTTTTTACTCTGTTCACTATAACCAAGGTTGAGAGTTTGCAATAGCCAAATATTGGGCTTATTTTTATTTCCTGCCCTTTCTTTCTAAGAAGAGAAATAATGCTAATCTTACGGAGGAAAACGGTGAAATTTCGAAAGAAAATCTCTAAATATCGGCCCCCGTAAAGAAGAAGTGGATACCAAAGATAAATCTTGTGTAGAAAATTAGTTCCTCCTAAACGTGGAGTAGACAGAATCTATGTTTTGTGCGTCTTTGATACCGAAAACTCGATTGAGGCAAAACAGCTGTCTGTTTGTCCGTCCGTCTGCCTGTCTATCTGTGGTTAACGTTCCTGACGTTCAGTCGATTTCTGCAAAATTGGTATTCTGTGATTGATATGAACGAGTTTGCAAGTTTAAAACGGATATTTTGAATAGGCGAAGGGCATACTTTACATGAATGTTGAAACAACGTTTTCAAAATTTTCCCAGAAACGCATTAAACTTTTTTATAAAACATTGTTTTATTAGACTTTTATTAAACTCTGATTAAGTCACCTAAACTGTTAAAAAATATCTTGGGGTCTCATTTTCGTTAAAAACCCTGAGTTTTGAAATATTGAAAAGTCAATTTTTTCGGATTCTTCCTAACACTTCAATATTGAAGATAAATATTTTTAATAATGAAATATATTTTTCAAAGTCATATTTATACGTAAAATGTCATTTACATGAGTATAGTTTTCGCGTAATTTTGCATAAAATAGAGGCAAGTTTTCTACAATTTTTGTGTAAACAAGGCTCCAAATTCATTCTTTATTTTTCCCTCGTATACATCAAGGTATGATAATATAATTGATGCTGGTTCTATTATAGGTGAACTCTCTGTATTTTTGAAAATTGCCAAAGTTATTGCAAATATACGTTATTGAAGATAGAGATAAATAAAAAATGTTCTATAAAACAGATCTTAAAAAGGATCATGCAGATTTTTTTTAAAATACATGTTTTGCGAAATTTATGATTGAAAGTAATTCAATTAAATAAATAAATTTTTTAAAAAAATCCCCAATTTTTTCCTTTAATTTTTTCTCTGGTTACATCAAAAGACGCTTAAAAACAGTGTATGTCTCATTTTCCTTGAACTTTATTCATTTCCCGATAATTGACAAGTTAAAAATAAACCAAGGAAGTATGAGCTGATGCACCTTCAGTAGTTCATGTATTTGTGTTGGTAGCACGAAATTTAGGTCACTGAAAGTACAGTATTCACGAGTTTATTATTCCTAGAGTCGACTGCACATTTTTCACAATAACGAAATTATTTTTTCACTAATTAACGTGGCTTACCACCGTCAGTAATTGCGAGCGACAAACCGGCGTCTGCCGATCGAGAGAGGAGATGAATACGAAATCGCAGGTTCGGACTTGAATTGGTATTAGACATTTTTTATGCGCTGTACATCAGTGAGTTTGAGGCGCCTACCGTGATATTATTATTTACTAGGCTGTTCGGGTGACGCTTCTCAAGGGCGTAATGCCCTCAGGAATTCGTAGAGAGGGCGTAATGTTCTGTTGCAGGCGTAGGAGGGCGTAATGCTCTGAGCATTTACGCCCCGAGGAAGGTCGCAGAATGGGACCGAAACCCGTCGGCACCTCGCCATGGGACCGCGGCGTCACCCGGACAGCCTAGTAAATACTGACTCCGGCCACGGAAGCCTACGCTCTTACCGTGATCTTGTTTGTAGGTAGACTTCTGTGCTCGAAGGTTTCCTTAATGTGCCTCATCTCTGCGACCCGGGTGTTGGAGCTTCACGGAACAGGAGCTCACGGAACGCTTGCGGTCTTCACTTCCCTTGATCTTCTCCCATCCCACACTGAGAGGCTGCGAGGGAATACGTCGTCTACTTTCTCCCTCGTGGATTAAAGGAGAGATACTAGTGAGTATTTTCATCAATCAATACTAATTATCTAGTCAACAAATTTACAAATTGTTCCCATGTGTGAGCAGTTCGTAAATAAACGTTCAATAAAAATAATTTTCCCCACGTAATGAGCACCCGTAGACAGATACGATATCAATATCTTGGTGGGTGGTGATAATAAACTAAAATATATTTGATGGTTTCCTTTTGTGTTATTGTACTTAACACAAAACACGTTTTGATATTCGTAACATTCTTGCGGATCTTTCGTATTCTTTATGACGGGTTTTGTAAACATTATATATAAACATTATTTTGAAGAATTGATATGAAGATTGTAATTTTACGATGTTTCTGAAAATTTTATAATTTCCATCAGTCACTGTTCTTTCACTGTTACGAGGTATCACATTTTTTAGATAAATATGGTTGTAGATTTGTAGTTGTTCTATTCGTAGTAATGTAGAAGTCATATCAGCTAACTTCCTTGAAATATTAATTTCGATGATCTTCTGAATACCATTGGGCAAATAACGTACCGTGCATCAAAGCAATTCACATTGTTAATTTTCGCCCAACTCTTAAATACACCACAATAATTTTCATGTATTTCTCAAGATTTTTCCGTAGCTTTATTAGTTTTTGAAAGAATTTTCGCTGGAACTTCACAATATTCTTTCACTTTGCACGAACGAGGTAGTCCAACTACGATTATGCAATAGTAATAAGATAAGCATTCTGTTGTTTTTATGACGCCATATTGATAGCTGACGATCTCAATATGTCTTTTCATTTTAGATGCATGGCAAGTTTAAACATGTTTCGAATATTTTATTAGTTCAGCTATGAACTACTAAAGAATAAAGTTTGGTATGCACCACGGGCGTTACTTGGTGTTTTTGCTTCTCAAGCGAAATCCACCCCCCGGAGCCCCTCAAATATTGGAAGTCGCCCTCGGGGCACAAACAACACCTTCAGACCCTAGATACATAAATAACTATTACGTAATGTATTATGGATTTATATCTACTAATAAAAGTGAATTCAATGACAAATAACTGTAATAGATACCACAAAAAGTAATATACTAATAGATAGAAAATGTTTACAAATTCTTCTCCATGATGTGCCCTTCTGCACGATGATGAAAATATTATTATTATTATTATTATTATTATTATTATTATTATTATTATTATTATTATTATTATTATAGCCCGTTACAATCCCATAGAGGGCAAGGGCCTCCGATTGTCGGGTGGGTTACATAATGGTAGAATTCCCGAATTCCCGAGCACCCAATTCGAGAACTTCCTTCTACATACGAATACGCTATTTACATACAAAAATAAGAAAACGTAAACGTTATTTACACACACAACAAGTAGCACTTAACTTTGTTACAATTTTAACATTGTTCACTTTGATTTCATTACTTAAATCTTAAATTAGCTAACACTTCATCTTACTACTTTCTACATTGGCACTTGGTAAGTTAGTGAGAAATAAAATAATCTAATGTAGAATTTTTATTGTATTGAATTTACACATGGTCTTCTACTTCTGACGATCCTTTGCCGAGGTTGACCATTGGCTGCCAAACAGCATCTTCAATTCGTCCGACCTCCTCTTCTTTTGCCTGTCGACATTTCTCTTCGGATCCAAGGCGCATATGTGAGCGCCGGAAGTACACAAGTGTTCATAATTTCTCGCTTTATTCGCAAAAGTATAATTTTTTGGCAATACAACACAAATGCGGAAAATAAAAATAATTTTAATACGACGTTGGTAGTTGCACTACCATCACTATTTTTTGCCTGTCGCTAAGAGCAGTTTGGTTCCTAATATATTTCGCCAAAGGCGAGTAGCAATGTGTAAGACCACGTAATAAAATTCTACGATTTTAAAAATCTAATCGTAAAACCACTAAATGGACGTTTCGTAAACCATTGTTTACTGTTTCTTTCAAGTTGTTTACAAACAAAATAAATTAAATACGTTCACACTGTTGTAGTTTTCGTAATACAGCATAGGTGGCGTGCGTGTAGCCATCACTGTCGAAGTGCAGTGCACATATCTTTGATATATGGGTTTGCGCAATACATGCAATTCTGATACTAAGCGGTTGCGACTCCGAGCTCAAACCGAGCTGATTGTTGGCATTCGAAATAACATATTATTACGTTTTTATTAATTAGGTCAATATTTGGTTAATCTGTGTTAATATCATATTAACAGTAGGTTAGGATATTTAATATTAATTAGATTAGCATATTATGAATCAAATAGTGCCAGTTTAACGTTGTTGATGTTTTTAAATGAATGGTAAGGATAGAATGTATGAATATAAAATTTTTACGCGCTCTTCTTCACAATTGTCGCAATCGTCTTACAAAGTTTAGTAAAGATTCGTAAAACACACGTGCGGTTTCTAGCAGCAGAACTGGAAATTAGTAGGTTTGCTATAGACCAGTAACAGTGCAGAAGAGAAATATTTTTCATTTTAATTGTAAAACAATTAAATTAAAATATTGTAACCGTAATTAACTGTTTCTTGGAACTCTAATCAACAAGTTGTTAAGAACTAAATTAATTAAAAACGGTTACACTGTTATCTCCGTAGCTGGTGTATATGCAGTCCACAGCGTCATGTATTGATTAATCTTTCGTATTTCAATCCATGCAAGTCTGGCGAACTGTAGCCGTTTGTTTATTTATTTATTTACTTAAAAAACAGTTAAAAACTGTGTGTGACGTGCTATGGGGAGAAGTTAAATTGAAGTTACATTTATATCCAGAAGCAAAACAAGTGAGAAACGAAAGCCTGATCGAGATGGGGGTCACTGACCCAGAAGCTGAAGTGCAATACTTGTTACAGGTTCTTTAGAATTATACTATCCAAATGATAAATAATGCACTAAATGTCGTTGTTAAAATTAATATTACTTTCCTTTTCAATGCTCGGTATAGTCTCTACTTCTTTAGAAACAGTTGTGAAGCAAAGAAGATTTTATTTGCGACTTAAACTTTTGTATCGAATTTAATCGTTTAAGGTCATCTGGCTAGGTGTTGTAAAATACTGTACATGTATTGTGTGTCAGTTTTTTGTAGTGAGCTGCTGTTACTGTTAACTGATGAATATGATTACTAAGTCGAGTGTTGTAGTTATAAATATCAGCGTTTGCTGAAAATATATTCCCGTCCTTAAGTAAGTAGTTTTTAACAAAAACCACTGATTCTAATATGAAGGGACAAGGTAATGGTATGATACCTAGATTAATAAAGAGAGTTTTACAAGGATCACGTGGGAGGGATTTGCTTATTTTTCGTACAATTCGTTTTTGTAATCTAAAAGTCTCGGATGAATTTCCCCAGAATAGTGTGCCATGCAAAGAATTGGAAGGGTGTGCACATAATGTTCTATTATTCCAGTAAGGTATTTCTACTCTCTGACATCGTGGTTTAAGGTACGAACATAATCAATCTAGAGCAATACCACGAATTCCATACGAAGGTAACTTTGAATGTAAAATGTAATGATCAATGATCTCAAAAACTTTTGAAAAACCTAAAAATATTCCAATAGGTGCTTCGTTTTGATCCATGGATGAAGCGACATGTTTAAGAAAAGAAATGACTGTTTCCGTAGAGTTTGATTTTCTAAACCCATGTTGGTAATCTGAAAACGTGAGTTGTATACTAAGAAAGGTTGACAAAAGGATTGATCACAAGGATTGATAATATGAAAGCCTGTGCATCGTTGGCCATTTTGCTAGTTCAATAGAAAGGACTTTTTAAACGTGGACATTTACATTAGGACTTTACAGGGGTAAAAAGAGCATGCCTGTTCAAAATAATGACGTGGCATTCCGGTCACTCGCGGTAATGTGTGTTTCAACCGTTGCCATGCGCAACACTTCTGTTTTGGGAAGACGAGATTCTTAGATTGATATGTTTCGCCTCTCGAAATGATTTTGTTTCAGACCATTCCCTGACTTTTCTACCAAAGGAATACTTCTGTCTTGCATTTCTGGAGAAAGTAAGCGAGAAGATTGCTTCTAGTGAAGAAAGCCTTTTTTCTTGCTTGTTTCGTTGTTGGATTTGAAGAAAAAGTCTCTTTCGTCGTGTTTTCCGAAGCACAAACGAACGCTCCTCGGCCCCCACAGAAGTGAAGCCGTTGCGATTCCAAGTGCGTCGCCGTGGGCCTCCAGCAACGTGGAAAGGGGAGAGAAAACCTGGAAGAGGTCCTGGCAGTGCCTCCTGGCATTTTCGGCCCCACGATGTCTTGAATTCAACGCATTGATCAGGCCTAATTTTGTTTCAAGGCCGATGAAGCTTTACACAGGCTGGTTTATGTAAAATGCTGCAGACCTTTAGGGCATTTGAAACGTCAATGATGATGTTTTTTGCCAATGAAACTAGTGTAAATTTTATAAAAGAAAGCTCATTGAGTTCCCTTTTGGCAGGAGGGCTTGACTGATAGTTAACGCATCCTAAATTGGTGTTTTTCGGATGCTATTAAGAAGAACTACGTACTGAAAAAACAGTATTTTTTGTTTACGTTTGACTGTATGAGAACCTGCACCGCCGTTACCATATAGCTAAGCTTCATGACCGGCACTTCCAAAAATGCTTGTAGTCAAATATGAATAAGAAATACAAAAAATAACATTTCAGAGTTAGCACAGAAAATTGAATAAATTTAAATATTCACAATGATAACGCTTTCTTACATCTTATATTGGATTGAGAAAACGAAGTAACATCTACTTCAATTTCTCATATCTATTAACTTAGCTGATATAATTCTTGTTAAAGTGTAGGTACAAGGTACCTTGAATGTAGACGTTTGATCAGAGTTTTCGATTTATTTGAACGTTGATATTAAAGGGAACTAGCATTTTACTTTGACTATTTTTTTATTGAATCGTGCATATTTGAGCAATTGTTACACAACATATGGAGTAAAAGACTCAACGTACTACCTGCCATGCCCGCCGCATGCATGCGTCACTCGAGTGGGTTTAAAGTAATAGGACGCACGGAAGTGTTAAAACCTGTTTGCTTTTGCGCTTTCTGAGAAGTAACGCGTCGCTTTTATGTTGAGAGTAGTGGAATTTGTAGAGAATGGGCGGACAAACGCAAAAATAAACACAGTTTTAATGGGAAAAAATACAATAAAATTTGTAGAGTCAAGGATACAAAAACTTCCTCGTGACTGCCCCCAGAATTATGACGTTAGCTCCAATGTTTACACGTCAATCTGAATAAAAAAGTTCACGGGCTCAGTTATTTTAGAGTAACAATAGTTGTCACTGGAGCGGCACTGACCGGGAAATTCTAGGGTTCGCGTCCCGACGTTGGCACATTTTCCATACTTCCTAGATAGGTCGAATACCGACGCTGTCTGGAGGTGCATTCTAGCAGCTTGCTACTCTGATCGTTATTTTTCCGTGGTTTTTACTGCCAACACCAGCCGAATGTCGGAGCACTACCTAAACATACGGGCTACAGACCACGCGCGATCTTTCCCTTTTCTTCCTTCTCCTATACACAGCTCTTACATACACTAGACTTTCACACATCTCGGGACACTAGCCAGGACCTTAGAGTTGACTAGGCTGGCTCAGCTGGTGACGTACCCCGCTAGCGGAGATACCTGGTGAGGGGAAAGCAGAAATTGCCGCAAACTGATGTGTAGGTCTGCTTCGAATATTACGAACTAGCAGAAAAGGAACACCGCCACATTTCATGACATAACGTGCGCTTACAGCACTAATGCCCATAGCAGTTGATGTGCAGAAAAACACAAAATAATGGACCAATCAAGAGTTGAGTTCTAGCGGCACTACAGCTTCATTTTATGGAAAATTACCTCGAACTCATTTTATGGGCAGTTCGAACTGTTATCCTGGAGTATGGAGCTCGAAGATTTGGATTTTGAAGGGCTAAAAAAATCCTCATTGCGAAGGAATAAAAGCAGATCGCCCTATGATGTAGGTTTGCGAACCACAAGTCCAAATGACCCTTGTAAGCTGTGTTCATCGCTCGGATAATACCTCCGTTCGCTTCTACGTAATGACCTTTTGACAAATATCCGGCATCATGTAACACAATCAATAGTTCCGTCCAACATTTGCAGAGGTATTCATTAGTGTGAGTGTTTTTGTAACATTTACCTGTTATTTCACTGAGAAACAGTTAACATTGTTTTGAGTCACTTTACAATGCATTCGTCTATTTTATACCATTGTTATTATTTATGATTCGCTAGTGTAATTTAAAAAAATATTTTAACTACTAAATAATTATTAACCTCGTTTTAATCCGAAGCTAATCCTCTTAATTCGAGTACAAAGAATAAAAATATTCGTTACATAAGACTTGTAACATTATTCTAGTTTATTCTAATAGTTTACATTTGGAGTATCTATTATAACCAGATCCTGATGACCAGACCATGTTCCTAATCCCCTTTACACCCATGTAAATGAATTTCACATTTTGTGTTTATTTTCAAAACTAGTATTATACTCATATGGTGTTGGCATGGATGTCTGTATTAAACAACATTCTGCTAGCAAAACTGAAAGACAAACACCACTATTTGCACTTTCTTCCCGTGTTTAGGCATAAAAACGAAGTGAAAAAACAATACGTGTTGAAGAAATATATTAATCTGTTAATATTAAACTGAAGTGCCCCGTGTTCCTTCTGTATTCATTTTTCAGAATATGTTAGTCAGTAATTTTAACTATTCCTGTCATGTTCGCACACTTCTATGTATTGTAGTGCATCCTTACCCAGTCTTGCATCTTGCCTTTCGCGATCTTGCTCGTCCCCCATTCCAAACCACGATCTTATCCACTCACTTTCTCACTAAAAGAAATGAGGTATTTAATTGTGTACTAAAATACAAGAAAATACCTTTTCTCGCTTCTATTCTTTTTGTGGAGTTATAGCATACCAAAACAATAAAGCACACTTTTCTACAAAAATCATTCAACCAGTCATATTTTTAGCATAAACATAAGAGTTTGTATGTTATTGATTACTTTTTTATTAATTTTATATTTCTTATACGCTTAATTCACGTCTAGTAGCAATTGAGGTCAATTTTCTATTTACTTTTATAAATATGGTACATGGGAATAAATCTGGCAAATGTTATTTACGTAACATGTATTGTAAACATTAATAGTTAATTACAAAAGAGGTGCACCTTCACATACGTAGAATTCATATCTTCAGGGTTTAGCTTCTGAAGACGAGTAGTATTTCATTATCAATTAGAATTTAATATATACAGTATTCTTTGAACGTATATTTTCCGATAGGAGAATATAAACCTATACACAAAACGTAAGAGAAGCTGCAGATAAACGAATTTACAGGTACTTTATCTATTACCATTATGATGGGGAAAACACGTTCATGCTTACTCCACCACAAAAAAATATGGTCTTAAAAAATGTTCTGGATGTGAGTTTAATTAGAAATCATTTTATTGTTCAAGGTTGTTAAGTACCAAACAAAATGAAAAGTTGTACTATTTAATAAAGTTAATTTAACGGTGAAGGAGGGCTTGTGGCTATCTCATTATCAGCGCGCTCGCTTTCCACTACACGGCCCGGGTTCGGTGCCCGGTAGAGCCAAGACTATAAGGTGCGTTTCCCTTGCAATGTCCCTGTACATGTTGCTATGTGACGATGAGAAAATTCACTTCTCGGGTTGAGAAGACCGGAATACGGCGTAGAGATGTCACGTACTCCCTTAACCCATGGCCGCGAGGCAGGGGTTTCACCGGTAGGGCAGAGCCCTTTCACAGGCTGTCGCGCCAGGTACATACATACAATGTTGAAAGAAATTCCTGCAATGAAAGCAGTTTTTCAGTACTTAAATTTAGTGTCTTTAAACTAATCCCATGCTCTCCATTTTTCCTGATGTGTACATGTTCGAGTATTTTCACGCACATTTCAATTCCCCTAATACAAGGAGCTCCTAGTACTCGCAAAATTAAACATTCCACGTTTCCTACCTCAGGATCGTAAACCTAATTTAAGATTATTATCTTTTCACGTCTTGCTAGATGGAAGGATATGAATAGATATACTTTATGAGACGTTGACGTCCCGTTGACATCCTTTGCGCGGGCCCGTAAATATTTTCATCCGGTCTTTGCGGTCGATGAGCAAAGCACGAAAAACGACGAAAGATAAGGATATACTTCTTGAGATTACGAGCTCCTTTGAAGCAGCACGTTCATGAATCCCAAAATAAATTATGACTTTATTTATATTGCAGAATAACTTCCACGTTGATTTCCTCACAAAAGTCGATTTTAGCACCAAACAAAATAAATACCGTAATCAACATTTTGTTATCCGTGTGTATGTATGGAGAAAAATCTTGTACTGTTAAATATTTGTAAACATTTTGACTACATTCAGTTTATAATAGCATCGTTAAGTAATCGTACAATATCACTTTTAATGTGTTCTAAAGAGAATTGTCTACAAACATTTTCAGTTCTAGGAAAGCACTTTCAGTCTTGCATATTCAATATTTATTTCATTACTATCACGCAACTGATTCGCAAAGCTTCACTTGCCAGAAAGTACATTCAAACCTACATGCAGTACACGTACTCACCTGAACAGGTCCAAATTAATCTTCAATCCTTTTCAGGTTTCCGCTTCTGATCTCACAGTTTCGAAGCTAGCCAGCAATTAAGATCTACAACAAAAATGAATGTATATTATAGTTTTCATTATTGATTCTAAATATTGAAGTTCAAATAATAATGTATAAGTTATTAACTTATTTTTAAATTTAACAGATTGATATTCCGGTACTTATTAAATATTTTTGTGACTCGTTTGGAATGACATAGGTACACTTTAACGACGCATTGTATTTTAATCGACAATTAATAGCACTAATCTCAAGGGATAAGTTAGATTCTCGAAGTAAAAGTATAAACCTATCAGTAAAATAAAATTATTTGAAAATTGACCCCAAGTATCAATTAAATTACGCATGTTTTGTGTCTACAATTTATATAATATATTCCTATAAGCTGTCGAATGAAAACTGAGAGAATTCTCACAGCTGGCTACTCTATGTAATTGGATGCAGTTTACGTAGCTGTGTTTCAGAAATACTGTGTTTGGCTGGAAATTTAAATCTCGAGATTTCAGCGGATGCTTCTGTGATTTCTGCTCATTTATTTCGCATGGATCCTGGTTATCTACCTGAATGAGAGACCAAAGGTGAAACGTGATCCTGTTTCCGAATATCATCTGTTCCTATTGCTAAGTTCCTGTTCCTAGTTTTCTAAGCATTCCGAATCCGTTTTTGGAAATCTATCAACTCATGAACGTGTGTTCCTCTTCTGTACAGCCATTTATTCTAAGGTTTTTATTATATATTAAATATTGCAGAATGATATGTGGTGCAATGCAAAAGAACAGAAACCAAAGGTCGTGCTTTCTTGCGAGTTATACAAGTGGGATTCATTATTTTATTTTTACTGATTTATTATCGTTTGTTATTACCTACAATACGGATCTCAATAGTCACTGCATAACTTACCTGGATTGAGAGGGTTGTGGGTAAGAAGGAAAATTGAAAACAGTTGAATGATGGTTTCTAATGGGGAGAATTATGAAAGGCTATTATGGGAGGTAACTATGAAAAGACGAATCATGTCAAGTTAACATATAATTAATAAGTAAATCTGAGTCATTAAAAATAGGTAAAAAATAAAATATTGTATCTACCATGGGTGTTAACTTCTTCTAATGATCCATCTGCAACAAAAGCCCAAGGGCCATTGGCTCGAGAGATTTCTGTCGCCACTCTATAGTTAGAACCACTATTACTCAATTGCTGCAAAAATAATTATTTTATTCCGTCCAGGAGTATATTTTCTGGTGCCTATGTCAGTGAATACCGTTGACAAGATTCCATACCTGTGGCTGGGAGTTTAGGCAGTGGTCTAACCAGTTGTACTGAAACAGAGTTCTAACGTCGTTTTCTAATATCACAAAAATATATTTTAGAACTGTCAAATAAAAACGATTGATGTAATTTATAAAATCCTTTTATAAGTGCCTAAAAATAAAATTATGTTCATTCTACGTATTCTAAACGTTCATTCCACGTATTCTAAACTGATGTTCATTCTACGTAAAACAGTAAGTGAACATTATATATTATCACAGATATTAATAAAAGTGATCAGTAAATCTAGAATGTTAAAAATGAACATTTTAAGTAGAAAGTAATAATGTGATAGAAAAACCCGAATGGAAAATGTTAAATTTTAATTCATATGCTTTTTCGTGTTGATGAGACCAAGGAAACGGCTTGAGTATTTTAAAAAAACGAAGCCATATGCGGCCTATTCGACCCATCCGGCGCTAAGCGACCAGTTTGAGAGCCACTGACCAAGACGTTCGCGGCTGACCACCGCCACGGGGCGGCGGAATAGGGATCGTCCATCTCACACGATTAAATGGGATCATTCTCTCACGAACAGGCTCGCCAGGCGTGGTGATTAAAGTGATTGATAGCTGGTTCCTCCAGCTTGCAGAAGCACGCTGGTGGGAATGTTAGAGACTGACGTGCTCGGTGTGTGGTGCAGGTGTGTGCTACCCCGCCAGGCAGCGCGTAAATCCGAAAGTGGATGGACGACGTTAAACACGGTTGAAAATCAAAGTGGCGTAAGTGCGAACTTCGTCATCATGAAAAATTGCTTTTCTATGTGCTACAAAACTAGCGATTTAACAAAAATGTCTTATCAGTTACCAAAGTAAGTAGAGCAGACTGGGTCTAGTTGTGATAGTTTTAATTTCTTTAATTTTTGAAGGTATAAGAATCATAATTTAAAACAATAAATGGAACAAATAGAATTATTCTTTGTATAAATTTACATTTCATTTGGTTTTAAATCACATAATGTTTTTAATGATGTATAAACAATTTTATACATCACGTTGTGACACATGTAAAAGAAACTAGAATATCGTTATATTCAAATATACCAAACGTCTCTACAATTCATTTATACACTAACTTTTATTTCATCGTCATTCTTTTGAACATGGCAGTGACTCTAAACATAACATATTGCATTTTTAGTACAGTTTACACGAGCACATTTCTTCACTGCGCCCAGTTCTCTTCACTCTTTGATGTTTGAAATGGTTCTAAACATACAAGGTATAGACGCACTTCTTCATCTCTAAAGTCTCAGATTTGTCTGTTTTCGACATATTAGATCCTTTATTTTTGTTCTTCTCTACTTTTCTTTTATTTTCTTCTATATTTTTGAATGGGCCATATACAGACGCATCTACGGGCTGTAATATGTGACAGGTATGTGATCAATATGACACAAGAAATATCCCACTAGATAGCTATTCGAACTAGCCTTATATTCTTACCTGCTGCGCCGACCAAAGTACATTTTTTGACATGTTTTGTTTTAATTTTAGGCTTCCTAATTGCAGGGCGAAAATATTACTTTAACATTATTAAAGAACTGTAAAACCTCGTCATAAATGGCAATTTTCTTTGAAAAACTTGGAGCCTTTTAAGAAAATGGTGTTTAAGCGCAACTGTAAATTCGAAATTTGAAGTTTTTTCACAGAACATTTTTGAGTTTTCGAAAAAACTTCAATAAAAGTCATTTGAAGCACTTTAACTCACAAATACAATAGTGTTTGTAAAATGCTGGAATTGTGCATATTAACGGCATATGTGATTTAAAAAAATTACATTTGCGTAATTTTTTAAAAACAAAAAATACCCAAAAGTGAACTTTACGTCATATTACAGAGTGCAAATAGCACTATCCGTTCGAAAAAATTTGAAGAAAAAAAATTTGGAGCCATTTTGAGAAAATTGCGTTTGAGTGTTTATGAAATTGCAGAATTTGAAGCACATTTCAACAGATAACTGGATCTTCGAAAAACTGTATACGACACTATTTAAACATAACATGTAAAAATAACATGTACTCATATATTTCCTTAAATAAGAACAAATTTCCGATAGTATTAAATATTTACGACGTGAGAGACAAGTCAAACAAATCACAATTTTTATAAATTTTTAAAAACAAAAAATTAGAACAATAAGACGTTAATGTCATATTATAGGGTGCATTTAGCACATTCCTAAAAACAGTTTAAACAAAAAATTTGGATTAGTTTTTTTAAAAAATCTTGTTTTTGTGTTTTTTTTTAAATTGCACATATTGCACGCAATATTGCCCAAAAACTATTCAAATTTTGAAAAAATGTACATAACCTCAATGAAAGAATAGTTATGCACAAGAAATTTCATTTGAAGTAAAAATATCTATCTTCTACTTTGTAGTTGCTGGAAAACGCCGAAAAAAATTCGAAGTTCTGGAATTTTTGAAAATTTAGTTAGTAGATTTACAGTGAAAACGAACCTATGTCACCTTTATAAGTGCATTTTAATCTATTTTAGAAGAATTTTAAAGAAAAAATTAGGACTCGTTTTGAGAAAATTTTGAAAATGTCTCGAGACTTGCGTACAAATTGGAAAGAATGATTTTCGAAATATCAAAGCTTTGACTCGAAGCCAGATCGACAGGGTTTCTTTCAGTATGGAAAAAAACGTACGAATAGCTTAGGTATTAGTAGTGTTCACAGAATAGGACAGACAGACAGAAGGATCCACAAAATAGGGATTCTGGCTACACCACGTGTTAGATTTTTTCCTCAATACTGGATCTATCCACTTTTTTCTTTCCCCGTATACATAAGTATATACGGTGTAATATACTCGTTCGTAATATGGCGAAAAGATACGAAACGATTTCCAGATTTCAACGGCAATACACGTTTTTGGGTCCACTAATACTGTTCAAAGTGTTTTGTTTTTTTTCTTTCAAAACATCCTCAGTCTTTCTGACCGTCCGTCTGTCAGTATGTTGAACACCAGTAGCTCCTAAACCATACTTACGATTTTTTCCAAAATGTTATTCCCAGTCGATCGCAGCTCCACTTGCTCACCGCGATTTTTTAAACATTTTCTTCAAATCACTTTGCTTGAACCCCCCCCCCCCCGGACATTTTTCAAAAACAGCTCCTGATTTTTTCTTTAATTTTTTTTGTGAGAATAGAGTAGAACCCACTTATAAAGGTGGCATTGGACAGATTTTCACGGTTATTTCTGAATTTTCGAAAATTGCAAAAGTGATTTGTTTCCAGCGTGTTCCTACAACTACAAAATTTAAGAGAGCGTTTTTTCTTTCTTATAAAATTTTTTGTCCATAGTTAGTACTTTCTCAATGGCCACAGGGTACAGTTTTTTGAAAATTGTAATAGTTTTCGTGCAATATTTGTAATTTTAAAAAATTACAGAAACAAGATTTTCTCAAAATCAGTTCCAAATTTTTTCTTTGAAATTTTGATTGAGATAGTGCTAAACACACTCTATAAGATGTAATAAATTCCCATATTGCTCTGTACTTTTGTTTTTCCAAAAATTACAAAACTGAATTTTTTTATGTGTCTCTCATGTTAATCTTTACATTAGCGGCAATTTGTTCACATTAGTAAATTTATGAATACATGTTCTTTAATTGTTTATATAAATTATTTTTTGTTTTTTCGAAAATTACACAAGAGTATTTTATTTAAAAGATCTCTCACACCTTTAATATGTACATTTTCAGCAATTTGTAAACACGTGTAAATATGAGTTAAAATGCTTCAAATGATTTTAAATAAAATTTTTCGATAACTCAAAAAATTTCTGGGAGAAAGAGTTTCAAATTTCAAATTTACAGTAGCGCTTAAATGTTATTTTCTTTAAAACGGCACCAAATGTTTTTAAATAAATTATCTTTTAGAACGATATTTACTATTCTTAATCGTCTTAAAATATTTCCGTTCTTGTTAGGAAACCAAAAAATTAAGAAGATTTCAAAAAAATTACTAGGGTGGCGAAAGATGGCAGCTGGCAAGAGTATGTGGCCGAATTGCTAACCGAGACCAAGGGAAATAGGAAACTAATACGGGAAAGTCTGTGCAATTCTGTAGGACCACTCGTTCGTTATTAGCATTATGTAACTTTGTCTATACTACGTATATTACTCGGTATATACGTACGTATACGAGAAAGTAAAAAGTAAATTTCTCACTGTTAATAAAGTAGATGAACATTTCTCAAATTTATTGTTGCTGCGGTTTACTGCAACAATTCGATATATCTTTACTTATCTACGCGTGAAACAAAAAACGTTCCTAAATAAGCAAATCAAGCAACAGTTCTCGCGGCAACTCATAGAACACACTGTGGCAAATATTTAGAATGTGCATGTAAACTATCACGAGCTGTGCTCTATTGAATCTATCAGTAAACACTATGTCACAAGAACCCCGGTCTTCACTACTTGATAGGTTTGCCTCTTTTGCACATAAGAAAAGAAACATTTTGATACCGTTCTGTGGTCTTACCTCAAATAACAATAATTTGGTCATTTTGCCAGGATTGTCAATGTACGATATAATAAATCTAGATAGTTATAAACTATTTTTATGATTTAGCTGACTTCTCTCAATCGAAAGAGGAGCGTCTCGTACATACTCTTCGGAAGCAATTTTGATGTTGATATTTTGACGGAAATAGGCGTTTTATGGTTCCCCGGTGTGGAAGTGAATTTTTCATAGCTTCCGCCTATCTGTCTGCCCATCCCTTTCTCCGTCCGCCCGACCGGCCGACTGTCCGTCTGCTCGTCAGTACGTTCTCATCTCACTGTCTTCCCGCCTGTACACAACTCTGCAGCCTAAACTCGGCATACAATTTTCCTCAATGAACATTCGCCAATCGATCTTGGCGTTAAATTGAAAATATATCTTTTCATATTATAATGAAATTCTCATCCGTGACCCTTCCTCTGCCCTTTCACATACACAGACACACACACACACACACACACACACACACACATGCATTACGCTATCAATACCAATACCCGTAAGACGAGCTGTATTTCATAGTATTTCTACCTTGGGAGAAACACAGCCACCTTCCGGTTTATAACATGCACTAAACATATAGGAATATTGATCGTAGCTGTTAAAGTCACTCTCACTCCCCCCTCCCTCTCTCTCTCCCTCTCTCTCTCCCTCTCTCTCTCCCTCT
>BOPP01000184.1:1120480-1142980 GCA_017312745.1 Gryllus bimaculatus
CTCTGTCTCTCTGTTTCAGTTTTACGGTCAGACTGAGCTGTTTTCCTCATCCCATTTGGCTCCTTGTGCGTTATTTGGTTTGATTGATTGTTAGTGATTCTTTTGGTATGTATGTAATAATGCGCCGTCAGAAATTTTTTAAAAGAGAGAGATGCGAAAGATGCGTAACGCAGACATTCCGGATGCTTTATACCATCGAAGGAGCGCATCCGGTAAAGTGAGTGGATATACCGTTGCTCCGAGAAGCACGTCAAAGCATAAAATCCCATTCAAACACTTAGCTTTGAATATGTCTGTCCCCTGTCGGAACATGAAGTGCTTTTGCCTGACACAAAGATCCTTCTTGCGCAGTATTCACATGTGGAGCGTCTCTTGAGGAAGGAATATTGGCGTCTCTGAGAAGACGTATTTCCCTGATGTGCCCTCAGATAATGGGCTTGAGACGTTTATCCTATCCATCCAACATCGTAAAACGTAAATTATCTTCTTTTTCAGAAACGCCAGTCAAGATCATCAATACAAAATATACTTCGGTCAAACCGTCAATACAAAATAACATCGGTTTTCTTTCGGAAAAAGTTTATCAAAAATATATTTTTGCAAAAAACTAAATTTAATTTTGTCGAGAGAATGCCAATGCCCTTTTATGATTATTTTATTAGAGACACTTATTTAAGTACATATTTACTCCCGATTTTAATTGACATTCATTTGCAGTGATTTGCAAAATGATATTTTTCGAGCAAATTTAATTTTGAGTTTTAAAATAAAAATGTTAAATTTTTTATAGGTCTGAAAATAAATTATTAAATTTCAGCTTTTCCGTATGTTTTCAGAAATTAATCTTCTACAATTGGCTTTATTGGAATAATACTTTCATATTGCAAAATTAAATACTATTTTATATTTTTCCAAGTCATTTGCACAATAATTTATACGTATGTAAGAGGCTACTATGGGTGAAAAATTTAAGTAATTCCAGCAATAATATGAGATGAGCATATTTTAAAACGAGCACATTCGCATAGGTTTTGTTTCCTATATTAACGCAATCCTTTTTAGTTAATATTTTTTTAAAATATTTATCGATCCTTGTTCGACAAAAATTTGAAATATTAACAATTACATTAACTTCAAATAGAATATGAGGAATAACTTAAAAGTATCCTCTATATATGCTAATGACATATGAATTTTTTTTGTTATTGTTAGATTTTGGAGCATCATAATCTTAAAATAAACATTGTTTGTAAATACAAGATAATACATGAAAATGTACACCATAAATAATATATAATGAGAGATTTCCTTTAATGAGAGAATAATAATACTGACGAAGTTGAAATTTTATGAAATTTTATGAAAACTAAATTGCAGTCCCAAATTAAAGCAGGGGTACAATATTGTATTATCGTGATTATTATATTTTGAAAATTATAATATCAAGAATAATCTTGGATTATGAATAATACGTTGGCTACGAAGGAGCATGAACTGATCAATTATTTAGTGATTAGATTATATAAGATTTGACCCTGTGGACAAGTACATTCTCATTACATTCCCAAGTTTGACATTTAAATCACCGAGTAAAAGTGTTTTTGTACTGTTATTTAATATAGTTCTATAGTTATTTTAGATAAATTTGTAAGTTGATTTATACACCGCTATTTTATTTATAGGACCTTTAGAAAAAAAACAGTGAGGATTTCAATAATTGTTAAAATCGTGGAAGGCAGCAACCTTACCTACAATTTCTTTGACTGTTATCACTTCTCCACCATTGTCCGATCATTTAGCCACGGAACATTAACCTCCTCCTTGTCTTAGACTTATTTCATTTACAATACACATCACATTCACTAAATCCTTACTTTATATTTTTGATTGATTCACAATAATTCATAAATTGAAATCCTTTAACAGATTGTATTCAGTGTATTTTTCCTTCACGCGAATTATTTTAAAATTTCAATAAAGGAAACCTAGTGTCAAATATAACATGCTTGTTATTCTGAAATGCTTTTACAACAATTAAGCACATTTGGCAAGTGACACAGTCGGATAAATAAATATTAAATGTATATTTTCTAGGGCTTTCTCTAGCTCCGGGGAAAATCGATTTCGAATATCCGCGCCGGGTACCCACCATGTCCCTCATGGGGAAACATAATATTTTACACTAGACATAATTACGGGCTCCTCGGTCTATGGCCAGCGCACTCACAATGCTTTTCGCGAGAACACACGTACTCGCGAGAACACACACGAAGGACAAAGGACATGCTCACGGTGGGACTCGAATTCGCGACCCTTCAGACGAAGGCGCTGAGTCGGCACACGACCTGACTATCCTGATATCTTCGACTGGCAATCCTGATATCTTCTTCTTTGGTCCTATCTTCCATACACGGAAGTTAGGTGACCCATAACGGGTTTTCTTGGAATAAATTATTCAGGGTGGTTTCCCGTTGCCTTCCCTGATATGATGATGATAGGGGGTGAAAGGACGAACACAATACAACCATGCCCGAGGCGGGACTCGCGATCTTTCGGTACGAGATCGATACGGCACTACTGCCTTAGCGATCTCGGCCACCGGATCGGATGATCCTGATAGATAGATATAGATATATAGATAGAGAGAGATATATAACAAATTTTCACAGAAACAATATGTGTGTGTGTGTGTGGGTGGGTGTGTATTTATGTAATAAAAATATAGCAGAAAATTTGTTATATCTCTCTCTATGTGTGTGTGTGTGTGTGTGTGTGTGTGTAATAAAAAATATCATTTAAGGAAGGCGACAGATTTACCTAGATTATTTTCTTCACGCACTCACCTCTGTTAGACGTCGCTCTGTTAGACTTACTCTGCATCAACAGTGTCAGCACGACGTCCGACCACTTGCTCTAATGATGAGGAAACGCGTGAATAAGTGTACACAGCTTCATATTAGCTTGTCCTTGGTTCAACTAAGGCAGTGCTTTATTGCTAGACAGAAATGCGTCTTCCGCTTTGCATTAACCGTTGAGTATTTGCAAATTGCAAGCATAGGTTTGGTGAGATGTGTACAGGTATGTATGAAGACGTCTGATTCCAATGTTGGCTCACGTTCGTGTGGAATCGGTAGCACATTACTCAGGCTTCTCGTTCCGAGGGTCTCTCAAACGCGTGCGGGGATACTCTGTTCTTCTGGGGAATATTGTCAGATGCCCCTCTGTGTTTGTCAGTACGGTCAATGAAATGTCCAAAGAAAATGTCATATTCTCAGCCTAAAATGTGAACTCCGATATTTATTATCGTCGTTTTCTATATATGAGGATAAACTCTAAAGGCAAATTGGATCCGTTTTTGACAAAATAATTATTTAAAAATTTCCGACATTTTACGCAAAATTACGGGAAAACTATATATTTTGTCGAATAATAATGTATCTGGCCTTATTTAAATATGTCTTCAAGAACAGTTTTCATTAAAGAAAAATATCTACTATCTTGAATACTGTAGTTGTACGAGAATATGCAGAAATGTTTGAACTTTTTTACTTTCTAAAAATTCAGAGACTTTAGCGGAAATGAGAACTGCGTCATTTTTAAAGTATTTTATTATATTCCAGAACAAATAATCCCTACATTTGGAGCTATTTTCTAGGATATTTTGAAAATGTTAAGGCTTATTGTAACGTCCTCACAAAAATCAAACTATTTATTTCAAATTAGTAGAATTTCGAGTTGGGCAAGATCGATCGGGGTATATTAAAAATGGATAAATTTGTGTGATCTGTTTAGTCGCCAGCTTTCACCAGCGGCAGTTTAGCAGACGTTTTGCCGTAAACCAATTTTCGGTTGCTTTGTTTTACTCTCTTCTAGGGGTTCACTGTTCTTTGAAGGAAAATTAGAGTTTAAAATGTATTATCTTCGATCTAATTGATGCCAAGGAGAGCTTACAAGTATAATTGTTTATTTGAAGTTAAGCGTCAAATATGAATATACTTGTATTTCGGCGCATAGGTGATAAAAATGATTTATTGACCTACTGCCTTCACGATTTACAATTTCATTAAAAAGCTAATACTGCTCATGACAATACTGCATCTCGGAATACTTAAACAATTCAGATCCATAACAATATCAATTGGGAAGGTCAACGATGGATCTCAGCGTCGTTTTTCGCAATGCATAATCGCTTACTGCGGGTGATCTTACGTGAAGCCAGACTTGCCCAAAAGCGTATTGCGATCTTATTTTCGTCTGTCGATGAAGAGAACAGTGTGCATTTAAATCAACAAAGTCGAACTAGTTCTTCAAAAACGAAACGTGGCCATCTATGCCCCGGGGGAGAAACCCGGAAGTACAAATGTTCAAACTATACAAATGATCTCGCCCCACTTCAAAAACTGATAATATTTGTACGCAGTTTTGCCGAATACATTGCAAAATACATGTAGCATTAGTTATTAAATATGTAACAGTTTCTTTTAATTGTGTTGCCATTTATTGTTGAGTCTGCCGTTGACCTCCTCCACTCTTAGTGTTTCTCGAATATCGGAATTACATAGGTACGAGACTATTAAAAGATAATAAACTGAAGTTGTTGTATGATCCGAAACTGAGAACGCTTCTAGCCTCTTATGTAAGAAAAGTATTAGTTAAGTGTTCATTTTTGTCAGTAATTTATTTTAAAAGATAATGTTCTTTAGCTTCGCTATTGTATTGACAAATAGCGTTGCATGCTACTGGCAGAAATTGTACTTTAGTATCTCAGAGAACGTGACGTGACAGCTCCGAAACTTAGCATACCTATCGTTTGTATTTACGATCTGCTTTGGATTTTAAAACCGGTATACGTATATTTTTAACATACCTTATCAAGTCGAAGCTGTTAATGTAATCAAGTCCTCAAGTCGAAGCTAATGAAGTCGAATATGAAACAGAGTGACCGATTTGAATCGGTCGGCTTTATTATAAACAGTACTTCATCAATTTTAACTAATAATGCATTTTTCACAAAGAAATATAGATTCAAGACATACTACTTGACTAAACGTGTTCAATTTTGAAAAATAATGGCATCTAGGAGATATCCATTCTCTTGAATACGGTGAAAAAACGAAAATTCATTAATAATAATAATAATAATAATAATAAATTTTCCTTTTGAATGGAGTATTCAGTTGGTAAACAGTTTCTTAACGAATATCTGAAAATCCTAGGAATATTAAAAAAAACTCTTGTTATGAAACAAAGGTTATGCGGTTATCCCACTTCATGTGATCTACATTATTACCATTTCACATTGAATCAATCTTCTTACAGTGTAATTTATGATTACTTTCAGTAAACATTTCTGACATTTAATACTTCGAGAAATCGTTCCCCAACTTATTTCCAAATAGTACGTCCTTCACCTTTTTATTCACCTTCATTTTAATTTTTAATCAATAAAAAAAACTGATATTCTGATCTCTCAAAACATCACTAATAGCTGAAAATGTTACTGTATTTTTTAAACAACTCTTCGTTTAATACAAAAACTGCAGCATTAACACCTCAACGATATGTCCGGTCCGAGCTCGCCTCTAAGACTGACGCATTTACGTACACTTGCGTTGATACGTATTTCCTGTGTTTGAATTTCACTCCTTTCATTCGCAACGTTAAATCGTCTATTTATTTACCTAGGAAATTGTTTAGGTGAGATCTTACGTGCAGGTATGTTTGAAGTCATATTCTCCCAACCAGTACGAAAAAGTGAAATGTTCAAATAATTAGGCTTTGTTCACACCCAACTATTCACCGAACAAATAAAAAGTATGTGTTAGTAATAAGGAATTATGGTAATACAAAAAATATTTCCTATGCCTTAATACTCGAATATTGTAATTATTCTACTCATATCCTAACGTTTATGTATATGTACAAACATAAATGTATAATCGTGTTATTCGACCGTATTATTGTGAAAGGTGAATGTAATATTACATGCGAAAAGTATATGTGAAAACTATTCTTGTTATAACGGCTGTACATGCAGCAAAATCAGACAGATAGTAGAAAATAGTAATCTTCAGAACATAGCTCATGTGATGTGTATCCTAGAACTACCCTATTTTCGAATACAAGGCTTTTGCCCGAAGGAAATTGATAATGTTTTATTATTATATTATCATGTCATAATGTACCGATTGCAAAAATTAAACTAACGAACTTTTTTTATGGTGAGTTTTTTGCATTAATTCATGACTCATATATCGTCCTCCTGCGTTTATTTACAAAATTTATAGGTGAATAGGTGACGAATTATACTAAGTAAGAAGATAATGTGCGTCCAACCCTGTCAGCTGTGTGTAGTATTTGCATTGGATAATGTAAAAAATGTTGAACCTCATAAGTAGACTGAGAAATAAATCTCTGAAAAAGTAATTTATTATGAAAGTCCTTTGCTATTTAAATCCATTTACAAGGAAGTAACCATCAACCGTTATTGTATTCTTAATTTATTCAAAAAATCGATACTTCACGATTGTTTTCTTTTGAGATAACAAAAGCTCAGAAAAAATATTGTACCAAATCTCCTGACAGATATCAAAATAAATATTAAAACTTGCTAAACAAACTGAATGCCTCAACTTTGAAAGAATATTATTAGTAAATGAAGGCATCTTTTTTCTCGGATGTCAGGGAATTCAAAACATTGACTTTAAAGATCTCGCAATACTTAAATTTTCTAATGTGTAAACGTCGCTGACATATCTTATGATTTTATTAAAAGTATATCAACTACTTTTAGATAAGTTGGATGATTGAAATAAAGAACAAAACATTTATATAATGAAAATATCACTCTCAAGTCCCAAATATTTCAGCAAAATTTCAAAACAAAGGTGAAGACACATCACTACAAAACTCGATTTCTCAAAAAAAAAGGCAGAAAACGCACGAGTTTAGCGTCTTCCCGTCGCCTTGCTTTAACTTTGACATCGGACGGGGCGTGTAGTATTAGGATTGACTAATATACGAATTAATTGAAATTCCTTATACGTACGCAGAGAATGAATCCCCGGAAAAGGCACTTTTTATGAAATTACTTTCTTTTATTTAAACGCATTTACTGGGAAGTATTTGTCAACCTTCAACCGTATTCCTATTTAATTTTAAAAACCAATACTTTATGCGTGTTTCCCCTCTAGAAACGGAGTATGCAGCCATCGAGAACACGACCCTCCTGGGTCAACAAGGCGACTGCAGACGGTGCAAAAAACGTGGAAACAAGTAGTGGCCGCAAGTCACTTAAGCGTCAATGATAAAAATTACATAGATAGCAAAAACACAGAAAGATGTATTAAGTCAAATCTCATGACAAATACCAAAATAAATGTTAAAATGTGCTACAAAAAAGGCTGAATCAGACAACTTTAAAAGTATATTATCCCTGAATAATTAAGTGTTTTTCTTGTCCATCTCGCAAAGATTCTTGCCAATTTTTGAAAAGTTAGCTTATATAAACGTGAATAAAGTATCTAATTATTTAACTAAAAGTTTACCAACTAATTTCAGATAAGCTGGATTATTAAAAGAAAACAACAAAACATCCGAACAATGAAAACATCACCTCGTGTTCCAAATGTTTCAAAACAAAGGTGAGGACACATCAGTACAAAACCCGGTTATTCAAAAAAAGCAAGAAAGAAAGACGCACGAGGCTAGCTAGCATCTGCCCGTCGCCTTGCCTCAACTTTGATATCGGAGCGGGAGCGGGAGTGGGGCCGGACGGGACGGCGCGGCGGCGCGTATTTGGGGCGACTGTCAAGGAACTTTACGGGCGGTGAGGTTTCTCTCAGCGGCCGGCAGCGGCGCGCGGCGGGGGGCGTGGCCACGGGCGGGGAGGGGGGAGGGGCGCACCGCATCCGGGAACGCAGTGCCACGGACGCCCCCACCCCCCACCCATCGCTCCCGCGCCCGCCTCACCGCGCGACGGCCTAGCGTTTACGCCGCGCCGGTCGGGGTAAATATTTGGCCGAGACTTACGATTCCGAGCGGCGGAGGTGGCGCGGCGAGGCGGAGCGAGGCGCTGCGGACTCGGGATGGGTACGTGGCGGGGTTGGGCGAAGCGGGATGAAGTGGAGCGGGATGAAATGCAGCGGGACGAAGTGGAGCTTTGACGAGGTGGAGCGAGGTGGATTGGACGGGGAATGGCTGCGACGTGACGGGGTTGGGCGGAGCAGGGAGGATCGTCCCGGAAATGAGTGAGACGTGGCGGAGTTGAGCGAAGCGGGACGAAATGAAGCGGGGCGGGAATGGGTGAGACGTGGTGAGGTTGGGCTTAGGGGAGTGGAGTAAATCGGGACGAATTAGAGCGGTATGAAGTGGAGCAGGGCGAAGAAGAGCTGGGCGAAATGGAGCGGGACGAAGAGGAGTGGGACGAAGTAGAGTGGGAGGAAGTGGAGCGGGACTAAATAGAGCGGAACAAAGTGATGAGGGACGAAGTAGAGAGGGGCGAAGTGGAGCTGCTGTGGAGGAAGTTGATTGAGGCGCATCGGAACCTGAACGGGTGAGGCGAGGAGTTTGGTGAAGGGAGACGAGCAGGAGCGGGAGCGGTGAAGAGGTGTAGATCGGACCGGTGGTGAAGGGGGGAAACGGGACTAAATGGAACAATGGGAGCGAACCGGCAATGTTGAGGCGTGTCGGAATTGGGCAGAAACGTGGTGAGGGTGTACAGAATGGAATGGAAATGAGCAGTTTGGCGATAAGGTGAGATGTGATAGGGATGGGATAAGCGGGATGAAGTGCGGAGTGGACTGGGTTGGGTCGCAGCGCGGATGAGTGACCCTGAAATGGGTGAAAAGTGTAGAAGCCGATGGGGTCGAGGATGTTGGAGCGTGTCGTAGTTGAGTGAAGCGCGGTGAAGGGGAACGAGACGGAGCCGGGCTGAGCATGCTGAAGACAGAGAAGGCTTCTAGAGGTTGAGTGAAACGGAACGGAGATGACGGGCACTGAGCGAAGCTGATCGGCCCGGCGAAGGGTGAGACGTGGCGGAGTTTGGCTGAGCGCGACGAAGCGGTGTGGGTTGGGAGTCTGTGACGCGGGACGGGGTTTGAGGATGCGGGGCGAAACGAACTAAAATGGAGCAGGACAGAGGGGGGAGGAAAGCAGAGGTAACTCGAGCGGGACGGAGTGTGCGAAGCGGGGCGTGGCGGCGCTGAGTGGTCCGCGAGTGGGATAATCGAAGCGTAGTTGGTTGGCGCTGGGCGGGTCAGAACGGGGGAAGCGGGGCGGAGTGGTGTGGTGAGGTCCGGGGATGGAGAGAGAACGTGGCGGCTTGGACGGCGACGCGCGCCTTTGAGGATGGAGAGGACGTGGCGGAGCGCACACAGCGGGGCTGAGCGGACCTGTTATTGTTGGGACAGGGAGGGGGCGTGCTAGAGCGGAGCGGACCGGGGGAGTGGGTGAGGCTGGTGGTGGGCGGGCAGGGTGGTGTGGGGTGGGAGAACGGGATTGTGAGGCGGCGTGGGTGGGGTGAGACGACGGAGGCCGGAGGACTGCACGCAATCCGACACCGCCGCCGGCACTGTGCTGCGGCAGCGCGGTCACCGGGGGCGCCAGTAAGAAGCCACTTAATTCAATTGAAACGAAATTGCTTTCGTTTTAAGGGACGGCTCTCGGTTATCGAGTCCGCTCTCGTGCCCGACCGCTTGATTTGAAATTTACAAATCAACGGATGCTGATTTTCACTTTGCTGCCAAGCAGCCACTGCGGAGTTAGTCGTTTATTTGACGTGCGCCTTGACTTTTTGTGTGTCGTGTAAGTGGTTGCAGAACCGGCCGCGGCGAGACCAAGGGAACGGGAGTCCGTGCCTGAAACAGCGCACTCTGGGAGGGAAAATACGCACACGCATATTTACTTGAACAATACAAACGTTCCCAGTTGAGAAACGCTGGTAGTGCTGAACGCTGTACTG
Source organism: Gryllus bimaculatus (assembly GCA_017312745.1). Lineage (NCBI taxonomy): Eukaryota > Metazoa > Arthropoda > Insecta > Orthoptera > Gryllidae > Gryllus > Gryllus bimaculatus. The sequence continues at coordinate 1,130,442 of BOPP01000184.1, forward strand.
TAAAAATTGTGTATTGACTGACTTGAATAGTGATTGAAACGAGTTTCAACAGTTTTGAATTACTGCCTCATCCATCGGATTGCCATAATTTGACTCACAATGAATATTGATTTCGTCTGAATCAATTATCTACGTCATTATTCCTATAAATGAGGTGCATGTTATATCCCGGAAGGTGACAGTATTCCTTTCGCACTGACATTCGCCGCCTTACTGACACGCCGACTGACACGTCAACTTTCGGTTTTTCCTCTCTCCCAGCAGGGCACTGCCCCAACCGGGACAAGCTAATCTCACGACCGGTGTCCGACATGAGTGGTATGGTGGTGCATGTACGTTTGTGTATGTGTGTAAGTGAAACGCAGGAGACGAGAATGAGGAAGGAACGATCGCACGTGGACCGTTGAGCGTTTTATATGGTACTGTTCCGGCTTTCGCCTGTAATTAGACAGATAAACACAGAAAACGACATCAGTCAGCCACTAGTATTATTCTCCATATTGTGGTTGAATCCTAGCTGTATAGCCTGAAGCGAAATTCTGCCTCTAACGAGATTCGAACCATACGACCTCTAAGAATGTTTATCTCTCAGCTATAGCGTGTGTGTTCGCAGGCGGCCTAGCGTTGTGTTGGCGTAACTGAAGATTCTAAATGTGTGTGTGTGTGTGCGTAGTTTAACATATACCGGAGACCTGTAACCCTTTCACACATTTCCATATAAATAATGAAATTAAATTACTTTTCTCAATAAACATTATATCTCGTCACCTTTCATTTTCCTTGAATTTCCATGAAATCCCTTATTCTATTTGCCTTTCGGCATGCTCTCCCAAAAAATATTCATAAAATTTCACAAACCCTGCTCTTCGTTTACGGACAAACATCACTCATCAACCACCGTTTTCGCCAACTTCTGGATCACGAATTTAGGAGTATTCACTCGTATGTTTTCTCACTTTTATTGCCAAATGTTTTTCTTTACCCAACGAAACCTCTTAATTTTATTAGTGTGCTTTTCAGCGTTTGATGCATATTTTGTTTGTAAAAGAGATATTGGAATACAATTGTTTGATATCATCGACTGGTCGCGCTCTCTCAACAATTTTGCTGTGAATTAGTCGTGCGTTTTGGCCATCAAATATTTCATGCTACACCAGCCACATACCTATGCCGCTGTCTCTTTGGACCTGTTAACGAAATATTATTGATATCAATTATCGTTTAGTTAGTTTGTTTTTATTTTGAATACTTAATTGCAAGTTCGTAAATTCTTTTGTTTTAATACATTACTATTTTAATCAGCACTCCCAGAAGAAGTGTAGATCTTTGATTTCATATGGCTGAGAGGGCGGACTATATGTGTGAAGTTATTGGAATTTTAGCGTGTGCTATGCACTCGTAAGTCCTGAGGTATCGCTAGGTGACGGAGCTGGCTTTTGTCGTCAGTTATGTTGCATCATCACGAGGCTAGTGTTTAATTGCATTACTTCGAAGGAACGCCTCATGTTCGCCTCATGTGGGACTCATTCATTTTCGTGAGCGACTTCAAGAGGAGACCCAATATTGACACGTGTGATTATGAAGTTTCCTAAAGAGCTCTCGCTAGGTATGTAGAATGTAATTGTCTCTGCTGGCCGAATTAGAAAGGAGCAGCATGGAAGAGGACGTGAGATTCACAAAGAAGGGTCGGCGGCCGTATGCAGACCTTGTCGAGAGAAGCTCGACATGTTATTATTGCCAAATGTCTGTATATATATTACTTTTTCCTATGGCTTTTATCCACCCGACTGTCGGTTACCCTTTACATCCCGATGGGATGCATATTCGAGCATACATTAGACTCCAACACACTTGTGGTCTCCTCTGATCTGGGTTCAGCAAAACCCGAGGCCTGCCGCGACGACACATACATGAGAGACAAAGGACAAAATACCATGCCCAAGATGGGACTCGTACTCGCCATCTCAATGATACCTCGGCCATCAGGATATCTAATTACTTTTGAAAATTAACTACATTTAGCCAGACGATCGCATTTGATTATTTAAAATGTATCTTAACTAATCTTGTCATACAAATAACTCAATGAGTTATAATTCATGTACTATAAGTTATCTCCAATAAGTCTACCGGATGACGAACAATCAATGTTAGTGAAGTTGTAGGCTTCCGCGGCCAGAGTCATGTGGGTGATCTGGGCTGCCCTAGAGGAGGGTGAGTGCCCTGAGGAAGACCACGACAGGATGGTCGAAACGTCGGCAACACAGCCTTTGAGGCGGCGTCACCCGGACAGCCCATATCACCCACAATCCATGTTAGTGGTTTCCTCTAGAACGTGAGAGAGCATGACATAAGCCATAAATTATCACTTCTTACATAAGTACAAACAAGTCTTACATGAGTTTTTAAATTAGGCTTATAAATCGAAATTCTTGGGATTATTCGCGCTAGAGATCAAACGTAGACAGTTTTCGAGCCGGTACCGAGGCGAGCGGCTAGTTGAGAGGGGCGTGGCAGGCAACAGGAGTAAGACACGGAGATCAGGAGTGAGAGTTATTTGTTCATTTAGAATTTTGTATGTTGTATACACGTGTTTAATCCACCAGTAGTCAAAGCCAATAATTAAGGCCCCACCGCATTATAGCTCGAGCGTATTAGTGATCGGGTAGTCGTGGGTTTGATCCCCGCCAGGTGCTTGAGATTTTCCTGATGTGTTTAATATTGGGGAGGTCGTGACGCCAGCCGAGATTAAAGTCGTTTGTCGATTGCTCTGCACAATGATTTCCCTGATCGCTATGAGGTAGATGTCTACTTCAAAATTATGAAATTAATGACTTTTTAAGTTTTTTTCCATTTTTTATTCTCTTTTAAATTCTTCAAACCGTTTTTGCTACATTTCTTATTTTGTGAGATAATTTTGTTTCCAAGCAAGTCAAGTGTCAATCTCTTAGTGAGTGAGCTGCAGATGCATTTCCTCGAATTATAAATTTTCAGCGCATTTATTTATGTCAAACATCATAAATCATAAACTATAAAGGATAATAGAATAATTCCTTTTGCAGCATGTAACACATGATTTGCTCTAGTGCATGAACTATAATAGTTACAGTATCTCTTAAAGTTTTAGTTATATCAATGGAAATGTCCAAAATAAATTTATAAACAATTAGTTTTTCTCAAATAATGAAATACTGATTCTTTAGTTTTCACAATAGCTTTATCAGTCTAGTTCATTTACAAGAGCAATTGTGATTAATTTAAAAAAGAATTATCAAAATATATCAATTTATTATAGAGTTATAATGTTTAAAGTACTCGTAAAATCTAAAATTTTGCCGATTATTTATAAACAAATTGTGAAAAATTGTTTTTAAAATTATTTGATCTCTAAAAGCACAAAGAAATCAAATGCACAAGGGAAAACCAAATAGACCCAACATTCTTGTGTTAAGTAGACAGCTACCTTCAGGAGAGTGTCGGAGCAGCTGATAGAACACGGTTACCTTCCTTTCCTATCCTGTTACATTTCTCCATTCTTTGGGCCGACTACGTCTCCTCGTATGGCCTATTCTAGTGATGTAGAGAACGCCTGACAAGCTTCGGCGGTACGGAACATCGCGTGCATGCTGCGAGTCCCAGAGTCCCTTTGTTGTTCTTGGTGGGATAATCGAAAAAAACCTTGTATTGGGCACGAAACCGAAAGACTGAGTTTTGCTCCAATGAATAAATAGAACTCGTTATTGATCTCGAGTTTTGTTGGTTAAAGCAAAATATACGCTAAATATATTTTCTGTACCCCTATGTTTACTTAAATTTCATTGACATTATTTATTTTATGTATCACTTGTGTAAATTTGTTTGCGGTGTAGTTTGGCTTTTATATTCTCTCGCGTTTGTATGCCACTTTAATTGTTCTGCAGTATGATCCGAGTAATTAATAACACTTTTTGAAAAACCAGTATTCTTTAGTCAACCACAAAAGCTAATTAATGTTCTGCAAAAAGAGAGTGTCAAACATTGAACTATACATTTTTGAGGTTAATGACTACAACAGATGATGCACTCGAAAACACAAAACAAACAATCAATCTCTGTTCGTTCCTATTAAGTTATATGTTGCAGGTGTGCAATCGGTAGCGTGTCAGACTGTTGATCTCTTGTTCCCAGGTGCATGGGTTTCCCTTATGATAGAGTCTTATCACTCAATAAAGACAATTTTATTATTATTGTTCTTCTTCTTATTATTATTATTATTATTATTATTACGATTATTTAGGGTGTCTTAAAACAAATGTTACAAACTTCTAAAGCATATTTGTGACATGCAAACAATTACTCTGTCAAATTTTTAGTCATCGCAAATCGCACGGCGTATTCCACTCGCGTTCAAAATCCGCATGTTTCTGTCTGCTGTTCGACAAAAATGTACACGCAAAAGGCGCGGGTGTATGAAGGTGAGTCGCGACAGGTAACAAGGACGAAGACGAGAATGAGCCCCGATGGAGATCGGCGGGAAGCGTTAATGCATGTGTGTGCACTTGTGACTCTGTCCTCAGCACCCTACAAAGTAGTACCCTTTTATAGGTTAGTCATTTAAAAGAAACTGTTTTCCTAAAGGATCTGTATGTGTGCTATTGATTTTTGAAAGGGGAATATAAAGATGTCTGGCAATAAATTACAAATTTCTAGGACATGTATCGAAAGTAATCGCTTTCTGCCGACGGACTTATAGTAGAAATAACTGCGTTACATGCATTTGTACATGTGACATTTCCTTCAGAGTTTTAGGCAACCCCCGTATCCACAGATGTACAGTCAGAACACGAAATATTTTTGAACGTGATCTGTCAAACACCTGTGCACGGGCTACCTACAATTTAGGTGCAAACGTCACCTTTATTAATCCATATAACACAGTTACATGCAAATTCCAACTATATGTTCATTGACAGAAAGTGATTATTTTTGACCCCTCTTGTATAAATATGTTTGCGGTGTATTGTGGCTTGTTTATTCACGCGCGTTTGTATGCCACTTTAATTGTTCTGCAGTATGATCCCAGTAATTAATAACACATTTTGAAAAACTAGTATTCTTTAGTCAACCACGAGAGGTAATTAATGTTCTGCAAAAAGAGTGTGTCAAAAATTGATCTGTACATTTTCGAGGCTAATGACCATAACAGATGATGCACTCGCAAACACAAAACAAACAATCCATCTCTGTTCGCTCCTATCACGTCATGACCTAGAAATGTGTTCTGAAACACTTTATATCTCCCGTTCAAATATCGATGAACGGGAGATATGTCGTACGATTCTATGTCGTGTAAAGGCTCTCCCAGGAAAAAGTCAAATCCCACTGAGTGACACATAAATGTGTACCACTTACTGGAGTGTTTCGTCTATAAGCGCATACACAAACACTCAATACACCGATGCTTATTTGCTCGTCGCCGATCTCCATTAGAGCTCATTTGTGTCGTTCATCGTATTACCCATCACTTTCATTCACTCTCACAGCTCACTTTCATTCACCCACGCCGCGCGCGAGATGGTTTTTGGATAACTGCCAAAGCGTATGAAGGAACTTAACACGTGTTGAAGCCTCTGAATGGTTTGCGATTATTAAAAATCTGTAAATTGGAGTAATTTGAATCTTTTAGAATGTCGAAAAATCGCCAAGTCGATTCGTACAATTTGAATCGCTATGCTAGTTCATTTCCAAGTTCAGGGCAAGGCTCCAGTCATCGCATTCCCCAATTGACATAAAACACCCTTGCAACAGTCAATGCCAAATTTCGAACTCATAGTTGGCCGAAATACAGTTATCTTGATCCACTTCGTTCTTCTTACCACTAAACTACTTCTTTTCAATTGAATAGGCTCATTTCACTTGTTCCATTTATCCATATGTTAGCTATTTGTGAGTTTTATCTTAAAAGTTAACTCAAGGAGAACAAAATTGTTTGCAGCCAGTAGATTCCTATAAGTAGCACGCAGTCAGCAAAAATCAGGTTTTCATTTATCTGTAACCACATGGACTTTTATTACATAACTGCACACACAATTCACTTCATCTGGAGTTAGTTCAATATAATATTTCCACACAGACACATAAATGTTTTTCACACAAACACGTTCGTTCCACCAAGGCTTACGGTTCTTTTTTTTTTTTGAGTTGTACAAAATTCCCCCCCCGTGTTGCATTATGCTTTATCAATATTACGCCTGTTTTGCATATATTTAGCTGTTTGCTAATAACTACTAGCGCCCGTCGCTCCCTCTTTTTTCACACCACCATTCACCTGGTCTGTCTCTCCCCTCAACCCTCATCCCCGCGCTTTACTGCTGATGCTTGCCACGCCGCTTCTGACTAGCCGCCCATCGCGGCATCAACGAACACTGGTCTTGCAATCTGCCTTCTCGACGACCGAACACCTGCGTTTCTAGAGCCAGCAATGCCAAGATTCTCGATCTATAAGACTAGTTTAAGTTCTCACGCAAGACTTGTCTTTACTCGTGTAAGTAGTGATAAATTATGGTTTACCGCTTACCCTCTTCAGTTTTAGAGAGAATCCCTTCTTAAGTGGCAGTGTTCTCACATTGAAGAGATGTTTTGTCCTTTTCCTTCAGTTGTGACTACCATCATATCTATTACTAGTGCAACTTTTCTTGAACAATGGATTGAAGAAATGCGGATAGAGTGGGGATATTATTTACAAAATCGGCCCATAGATTTTAGGAAGCAATGCCAATCTCTGGAACATGCCTTCGCAACTTTCTCAATAATTTGCGTTCTAATTTTCTCAGGAGTTCGAGAAATCTCCTGTGACAGATCTTCACCTGCTTGGAGAAAATAACGAATAGAAGTTCTCGTCTTCAAAATAAAATTGTTTCTATTTCCCGCCATTGAAGATACGTGTGGAATGTTGTCATCAGTGCTCGCTGCGAGCTTTTGCCTTCATCTGTTTATTGTTTCAGAGAGGGGGTCATCGTTCAAGAAAAGTTGCGCTAGTAATACCGGAGACCCACGGGTCCGTATTACAAATTTCTCTATGTTAATGTTGACAAAATCTTTAAAAATATTTTCAGCAAGAAGGTTTTGTTGCAAGGCAAGGATTCCATATTCGATTCATTGTAATGAGTCAGTTGAGACTTAACTCGTGTTGCAACATCCCTCTTAAGAAGTTTGTTTTTTTCATGAGTTTGATTTGAAAGTGGAATTCAATTAAAACAGCAAAAACATCTATTTACAACTCATGTTTATACTATCTGCACTACGTGCATTAGTTTTACTATTGTTAACTATTCATTTACCAATTTTCTTTTATACTTTTACGAGTATTTACAATTTGCCACGGAGTCTGAAATATTTTTCTCCTCTTTCCTTCTTTTATTTCTCTTATTATTGCGGTGGTTTCCAAGATTTTATGCTTGTAAGTTTACATGAACTCGAGATAAAAAAATATACTAAACTTGTATGAGAGTGTCTTTGGCTTCCTCATTCCGAAATGGCTTACTTGACTCCTATTGGCACCTGGGCCGTCAACATTTCTTCCGTTTGACAAAAGCTATCTTTAATAATAGTTTTAGAAATAACTAATGTCTAAACGGAAGAATGGGGAGAAATTTGTAGTAGATATTGAAAAATATATAAAAATATTCTCGCCTAAACACACTATATTTAAATACATTGCAAAGATATCTCTCAAATACTTGTCTAATGATAACCGAAAATATTACAAAGCTACTGTTCACATTTAATTTTTCTAATGTTGAAAGTGGTTAAAGGAAAATAAAGATGTCAATTATTAAACTCATAACTGAAAAATAGTTGAACTTATTACGTAAATTCTACTCTCGATTCAAAACCATAAATGTAATAAAACAAATAGAGAAACTAAAAAAACATTCCTGATAGATTTGTGATTCCCGACTTCACTGCCATTGAATGGAACCTATCAGATGGCAAGCACTTAGAGATGACTGAACTGAAATGAATGCAGTTTGCGAAATCGTTATTCACATCGAAAGTTTTTTATTCTGGCTTTTTCAATGCATTTCCTGTTGAGAGAAATTGTTGAGAGCAGTCATTTTTTTGCCAATACTCATATAGGTATCTCTCTCTTCCATTCCTCTCTTTCTCTCTCTCTCTCTCTCTCTCTCTCTCTCTCTCTCTCTCTCTCTCTCTCTCTCTCTTTCGCCCTCTCTCTCACTGTCACTCACACACACACACACACACATACATCAAAACCACGCAGACACAGTCACGCCCAAAGAAAGAATAACAACAACACGATTCTGCCGAATCTGATCCTGCCCACTTGCTTGGGGAGCCGGCTGGGAAAGCCCGGCCGGAGTGACAGGAGGGGGTGGGGGCGGCGCGGGCGCTGAATACAGGGAGGTGGAGAGAGAAAGAGTGAGAGGGAACGTGGGAAATCGGCGAAGCGGAGCGACGCGGCGCGGCGCGTAGGCGACCGACCGACCACTCGCTTCATCGATGGGTCGATCGATAGATCGTTCGCGGCGGGCGATGGTCCCGGAGGCGGAGCCGAGGGCGGGGGGACTGGCCGCAAACACGCGCCCCGCCTCGCCGCACGGCGGCTGCTGCCGTGTTTATAGAGGGTGTCTCCGAATGAGCTCGCTCGCTCGCGAGCACAAAAGGAAGACGAGGGCTGTAGAACCAAGTACCTGCAGTAACACAAGCATTTAACTTTGCAGGATACGTGTAGCTCAAATTAAAATTACCATTTTTACGCGCCTTGAGTGGAGCCAGATCGTCCGTGAAATATCCGTTTTCGAAAAATACCTACTTACGGTTTAGGAGCTAGCTGTGTTCACAGACTGACGGACGAACGGACAAACAGACAGACGTGGACGTATTGCCGTCAATTTGTTTTTTGGCGTTAAAGATCCACAAACAGGAATTCTGGCTACAGCACCTGTTAGAGAATTTCTTTCTTAATTTAGCAACTCCATTTATCCACTTTTTCCTTATCAGGGCTCGGCAATGAATTTTTTTGCCGAAAATCCCCCGTTTCTCCCCGCAACATTTCCTAATTTTCCCTACACCACGTACATTACTCCGTATATACCCGTACGTATGCATACGGGAAAGTAGAAACGTATTCAAATGATGGAAGACGACACTTGGCGCTTTACAAAAATGAATAATTATAGTTGGTATCCCCTGCAAGGAGACGAGTCTTGGCACACTTTTATATTTGACCCATATTTCTGTTTTTAACGTCGCGTTGCCTTTTTGTAGTTTCACGTGCCTTGAAAACTATTAAACGCTTTCAAGAATTGATCAAAATACTTGTTTTTACTTTCCCATACACATCCGTTTATTTAGAGTAAAATACGTATTATAAGGAAAGTTATGTAATGCTGCGGAAAATATTTTACGATATTTCTACGGAAATACACGTTTTTGGGGTCCCCTCATACCAAAAAGTGTTGTTTTTTTTCAAAACGTTCATTTGTTCATCCGTCCATCTGTTAGTACGTCCGTCCGTCCGTCTGGTGTCTATGAACACTGCTTGTAGGTAAACCATGCGTAGGATGTTATTCAAATTTAAGAAAGCCCTGTCTATATAGCTGGATTCGAATCTTTGAGACTTTGAAAAATTCTTTAAAATTTGGGGGTACTTAAAATGAAGTTCTCCGGACATTTTCAATTTCTTTTTCAAAAACAGTGCCAATTTTTTCTTTAAATTTCTTATAAAAATATAGTAACATACACTTTAAAAAGAGGCGTAGGTCCGATCATCGACACCTGTTGGTTGGTAAATATTGAGGCCTCCTGAAAATGAAACGATACATTAAAACAATTTGAAATCAGTTTAACTGTGCATCTCCCACTGCGCTCTAATGACGTTATAATGATAAGTTTTTGAATGATTAGCCAGAATGATGAGAGTTTGTTTGAAGCAATATACCTACGGACAGACATACACAACTCTATATTTACATTTAACGGACAGTCATTTCTCATCAAGAAATTTTCAGAGATTAAAATGTGTAATCCTTTTTTAGCATTTTGGCTGCTTTCTAAGACGTCGCGTTAAAAAACCTTACCCATGTCGCTGGTGCATTTCTGGCAATCCAAACCCCACGGAACGTTTCGCCCTGGGTGACGCATGGTAGGCTCATTTCGTAGGAATGACAAGCAATACACATACAAATGCAATTTTTACAGTCTACGTACCATCAATTGACTCATTATTATATGGCATTAAGAGGATCGATTCCTACAGTTAAATTGATAAAGAAAAAGGTGTATGATGGTAATCTAAAAAATAAATCAACAGCTGGAAGATCAATATTTAGTCGAAGAGGCGTCCATTTACAAAAAGTATATTTACTAACGTCAAATTAAAACATTGTAAGATAGATTTTAGAAAAATAATCACCAAATTTATGAAAAATTTAACACGTTATCCTAAATAATGTATTTAAATCCAAATAGTACAATATATTTCTCTTTTGACTCTCTTCCATCATTTATTCAACACACTTTCAGGCACGTGCAGCCTGGTGGCATAGTAGCTTAGGCACGACACCTACGTACACGTTACAAATGCTGTGGGTCCCAATTTCGCGTAAGACGTACATGTTTTCAGTTGTGTTGTGACATGGTGTACGTACCCAGTACATCATGTACGATCTTGATTCCTTCCTCCAATTCCTGGAGCATATTGATTGCGATGTTCTTGCGGCGGCGATGGTGTAACGGTTAGCGTACTGGACTGTTGTACCCAAGCTCGCGGGTTCAAACCCGATCGAAGCCGGGGATTTTTAAGGGCGAAAAAATCCTTCGTACGGCTTCCTTCGGAGGGGAAGAAAAGCCGGCTGTCCCATGTTAGTAGATTTACTTGCATGTAAAAGATCCTCAAGCTAAATGACGCCTCTGAGCTAAATTCAAATCGCCTGTTTTCTCGCCCAAGAAAATACCTCCTTTCTCTGCCTAGTTGGTGAAAGGAGCGTAGCGAAATTTTGCGTGTCAGTACGGAAGAGCGGGCCTGATGGCCCGCGGTCTCGCCATGTAAAATGAAGGCAAATTCAATTCAATTTCATTCAATGTTCTTAAGTGTCTGAGGCCGCTATGAGGGATTTTCCAACAAGCTACATAGCTAGGTCGAAATTCACACGACCGCTGGACAGAGAATTCTAGCTGTTCTAAATAATCTTTTGAAATTTAATTTGAATTGAATTTTGCCTATTTTACGTGGCAGAAACCTCGGGCCATCAAGGCGCTCCTTCCGTCTGACCAACGCAATTTTCGCTACGCTCAACTGCAAGAATCTTTAACTAATATTTCCGGTCTATACTATTAGGAAACGAAAAATTCAAAAATTTTCAAAACAAAATATAGTTTGGGGCGCGAAGATGGCAAGAGGCAAGATATGCGCACGTTCCAATAATCCAACTAAGACAGTGGAAATAGAAACTAATACGGAAAAGTCTGTGCCATTCTAGCACGTACAACACAAGAAGTTCAGTTTCTCTTGATCAATAACAGGTGCATTCGCAGAGGGTCCGCTTCGTGATCTTTTCCTTGTTTACCTCTCCTCTTTCTTTCATCCCCCTCTTTACACTCTCGAGTACTACACTATTACATGTCCGGGAAACCAGATGGGAGCATACAGCTTGATAAGTTTAGGGTGACTAGCCCATTGGCTGTGATACTCGATGTGGGAAAACCCTCCAAGTCGATGGTTGGTTGGCGGGGATGGATCTCACTCTCCAGCGGAAGAGAACACGCTTCCACCGTTGGCTGTGATACCTCGATGTGAAAACGCCTGGCCAAGTCGATGGGTTGGTTGGTGGGGATGGATCTCACTGCTCCCAGCGGAAGAGGAACACCTCCACGTTTGGCTGTGATACCGTCGATGTGAAAAACCCTGCCAAGTCGATGGGTTTTGGTTTGGTGGGGATGGATCTCACTCTCCAGCGGAAGAGGAAGCACCTGCCACCTTCGAAATATAACACGCACTTAGCTGTTTTCTGAATTATGACTTCATTAATTGGCGGTACTATTGTGGCGTATATTGGAAACGATGTGTTTAGGAACTAAAAATCTGGTTTATCATGACCCTAAAGGACGGATTATACCGTTTATTATAGCCGCAGTCGACACAACAATACTTTTTTTGCATGTCTCTTAATATTTCGGGAAGAGTACCCTACTTCATGGACCGGATTGACGGATAAGATTGATGTTTATTCCAGCATGAAGCTATTTTAACGTTTAAAGCAATGTTTCACAATGTACGAATGATCACATGCGTGCAACCTTAATTCCTGCGTGAGGTCCCTAACGCTTACTCTGGCGTCGGTTTTACATGGACCCGACTTTCTGTTCACGAAATAATGTTCTTTGTACTGTTTTTTTCAGAGGTTTATTGTGGTTTAATATTATATATAAATGTAGAAATAATGAGTAATCAAATTTCGCAACGTTTCATAATAAAAGAAGAAATTAATTTGACACATTGGTTTTTCCGATTACACTGTGTAAATCATGCACATCTG
>BOPP01000184.1:1159102-1189778 GCA_017312745.1 Gryllus bimaculatus
CTGATATTATTATAGGCACAGTCGTCACTTATTATTATTATTATTATTATTATTATTATTATTATTATTATTATATTATCGTTAATGATACACTGATGAACCGTTGAATATAAAAATGTTTATGGTATAAAGCTTAATAGAAATCGTAATCATAACTATAATTTAATGACAAATTATTATATTTATAATTTAATATCAGTAGGTATGAATTTATAGGCGCATCTCTTCGATGAAATAATTTTCTGATTGGTAAGACATTAAGAGTCATAAATTTACGTTTTCATTTGATTTTATTAATATACTGTAAGGATATGAAAAATCGTAAATATTTCACCTCTGAACTTTGAAAAGCCTATGCTCTCTCAGTGAATTTAGTCACTTAAACACTGAACTCAGTGAAACCTTAATATTTAGTATCTGATATGGAAAATAAACAGTTCGAATGAAGTTGAATACGGACATCTCGACTTTCGAATTACGGAGAGGAACAGGACAATGTTTAAGATTTAGACCAACACTGACTGATGCAACAATTTTATATAATTCAAATGTATGAAAATTCAAAAAATGTTAATTGGTTTAATTGTTTACATTTCTAAACTTTCCCAAAATAATAAACTTATTAACGTCCTCACTATGCCCTTGGCGTCAGAAAAAAGCACGAGAATTTCGTGTCCAAGAGATTTTATACGCTCAGGTTCTTTAGAATTATATACGCTCACAAGAATTTCATCCATGCAAGAATTTCATTCATGCATCAAGCAGTTCATTAATATAGGAGAACAAAGAACGTTCCGTACAGAATATCGGTCAAAACATTAAAAAACATGTAAAGGTGAGAAAGAAACAGAAACGTTCCCATGTTTAAAGCAAACGTTCCTAATATAGGTATTGTGGTGCGTTATCGTTGGCATTTTTCATGATATAATTATAAACGTTGTCATTGCCAACAATAGTATTTATTATAAGAGCATCTTTCGATGGCTTAGCCATCATCATCAGTTGTCTGCTTATTGGAAGCCACAGATGGTTGTCGTTTTTGTGGCTTCCATTCAGCAGACAACTGATGATGATGACTAAGCCATCGAAAGCTGCTCTTATAATAAATACTATTGTTGGCAATGACAAAGTTTATAATTATTTCAAACGTTCCTAATCCGGGTGATGAATTTAAACATTTTAAATTGTTTATTATTTAGAGATTTTATTTATTGACGTCAAAAACAGTTAAAAACTGTGTGTGACGAGCTATGGGTAAAAGTTAATTTGAAGTTACATTTATGTTTAGAAGCAAAACAAGGGACCATCACAGCATTAGCTCAAGGATCAAGGAACCTGAACGACAATCTGATCGAGATGGGGGGCCATTGACCCAGAAGCTGAAGTACAATAATTGTTACAGGTTCTTTAGAATTATACAATCCAAATGGTAAATAACACATTAAATGTTATTGTTAAAATAAATATTTCTTCCCACAAGCACTCTCCTTCCTCCTCTAAACCACAAAGGCAAACTTCTCTTAGTGAATATTCAAATAAATTTAAAAAAATAGTGAAGGGTTGTTCCGAGACCTGCATTTGTCTGAGGATGACCATGTAAAATCATTGTATGTAACGTTGTGCCCGTCAAAACCACCGAAAGACAAAAGTCGAACGGGAATATATATGATATTACTGTCCTTTTGGAAACTCTATATAGTCTCTTAATTAAAATATATTTAAATTACAATCAAGATCTAAAACCGATTGAGATGACTATGTCGCAACAATCGTTGCTGCTGCAGCGCCCTAGTGTTCTAATGTTCAAGTTCGAACGGGTTTTTGATACTAGCTACATAGGTAGGTCGTAGTCAATAACTGTCTGGAAATAAAATCTCAGGCCCGGTTCCTTTGTCCGAGAGAGATAATGAAAGGACAAGGAAGAAGGAAAAATCTCGCGCGTTCCGTGACCAGTTGATTAGGATACTGCTCCGATATTCGCCTGGTGTTGATCGGAGAAACTAAAGAAAATTACCGGTCAGAGCAGCCGGTTGCAAGAATTCTCTTCCTGGTAACGACTGAATTCGACCTAGCTATGTATCTAGTGTCGAACATCCTGTTACTGTAGGGACTCGAATCCTAGATCCTCCCAGTCAGAGGCACTGCAGCAACATCAATTGATGCCCTGAGCCACCTAACCCGGTTTGAGGTTCTTGGATGATTCGAGCAGTGGTAGCGGTGGTCGTTGAAGCTGATGATTCAGAGTGCCGGGGGCTGGAACATTGCAGGCTCTATCCCGGCCGGGTGGCGGAAATTTCCTTGTGATGAACATCAGCGAGTTTGTGGCGGCTGCCGGGATCGAGTTTGTAGTAGCTCCCCTGAGTGGATTAGTGGCTGTCACTTATCACTTCCAGGTGAATTAAGGGGCAGCATCCTCTACAAACAGACCCTCAGACCGCAAGCAATCTTCCCTTGCCATCCATCTCCTTCAATCCGGACGTGGGCGTCGGGAGGTACGTCCTGCACCTTTCTATTCATATTCTGCATACTTCTCCGGGGAAAATGGCAATAGCAGAAAATGAGTTAATATTTGTAAAAAGAAGTAAATAAGGAAATAGTAAGAGTGTTTACTTAATTAGGAATTGATAAAATATATTTAATTACAGTTATTGTGTTTCAATTTTTGGGGGGGGGCGATTTTTGGGTGGCGTTTGGCAGACTAAGAACAAACTACGTCGGATTCGCATTAGATTTGCGAGATTTTGTCTTCTCATTGCACCCAATAAACCACTTCATCTTCTTCTCTTTCATCGTCGTTTTATGTTTTGTCATCTTCGTCCACGTTCTCTAATTTGTCATCGTTTTTGTCTTCATCCTCGACGTTGTCTTCGTCTTCCTCCTCGTTCTCGTCTTCGTCCTCATCCTCGACGTTCTCTTCGTTTTTGCGTTTGTCCTCACCTGCGTATTTCTCTTCATCCTCATACTCGGCGTCGTCGTCCTCGTTCACGTCATCGCCTTCGTCTTCGTGCTCATCCTTGTTCTCGTGGTTTTCTTCTTCGAGGTAGAAATACAGTAGTATGATGAAGAAACGATGGGGCGCGGTTCATGGCTCGTTGTTTAAGGAAGTACTTATCTATTAACGCGAGTAACTCATTGGAAGAAAACGATCAGAGCAGCAGGTATCTGATTTGAGTGCTGTTTAGCCTCCAACAAGCCATGTAGAGTCTAGCATTTAATGTATAAAATTTGCTATTTTCTAATTCCTCCCTATACACGTGGCTTCTATTGAGAACTCTCAATCGGTCATTGAAGCGCTTGATAAAACGCAGATTGACTAGAAATGAAAATGAGATCACATTGAACTTATAACACTGAGTCACAGGACAGCGAGATTCCAAGGGAACTGCTATACATTTAATGTGGTACATTGTGGATTACCACAAAATATCTGCTACCACCACGGAAGCTATACATTTAGTTTCTTGTTTCATATTTTACCACTTGGATTAAAGAAGTGGGATGTTTATTAAAATAATAATACAAGTATAATTTGCATTTCTCCTTGGATTGTTTCTCTCTGTGCTCGGACACAAAACAAAGAAATTAATAACTGGAATTTATCATGTGGAATTCGCCCCAGCAAAAGAACGACACGTAGAATCAATATTAGTACGTATTAAAATTAAATAATAATAATAATGATGTTCAAAGTAATTAAAATTAAAATAACCGTCCTGGAAACCGCTGAGTCTGGAAGGCCGGAGCTGCCTCGTGCACGAAAAACCACGCCCCACACAGGACATAGACGTTTGTGTGTGTCCGAATACAATATACGAGTTCCTCTACCGTTACCCCCAAGTTCAAAAAACAACAGCATATACGTGGTCGCTGTATGACCCTGTAGTTGAAAAGCGCCGTTAAAAAATTTAAAAAGGAATTGAAATTATTATATGAGTCGCCATTGCCAACAACATTGTTTATTACAATAGCATCTTTCGATGGCTTAGCCATCATTATCAGTTTTGTGATGCGTGCAAGCCACAAAACAACTACGAACATTAATGTTGGCAATGACGACTCTTATAATTACTTCATTGTAAATGCCAACGATAACTTACTACAATACCAATATAAAAAAAGAAATTATTTAAAATCACATAATAACATCAGCATTAAAATACTTATATAAAATGTAGGACACTTTGAACTCAATATAAATTTCACAATTAAAAATATAATCATCCAAAACTAAAGAAGACCAACTATTTTGATTTAAACCAAACAAAACAACTTTAAAAAATACAAAGAACAGCTACTGCGACATTCCTAGTTGTTTTTTATTAAACCTCCAAAACAATTGTCAGGGCTACCGTAGACAGAATTTTGTAGTAGGAACTTAAAAACACTGTAAAGTCGTATGCGCTATTCCCGTTACGTTCAGCTAAAACATTGTAATGTGCGGTGTTTAAATTAGGGCTACATATTCTTAAATTTTAGATTTATATTTTGGTTTATATTTAGATTTATTTTGTCAAAAAAACAGTATAACCTGTATTGACGTAACGGGGTGAAGATCATCTGCGCACGATTTCTTAAGTTCCAGAATTCCTTCCCATAATTTTAACTATAAATAGTTGAAAGATGTGTAAAATTTTAAAATTAATAAATGAAAGTAAATTTTAAAGAAGCGCTAGATAAGCAATATTTGAAAAAAATGACATTTTTGTTCCAGAGTTATAGAAAACTCATTTGCATCGGTAAACGAATTGCAAGTAACATTTTTCTGCATTGCTAACAAAATAGTAACTCGCCCTTACTTCTGCTCCTACCATTACAAGCAAGGGGAGAGTTCTTTCTTTCTGTAATACCTTAGTTCTTCTCAGGAATGTATTGTGATGTGATTACTAAGTTAATGGAATGTGTTCCCTGAGAGGGCGTTTTCCCACCTCCTACGTGGTGTTTTCCGGACAGTTCCTGTCTTCAGAAACGCCAGGGGCTAATGCCAGCAAGGTCACGGACCGAGAATATATAGCCCAGTCGTCTACATTAACTCAGGTAGAGAAAGTGGGAAAAACAAATTAACTTTTGTCATAAGCAAATAAAGAATTCTTGAAAAGGTAAGGGAAATGAAAAAATCAGACATCCAGGGATTAGAGTTCTGCAGGTTTAACTGAAAACAATGGTTTTGATATCCTCTAATTAAGTTTTATGAATTCGTCGCAAATCGTTTTAACATCTTTCGAATCTTCGAACGACAAAATTACTAGATTTAAAGAAGAATATTTCAGCATTCTTCGTTTTCCTTGATGATCAAATGTCAAATAGATAATATGTGAATGCGTACAAAAGACGAAGATGGGAGGCCGCGAACTCATTTGTCTTTATCGCAAAAAACGAGAGAATCACGAGTCTCGTCAGTCGAGTCTGTTGTCGAATCAAAATGTGAAATTGAAATTAATCACTACTATGATTCACTTACGTGTGGCACGCATATTCTACTCAATGAGTTTTAGTGGCTCTGTAGTTAAATTGAAAATTACGGGTTTTGTCAATCGAAATCTGTAGTTCAATAAAAATGTGGACATAAATGTAATCCCAACGACTATTTTTGCTTTACATTTCACACCCAATGAGTTAGCGATTTTATTGAAAATTACATTTCTGGATTTTGAAATTTCGATAGATATCTAATCATGAGAATGTGTAATAAAATCACAAGACAATAGTTTTCCTGTAAAATAATTATATTCTCTAACGGTTTGCTTTACAAAGCGTTAATTTTTATCTCTTCTTTTGAGAGATTCTGCCAAGCTTAGGAGAATGCTTTCGTGTTAATGAAATTCCAGTGAAGTTCCGTAGACAGTTCCAGTAGACAGTTCCGAAGCTAAATAGTTTCCGGATGTGGCCAAAACTGGAATCCAGGCCAATTTCCAATCCAATTTCCTCCAAAATAATATACAAACACATGTCTACGCTTTAACGCTCTAATTTCCAAAGTACTATTGTGTGCGGCGTGTGCTGTTGGAGCTTTCTGGCAGCATGTTTTTTCAACAATTAGTGCTTTGTTGTGTTGCTGAATATTTATTACTACAGCGCTAAAAAGTGCAGACCGTTTGTTATATGAACATTTTTACTTTCCCGTATTCGTACGTATATACAGAGTAATATATGTAGTATAGGGAAAGTTATGTAATGCTGGGGAAAATAGATTTCGATATTTCAACGAAAAAAATACGTTTTTGGGTCCTCTTGTACCGAAAAATTGTTGTTGTCAAAATGTCTGTCCATCCGTCCGTCCGTCAGTCTGTGAACACCACTAGCGCCTAAACCATACTAATGATATGTTCCAAAATGGTTATTCATCGGTCGATCTGGCTGCGGCGGAAAAAATCTTTCTTCAAAATTTGGGGATAGCCCCAACATTTTCAAAATTATCTTAAAATCGGATCCAAATTTTTTCCTTAATTTTTTTCTGTATAGAGTAGAATATATTTCTAAAGGTGGCATAGGCCCTAGTTTCACAGTTAACTCTAAATTTTCGAAAATTTCAAAAGTTTGAAAATTTTCGAGCGTCTTTCTACAACTACACAATTGAAAATAGAGACTTTTCATTCAAATAAAATTGGTTCTCCATAGTGAGTTCTTTCATTAAGGTCATATATTTTTTTTAAATTGTAGTATTTTCTGAGCAATAATGCGTACTATTTTAAAAAATAACGATAAAAAGATTTTCTTAAAAACGGTCTCAAATTTTTCTTTCAACTTTCGGTAGGGATTGTTCTAAATGCACTCTATAAGATGTTATAAACGCCATATTACTCTATTTTGTTTTGTTTTTTCAAAAAATAAAAAATGTAATTTTTTGACTTGTTTCTCGCGTTGTTAATATTTACCCTAGCGGCAATTTTTCACATTGTATTTATGAGTACATGTGCTTTGAATAATATCAAAAAAGAGTCACAAAAACTCACTCTTTTCTAAGAAAATAGCTAAAAATTTTGCATTTCCAGAAAAGCTTGAACGCCATTTTCTCAAAAACTGCTCCAATATTTTTCTTAAAACTTTTTGAACAAATAATGCTAATTTCACTCTTTAATATGACGTGCAGCTCATGTGGTATTTTTATTTGTATTTCAAAAATTACATAAATGTAGTTGTTTTGAAAGATTCCTCGTCGTTAAAATGCATATTTCCAGTATTTTGTAAACACTATCGTATTTCTGAGCTAAAGTGCTTGATTTTTTTTCTGGTGAATTTTTTCGAAAACTGAAATATTTTCTGTGACAAATAGATTCAAATTTTGAATTTACAGTTGCGCCTAAATGCCATTTTCTTAACAATGGCTCCAAATTTTCAAAGAAATTGGCCATTAATAACGAGGTTTTACTGTTCTTCAATACTCTTAAAATAATAATTCATTTATATTATTAGGATATCGAAAAATTAAGAAATAATTTTAAAAAAATAACTTTGGTTGGCGAGAGGTGGCAGCTGGTAAGAGTATGAAGCATGTTCGAATAGATAGCCGAGACCAAAGAAAATACACAACTAATAAGAGAAATTCTGTACCATTCCGTAGCATCACAATTTTTTATATAAGAAAAAGCAAAACCGCTATACCTTAGCTGCCTATGCCCCGTCATCTTCAGTGCGGACCAACCACCGTTTCTTTTTCATCGGCCTCTCCCTCCGACTTAACCAAAGCCATATAGTAGATAAGCATGGTTTTAGGTGAAGATTCGAACCGACCCGAAATGAAATACAAAAATATGTATATGCTTTAACAAAAAACATTTGTTTCCTTTTGATTAAACTGTATACAATAATATTCCTAAATAGCATCCAATATTTATTAAAATATTTGTTTTAGATGAAACAAAGTATTTAATAATCCCCTCTAAATTTAATACATTTATAATATATACATTAATATATACATATCTTTATATACATTTAATATCTTTATATACAATATACCAAGGAAAGTAGATTATGTCGTACCGTCAATAACAAACCATTGTCACAAAACCGACAAAGTGTGATGCTATTGAATAAGTAATTGGCACCCGTCTATGACAGGTGCGAATTCACTAGGCAACACATATTTATCATTGCGCATAAATAAGAAATAATGTGTCCTAAGACTTTAAAACGTTTCTCTGACCCTATGATAAAAATAATAATAATAATAATAATAATAATAATAACAATAATAATAATAATAATAATAATAATTTTGTAGCATAATTTCATCTCATACGAATCAATATTAAAACAATAGTGACCTGAGGAAATGGAAACGGCGAGTCACAGTGTATTCACTGTGTAATCAGTTATATATACTGAGATATATAAGCCAATACATAAATACAATAATTGTGAATTATTAAAAAGGTGTGCCATAGACAATCAGAAACGAAATTAAAAAATAGAATTATTGAATTGAAATCAAAATATAAAGAAAGTAGAAAAAATATAAAAAGAAAGCATATCAAAAGCCCTGCCTTACCGAAAGCGACCGCATATGAACGATCGCGAATTTTGCCGAGTTGGTTGAATAAATAAGCTCTAAGATTGCGATACAAAGCATCAAATTAAGCAGCACAATGCACTGGCAGAACAAGTGTAGTGCCAGCATTATGCAAAGTTCTAAAATTCTTTCAGTTGAGATCGAAAAGAGTCTCATATTCTCACGAATATAAGGGGATTGTCCAAACTTCAAACGATACCAAATTCTGGGCTTGCGATTCGTTTTGTATACGGTACCTCTACTCTGTAGAACATGTCATAAGTTCATTTCTGAAATAATTCTTTACAAAGTAATCTTTCACTATCAAATTTATTGCAAAAGATGAAATATTTAAAGTCATTTTATTACAGTTTTTGGAGAGAGGCTTTTCTAGACATTACGTAAGGTTTGGGAAAACATTTAATATTAAAAACCCGATCCGGATAGTCGAGATCGCTAGGGCAGTAATGTCGTGGCGATCTACGATTGAAGCGGACCATGCGGTAATATGCAAGCAAATGTGCAAAAGAACAATTGGTTTCTTAAGCCTTATTCAAGAAAATTAGACTGATTTGAACCTTCCATTCCATTTTTCCGAAATTTCACTCTCATCTCGGTACTCCCACTCAGTAGCGTGTGTCATCAGAAACGCGTAGAATTTGTGAAGTATATCGTAACTTTTCAGGAATAATTGTAAGTCAAAACAACTTAAAATCTATATTTCCGATGAATCAGTTAAAAAAACATTATGCGGAATTTTTATCTCTGACATTATACCAATTGCCGCTCGGTAGCAGATAAATCACTATTTTACGGAGGAACATTTGTTTTCTTTTTATGGAAATAAGTGTCCAAATATTCTGTTTTATAAAATCCATTCCCAAACATTAAAAAAACCAAGAGACATTAAGAGTTTTGAAATATCTTGAATATCGGCGATTAATGGGAATCAAATGACGTTTCGGAGAAATTAAATCGCGCTCTCCCGTACAAAAGAGGATTTTTCTGTTACAACAGTATTAATGAAAAGCTACGATATGGAATATTATATTAGTTATTTTATTTTCTATGTAATTTAACTCCACTGCTGAGCAAAATTATAAAAAGTTTACTCTCGCACGTCCCCGGGCCACGACGTAACGAATAGTAACGAACGAACGTAAAGAACGGACGAACCAATAGAGGCGCTCGATTGATTAATTTATTATTTTTTCTATTTCCTGGCGTGTCAACGGCTGTGGTCATTAGTCCTGTAAGTGCAGTGCGTACTTTATCACGGGAAGAGACGATGTTCTTGCTGCTGGATGATGAGATCCGGTGCCGAACGTCTTGTCTGTGTTTGTATCGGTTTTCCCCAGCCAAGAATCTCTCATCAGATGGTAACGGCTACTGTCGACAGAAGCTGTGTTTTCGTTTGGTGCATGTAAGAGTACGTGTGTGTAAGTAAGGATTAAGGGAGAAGGGAAGGAACGATCTCGCACGGTCCGTGGACTGTTGTTAGGGTACTTCTCCGATATCTGCCAGGTATTGATCGGCGAACCATGGAAAACTACCGATCAAAGCAGCCTGACTCTAGAATTCTCCTCCAGACAGAGGCGGAAATAGATCCAGCTAACTAGATCGTGCCGACAATTCTGCTACCGTTGGAATTCGAATCCTAATACCTTCCGGTGAGAACTATTTATAAATAACTCACCAATTGATACCATGAGCCTCTTTGAGAATATTGCTAAAATAGTGGCCTTTTGGGTCTCTGAGAAAACACTCTCAATTGATCTCCGAACAGAATTTTGGAGATAGTTGATGGCGCTGATACACATTTTTTTTGTTAAATTAAGTTAATTTCATTAACCATTTGAAACGAAATACCAGTTTATGAAAGGTTAAATCACACATAATTTAATGTGCATTACCATACACCAGTTTGACTCATGCAATCATTCTTCGCTTTGTAATTTACTATTTTAAACGTGAAAATAGCTTGGGGTGACGCGCGTGAAGGCTCAGTTCGACGTTTCGACCATCCTGTGCGTGGTCTCTCCTTCAGGGCTGGTATGCCTGAGAAGACACGACAGATGGGGAAACGTCGCAACTCAGCCTTTCGATGCGGCATACCCGGACGCCCAGATCCCAACATGACTCTGGCCGCGGAAGCCTACGACTTCGTGAAAATAGCTTCATAGTGGATCCCAACTCCGAACATTTCGAACTGTTCGGGTTAAAGAGTGGCAGTTCCCACCAAGAATGTAATAAAACCTATAAAACTGTCTTATTTTGTTGATTATGGTACATGAAAGCCTGGTTTTTACGCCTTAATACGCATCGTTACCGAATAATGGACGAAGGTAACTTGTGCAGCATAACATGTGCTGTGGGTTGCGTCTTCCCTTTCCCTGATGTAATCTGCGAACTTGCTGTTGTTTTCAGCTTAAACCTTTTATAAACAACGCTGAGCGGCATTTCCCTTTCCAGCCGCTTACGAGATTTTGCGACGATGGTTCCTTACAAACTGTTTTGAACCTAAATACAAATTTTGAAGACTGATTAACAAGGAAGTATTCTCTTTGGTAATGTGTTGATTACGGAGACTATGTAAAACTCTAATAAGCGCACCATCATTATTTAAACTCAATTTCATTAAAAAAAAGTGTCTAATTTTTATAATAAACTACTCGTAATTGGTGTGATTCATTAATGAAACATTACGACATAATGATTACAAAATCCTCATTAGACTTCAATTAATAAAAAAATTGTACGTAATTACGAGTTCATTTACCGCGTCTTCTAAAATCCCCATAACATTTTTTTGGAATTCATTTCTATTTTATTTTGTTTATTTTATCACATTTTCAAACCATCTGATTCTCAGAACACATGTTACGCGCGGTCATGGTGCTCCACCAGAGGAATCAGGGATTCACGCATGAGAAACCGATAGTGTGCGCCACGAATTTGCATCTTATTAGACGTAATAAGATACAATGCTTCCCACCTGCGTCGCTTAAGTAGTGACAAGAAGGTTTCCTAGAATATAATAAGAATTCATCTTATCCTTTAAGTTATTTAAGGGACGATTTATCTGAAAATTTAAAATAATACATAATTGCACTTCCTTAAGAGACAGTAGAACGCTTACTGTTAATTTGGGGTAGTACAGTTTGTAAAGAATCAAAATTTGGTGACTACTTTTCCACTGAGATAATCGTAACATATTGTTCTCGACACCCTCTTAACACAGTAAAATATTAGGAAATATCTAAACACGCAATATTAGGAAGAGCCATTTTGAAATAAACAGTTTTAGTATAGTCTGTAAACATTCAAATGGAAAACAAATTAATTTATGTTCAATAACATACCTCATATTGTTGAGTAATAACTAATTCAAAATATATTCATTAGCAATTTTACTATGTGACCTCACCACAACCAATAAATGTCATTTGATCGTTAAATATTGCAATTCTATACAACTATTATTTTTTATTAGTACTTCAAATATTCAACTTAATTTTGTAAAATTGTTATACTGAAGTAAGAAAAGGTGAAAAAAGTTGTAGATTAGACGGTTTTATGAGTCTGGTACATTTTTTGCCTGAGATCCAAAATTACCTACCGGCGACACTAACGCAAAACAAAATGCAACAAATCTTGGAAAAACAGGGCAAGTTACGTCCCCGTGGGTTCTTTTATACAATTGTCTCTTAGAACTATATTAAATCAACTGATAGAGAATTGCAATTTATGATACTATCGTAAGATGTTACCTGCAAATCCCGTCGCAGATAGCTAGATGTTTATAATTACTTATTCACAATTTTGCGATTCATATTTTTGTAATATTCTTTTAAATCGAATTTTTAGGATGCAAATTGACGTAAATACAAACTAAAACAGGTATCTACTACCAGAAAATTAATAATTTTTCAATGCATGATTTATTATCATTTTACGCAGAATTTTAAAAAAATGTAATGAATATTTAATGCATGCTTCACGTAAATATATTTTTATAAAAGTGTTTTCAGCTCAGGTAATCACTCGTATTCCATTTTTCACAGAAATATTTTGTTTGACAGGTCACAGCTTATACGAGTACAATTTTTTCGACATGTGTGTATAACGCAATGTACGTTGATGTTATATATGCCTCTTTAATATACTTTTCATGCAATTTGAGGATCTTTTGTATTTTCGGTAAAACTAATGAAAAGCTTTCTTCAGAAAGGATTCAGGCCAACATCTATTCACTTATTATATAAAGCTCTGTGTATATAATCTAGCGTCATTCAATTTTTACCTGTGATGTGATAAAAACATGAAACTAGAGTAGTTAGAGGCGTTAGAGCAAACATCCAGTTTAAATTCTCCGCCATATGATTTTTTTTCTGAATGGCACACGAGTGAAATAAGATTACTGAATATAATTAATTTATGGGGAAGACAAAATGTAAATAAGAGGCAGTGTTTAACATATTTTCATTTTGTTCACAACCGCGATGTTTAATCTTGAGTTCTTCATTTAGTTTGTTTAGATAAAAAATGAAAGTGAGAATGAAAATTGGGTACTTTCCAAGAACCACATGCTGAAAAAGACATGTAATAGTACATTAGGTTTCCCAATTTTGTGGATATTAAGCCCAACTTCCTTCACACCAACCGTGTAGAACTGTCAGGCGATCACCACCCACGCAACATGCGTGTACCTACCATGTTACAGAAACACCTGCACTGGAGGATTTCGAGATAATCAAAGGGCCTCAGTATCCACCTTCTCCGGCAATAAATCTTCCGGCGGCGCGCTATCTTGGCTCATGCCAGCGGGGCGGGGCGGGGCGGGGCGAGGAAGGGCGGAGCGGGACGAGGCGGGGGCCTGTGATCGTGGCGGGTGTGCACGGAGCGGGCGCGCAACAGGCGACCGCCGCTGCTCCACCGCGTACTCACCGCCGTTGTCCGCTGGCGCCCTGGTGCTCAACAGGTGTTGGGCGTTCGACACCACGACCACCGCCGCCGCCGCCGCCGTCGCCACGCCGCCCACCGCCGCTGCTGCTGCTGCCGGAGCTGTTGACGGCGGGGGCGCCGCCGCAGACTGTGGCCGCTGCGCCTGGACACGGCGCCCCCGGCGCACACCGCCCCCCCTTCCGATCCCCGCCCCCGCCCCGCACGCCCCGCCACGCCCCCGCAGCGCCGCGTCGCGCAGAGCATGCGTGCCGCGTCTCCTTCACGCGCAATCCCCGCACCGCGGTGCGCCGGGCGGCACACTGGTCTGAACCAGGCCGAAGCGCGCGCGAAGGTAAAGAAAGTTTTTGACGTGACATGAATGATGTGTAGGGAGCGATCCCATTATCCCTTCTACACAATGTCTCAGAATAAATGTTACAAACTTCTAGGTTCTGTAGGGAGGGCGAAGATGATCACCATTTGCCTATGGATGCCAAGGAATATGTGGAAAATTTCACATTTCTAACTAAGGGTGAAATAATATTGAAATACGGAAATATTGAAAATCTTAATATTTTCATCTTATATTTATTCATAGTGCCGGCTATCGACAGCTTTGCCGTCATCATAAGTTTCACTATTTATAGCAAAAAGTTGGGAGACTGTCTTCGGTCTTTCGATACATTTAGCAAAATTGATGATGACGGCAAGGCCTTCGAAAGCCGGTCCTCTGAATAGTCTGAAAGTCGGGAGACTGCCTCCAGACTTTTGCCACATACAGTGAAACTGATGACGACGACAAAATCATCAAAAGCCGACTCTCTGAATAAATCTCAGTAACAATGATGACTTCAATTATTTCATTCTTTAATAATGTCTACAAAACTTCTTCACCTGCCCCGCACTTCTAACAAAGTTTGCATTAGATATTTTTCTTTGATCCGTAAGCAATTTAAAATTCTCTTGTGATTGGACGATTACGAAGAGATTCTGAGGAACAACAAACAGTAATGCAAGACGATTTGCATGCCAATCAAGAGCAATGTCAGTGGTAACCTCGTTATAAGAAATTTCTCACCAGATGTTCATTAGCAAAACATTTTTATCTTAAACTTGACCTATTCGCTCAGTTTATAATATTTATTCTGATACTTGCTTTATTTATGTAGGGTCAGTCGGAGTTAATATGATACTACCGTTAAAATGTGGGCATATTGTGATTCACTTTTAGAATTGTTACTTATTAGTATCCAAAATTAATCAAAAAATACCAAATAATAGGAAATATATTCTATCATTAATGGCCATATAGTAGGAACTCAACATTTAACAGTATTTGGGCATAGCCGAAGAGACCCTAAAGTGTCTTACTATAGACCGCTCGTAGTTCATAACCAAAACTTACAGAGGTATCAAAATGCATCACTTTAGCCCCATCAATATATCGTATTAGCCCCATGAGGTGGGGCTATTTTGATACACACTTTTGATTTTTAAAGAGTTTTGAAAGGTTTTACATTGTTTTTCCTTCATGTATGTCTTTAGCACCAAAAGGCACATATTCAGTATTTTTCATGTGTTTGCTACAAACCGTATACGTATAGAAGATATGGTGAAAGTTTTATTTTCTGTATCATAATAGCCCCGACTGACTCTATAATAGGATACCAAAAATAACAGTTTTTATCATATACAAGAGACCATCCACACAAAGCCCCATAAACTGTAGAGGGAGTCACAACTAAGGCTTGCATCTAATGGATGTTCATTTCGACCGTTTAATAATGTATGTATTCCTACTGTATGTTTAGTCAACTAATGTCATTGATTACACAGCCCGTGGATGCTAATTTGGTTGACCAATCACGTTCCTAGTATTTTCAGAATTCACGGGTAGAATTGCGTTCTCTTTGTAATCCACCTCCTTTTGAACCACGGTTCTGAAAATGAATGAATGAAATGTTTGAATGAAAAATTTTGCAGTTTTATGCGCACTTTTTGCTCATTACATTTCATACTGCTCATTTACTAGAAAATGAATCTTGAAACAGCGACAGTGAGAATGTAATATGAAAGCCGTCTGCAATTTCGGAGGAGACAAGTGCAACAACGCATTAATTATTGTATTACCAAAGATATCGACGAAGGACCATGCACTCATAATTGGCATTTTTGTGTCGGAGAATTATAAGATCGTTATTTCATTTATTGTAATTTTGGCTTAAGTAATTTTCATTCCCGAAATGTGATCATTTTTTCCTAATTTATTTTATCAAATAGAAATATTAGAAACATAAATTCAAAAATGTTAACATTTGCTTATTTTTTAAGAATGTTTATTCGTAATTTCGCGACTGAATTCGCTCCAGCTGACAAGCTAGTGTCGAAAATCTTGTCACTGTCTGGATTCGAACCAAGAACCACCTGGTCACAGGCACTGTAGTGACACGATTTTTTGCACTGATCTACCTCTCCCGGTAGAAAATAAAATTGATACAACGTATATACGAGAGAATCTAATGCTTCTCAAAAACTCATTGTTCTCAATCCTCTAAATTACAATTTCATCATACCAAATTGCATATACTTGCATTGACTATTCTTATGTCGCCTGATAAATGATGTTGTTAAGTGGAACCCTGGATACAAGGACTAGCATTACGATGTATTCCCTCTCCGCGAATAAGTAAACTTAGACGCTAGATGAGTGTCTTTGCACTAGTTTAATCTCAATCATGAATCTGTAAGCTCTCGATCGTACCAATCCCAGATGGAAAAATCGCTTACAAACCTTTTGCTGAATATTTGCACTTCAAAATCGTAGAGAAAGTATGGCTTTCTACTTGCGCATAATAGCGATTATTCACTCATAGAAATTGAACGCACTTTAATGAAGCTTTATTTTGTTTTAAGCGAGGGCGCGTCCTACGCGTGTGTAAACTCTTTCCCAACCACTGTGCATCAAATCGCCCGCAGCACACTGTTGCGGGAGGAAGTGAATGTGTGGGTCGTGGGGAGGGGGCGGCGAAGGCGGCAACATATGGTCGCGGGCCGGATGCGCTTCGCTTAAATTTCATTCCTATCTCAAACACGTGGTGCATCTCACTCAAAAGAAACGCCGTCTCTAGGTCCAGGATCTGTATTTAAATGAATATTTTTTAATATATTTTTGTATAATAATAATAATAATAATAATAATAATAATAATAATAATAATAATAACTACGTGTTTATGGCTTTTCGATAAAACATATTAAAGAAACACACACACCTCCACGATTAGAGTGTTTAGAATGGACCGTTGTTGAGCTACAAATGTTTATTGTAGAGCTTTCAAACGCTACTGAAATTAAACTTCAAAAAACAAGTTCACACCGAAAAGACTTAAGTTACGATTTCGGAGAGAAATAATTTAAATAATTGAGTGTCATAACTCGTAATAATATCAATAAATTAAGTATCAACATGTCATTTTTTACTTATTCTCAAATAAATTTTGAAACGTGTCGTAGTTTGTCTACATTTTTACTCATATTCTGTTTTTAATCAAAGTCAACGCTGCTACTTCTTAAAATATTTGTGCATTTTAGCAAGTATTTTAATTAAATACTTCTAATTTGGTTTCAATTATTCATACGCTTTACCATTGTTATCCCATCAGTATGTTATTAGGCATAAATACAGCAAGTCGGTGTTGTTCCGATAAAGAGATTTTTTAGAAAGTAGAATTAAATTTCGTTTCATCAGTGCTAATCGTAGAATATTTCAATAGTATTAAACTATTTTAAAAATAAATTTGTCGCGTAATTGTTGATTTTGACATGTATAATTATCTCCCTAAGAAACCTAATTCAATATTCACTCAAAACAACATATCTTCATTTTCCCAAACACAATCCAATTATTTTCTGGTAAATTATTAATCTGTTTTACGAGAATAAAATTATGACATATTTCGAGAAAATATTTTCAATTTTAATTGAAAAAACATTACTGAATAGAAAAAAAACAATATATTGTGCCACATTTTATTAACCATTAATGTATATACATTTATATGGGAAAGAGTGAGAAGAGAATGTGTTTCAAATCGTAAATATTATTACCGCTTTCCCGAATCCGAGAGAAATGTTATAGTATTTTGCAATTGTAGCAATACATTCAGCGTATTTACCTTTTAAAATTGATAATGAAGTTAGAATATAATAGTATGTTCCATGCTGTTAAATATCAATACAATTATTAAATATTAATGCAGGAATTTATTACATGGATCTACTGATATTTGAAATGTTTCGAGGAATGTAATGTAATGTGGTTAGAATTTACGATGGCCAGCAGTTCTATCAATGAGGAAATATTTATTGTAAAATCTAATGAATTTCAATATTGCACAGATTTATTTTTTTAATTAGTTATTCAGAAATTACTTATCCTGACTTGTACGTACGTAAAATTATTTTTTAACACTCTATGTGTGAAACATAGTTTCTTGTGAAACATAGCTTGTATCCTGCATGTGAAACGGCTATTTTTTTAATTCCAACTAACAAGATATCGGAAACATTATAATGCTTGCGCGGAACATGGCAAAGCATATGCTAAACCTTTGTCAAACGGAGCGTTAAAAAATAACTCATGCCAGACGTGCAGAAGGATGCGCATACTTGTTACGTAACTTATTATTTGCGGCAACTATTTTATATAATACCACGCGGCCATGGGTTCAATTCCCGAAGAGGCAAGATTAAAGTGCGTGATTTCCTGGCAATGTCCCAGTATATGTTGCTGTGTGACGATGAGAAAATTCACTTCTCAGGTTGAGAAGACCGAAATACGGCGTGAGGATGTCTACTTGCTAACCACACGTACCCCTTTAGCCCATGGCCGCGAGGCAGGGACGCCGTCGGTAGGCCTGAGCCCGTTCACAGGCTGACGCGCCAAGTACATTCATACATATTATACAATATTGTGACCAAATGTCAAGACCCCAACTTCTTGAACCCGCATCGCAAAAAAAGGATTTATCCAATCAATTGCTTGGTATTCCGGGCGCGTCAACTGCTAAAGTCATTAGTCCCGTAAGTGGAGTGCACGTTTTAGCGCTTGAAATGGCGGTGACCTCCCCCCTCCCTGGTTGGGAAGACCTACACGTCGGTTTGCGGAGTTTTCCTCAACCAGGCGCCTCCCACCAGCGGGGCACCGCCTCAGCTGGAACGAGCTTCTAGCTCCCTCCGTGTGTGGTAGTGATGTGCATGGAAGTGCAAGTGTGTGTAAGTATAGAGTGAGGAAAGGACAAGGAAGAGGAGGGAAATGTCGCACGCAGTTCGAGGCCCGTTTGTTAAGGTACGTGCTCCGGCATTCGCTTGGTGTTGATCGAAGTGACGTCTGTTGATGTCTTCAGTCAGCTAAGCCGGTTTGAATTCATCGATGACAATTATAATAATGACAATTATTATAATATTGTGTATTTGTTTCAACACAATCCTCCTTAAAAAATAAGAATCGCGTGCAGAAACGGACGAACTCCGACATACATTTTGAGTCCCTATATAAAACAGTTGCCTCCATAGCCTCAAACGTAAAACTAAAGGAACAGATTATTACATTCTTTTCATGTTGTGTAACGGTCTGTTGAGACGATGAATATCATAGAATTAAAAATTCCTGAAAGGTGAGAGTTCGGCTAAGATAATAAAGAGCTTTTCAAGTTGTAAAATTCAAATGACGAACAAACTGAATACTCTTAATTTTGAAACACGACTTTGGATTCGAATGACCTATCCTTAGTCCAAATTACGTTTCAAAACAGTAGTTCACCACCCCGTGACTCGAAACAGCCCCTTCTTTCCCACAACACCAAATGCGATTTTCGTCCGAACCCCTTTCCTGGCCCCCTCCGCGTCCGCCGCCTCTCTCTTCCTCAACCCCACCTCCCGCGCCTGCGTGACGCGGCCGCAGATTTATGCTCGCGGCTCGGCGCAGCTTCAGCCGCATTCACAAAAATTATTTGGCCACGCGGTCTATAAATAGGCCCCTGAGGAGCCCCTGCAGCGGGGCTGCTTCTGGAATCCTTCGGCGCCGGGGCGGCTGCGCACCCCCTGCGGAGAAGGTGCCGACGCCGACCCGGCCCGGCTCGCCCCCGCCCCCACCCCGCCCGCCCCCGCCCCACCCCGCGCGCCGCCTGCCTGTTAGCCGTCTTCTCGTATTTCTCTACTCTGCTCGTTGGGTCTCTGTTGTTTTCCTCTCTTCCGATTTTTTCTCGTTTCCTTCTCAAATGTTCTCTTTTCCTCTCCTTTCGTCTAATTACCTTTCCTCTTGTCTAGTTGTTCCTCCTCTTCTCTCTTCTCCTTACGTTCCTGTAGTCTTGGTTCTCATTTCATGTCTTACTTCTTATCGACATTTCTTGTCTTCGGACTCTTTTGGCTTTTCTTCGCTTCTTTCCTTCCCTCTTTTCTCTGCCTCTGTCCTTTGGTACCCTGCTCATTTCTTTTCTTCTTTATGTTTCTAGTTTTTGTCTACCGTTGTCATGTCGTTTCTTCTGTTCTCTCTGTCTGTCTGTCTGTCTCTCTCTCTCTCTCTTCTCTCTCTCTCGTTTATTAAACTATTAGCGTTAGGAGCCCATATAAAATTGGAACCATAGTCTACCATTCCATATACATTATGAGACATTTTGATTCATTTGGACCTGCGTTTTTTTCTTCAAACCGTTCACGCATTTCATTACTTATTCTTATGTTAGTTCATAAGTTATGTTAGTATATTAGTCTTTAGATGAGTAAAACTAATAAGAAATAAGCATTCCTTACATATGACAATAAATAAACTGTAATCTGGTAGTCTTATAATTTTCCTATTTTTATTTTGAAAAAAGTTAATGTTATAGATAAAAAAATACTTCAGTTCGGAAATTACCAAGTCAGAAATACAAAATATCACTTCTTAAACATTATGCAATTATAGAACAGTTTAAATTCGCAGTTCAATGGTATTGGCACTAACGCCCAAAGCAATATTCGCTAAAGCCAGGCTTAAGCGCATGCGCATATTATATTACAAACATCCCTCTCACTCCTTTCCTACTCCATTATCTCTCCCGGTCTCTCTTTATTTGTGCCTGTGTTTGTCTGACTCTTCATTTCTGTCTGTCTCTGTCCGTGTCTCTCTGGTCTCCGTGTCTCCCTGTCTCTCTCTCTCTCTCTCTCTCTCTCTCTCTCTCTCTCTCTCACACACACACACACACACACATTTACTTCACTCGTAAATACACTTTTCCATTCGTTCACATCTATAGTTCAAAAGCAGCATAGCACTCCCTTTCGACAAATAAGTCCTAACCAAAAATATGGCACAAATTTGAAATCAGTATTTTTTCTTTATAAATACATAATTTAAAATTAAACCAAATTATTAAAAAGTTATGGTAATGCAGTACAGTCTTAGATATCTCCAAGTATTTCACACTTATGTTGTTTAATTTCATAGACGTCTTTTCTACGTCAAATTTTCTCTTTGTTTCCTGTCAAGTGGTAAAAAATGAGAAGGAAAATTAGTGTTCTATTAAGAGTGATTTTCTTGCCAATGAGTACTATATACCTGTTCCATCATTTCTTCCATATACTCATAAACTTTTCTCGGATACATGTCGCAAACACATCTTGGATACATGGCTATGCGTCCACTTCAATTATTATTCTTTCTTTCCTTATTTCTCTATTTAACTTATTCAAGCGTGTACTAGACAATTCTGGTTCAAAATACTCACACACTTTTATAATACATTCAAGAACACATGCAAATCTAGATAAACAGTTTCTTTAATGTAAACACGAGACGGAAAAGAGAGAATGTCATTCTATGAAATATATTGAATTTCTAACCATCAAGCCCCAAGAGCACAGATTACAAATAACATTGTGTGGGCGAAGGAAATATGATGTCAGATAACATGAAAATAATGAATTTGCAACGACAGAGTTAAGCTCAAAAAGCATTGCTGCTTTCTCTGAAGCGTCTCTGGCCGGAAGTCCCAGGGTTCTAGTCTGTGGGGGCTTTTCGATTCTAGCTTCATAGCTAGGTCAAATTCAGCCGTTTCTAAAGGTGAATTCTAGCTGCCAGTAGTTCTGATGTGTAGTTATTCATAGCTTCTCGTAGAACTACCCGGCGAATACCGACACTGTATCCTCATAAACGGGCCACGAATCGCGCGTGATCTTTCCGTCCTCTTCATGGCACTACCTTCTCCCCTTCATCACACGCGCACACACACACTTGTTACATGCACATCACTACACACACGTTGGGGAGCCAGTTGGCAGCTTAGAGCGTGTCCCATTTGGGGCAGAGTCTCCTTGGGGGGGGGTACCAAAGAGGAGAATAAGAGGAAGAAAAGAGAGGAAATGAGAGAGGGTGAAAGGAGGAAGCGAGAACAGGAGAAGAGAAAGAGGAAAGGTGAAGGGAGAGGAATTGTGACTCAGATGCATTTAAATTCTCTTCGCTGCTGACATTAGCACGCTCATACAGAAGCACGCAGACAGAGAAGACATCCTTTGTTGGCTCTCCCAAGAGGTAAAATGAAATACCGTCCTAGCAGAAGAAGTGACAGTTACAGACAGTGGAAAAAGTGACAGGCTAAATCCTGCAACGCAATTTACACAGCTTTGTTCCTTTCTATCCCAGCGATGCGTTATCCTATTCCAGACGATGGGTTTTCATGAATGTTTTTTAAACAGCAGAACTCAAAATGATTGGAAAAGCAAACTAGTAATGTTTTATTTATATCAATCTATTTTTAAATTATGTTGCATTCTTCTATAATGTTAATATGCTTTAAAACTTGATAGTTAAATCCTCATACACGATATTAGATATAGTAAAGGAAATTATTTTATTCAGCTCTAATATGTATTTCAGTGATGGAATTGAATCAGTCACTTACGCTATTTGTCAATTGAAGTATTTTGTTAACATATTAATATTACCACGCATGTACATTACTTACTTTGATGTGTTACACAAATATCTTTAACATTTTTTTCCACTAAGAGATAACGTTTTATATATTTTTGATACATGTAAATTGTCATCATTTTTGTCCATGATAAAGACTAAAGGGTTGTATCGCACACAATATAAAATATAAGAAAGGTGTCAGTTGTTGAATGGAATAATATTTTATTGCTGTAGATGAATAATACACTACTTATTTGATTTATGTAGTCAAAAAACAATAAAAACTATACGTCACATATGGGCGATCGTCTACGCACGTTTTTTCAGTATGTCTCCAGTATCCCTTCTAAGCAATTTAACTATAAATAGTTAAAAGACGAATACAAGTTTTTAAAAAACAAATAAAATAAATAGAAATGAAATGTAAAAATGCGCGAGATTAACATTTGAGAAACTAGACATTTTCGTTCTCGAGTTTTAGAAAACTTATTTGCAACGGTAAACGAACTGCAGGTGTGATTTTTCTGTAGTGCTAACAAAATAGTAACTCACCCTTACCTCTACTTCTACCACTTCAATCAAAACGAGAGTTCAACAAAACGTGCGCATAGTGAAGTTACATTTACTTCCAGAAGCAAAGCAAGGGACCATTGAGATGAGGGTCATTGAGGGACCTGATTGAGACGGGGGTCATTGACGTGGAAGCCAAAGTACATTATTTGTTACAGGCATATTAAATCATTTTTTCTAACTATACAACACAAATGTAAACTAATTCATTTATATAATTGTTTTGTTAAAATAAACATTATTTTTCTTTTTGATGATCAGTATAGTCTCTAATTGTATAGAAACGGTTATGCAGCACAAAAGATTTTACTTTTAGCTTAAATTTGTATACCGATTTTAATTGTTTAATAGCATGTGGCAATGCGTTGTCAAGTAACGTACATTTGAAATGGTTTCTTATTTTCCTAATAATATTATTATTTTTATTATTATTATTATTATTATTATTATTATTATTATTATTATTATTATTATTATTATTAAGTCTCCCAAAGCCCATCCCTGCGTACGAGCAATTGAGAACTTAGCCACGTGGGAGACGAGCAACGTCAGAAAATTTGGTGGCAAACAGGGCGATGGCACACCCATAGAGATATGGAGACACGGAAATGCGTCGTAAGGCCTCGGAAAAGCAGCCGCTGCCTGGGGAGCGCCGGGGCATCTTTGGAGCCACCGCTGGAGGTGACAGCATGCGAGCCGGTGGTGATCAGGAGCTGAAACAGGCGGGCCCTGATCGGGGAAACCCCGAATATACTACAGCCGAAAATAGCAGCCACCCAATCCATCTCCACTTATAGCTTCACCTGCCACAAGTGCTTCCCAGAGGAAGCAATCTATTGCTTCCAGAGACACTGCCCAGCAGGCAACGCAGAAGGATGAGTACAATAGAAAAAAACCTTCATCATGCGTGAATACTACACATTACCAAAATTGAGACTGACACTCGCCTACGACAAAAGTTACATCAAAAGATTCTTCACCGTTTCCCTGATTCTGAAAGTTTGACAAGAATAGCCACCAGCGTCGAGCAAATGTTAAAAAAATCCCCTCTCTCACCAGTTTTGGAAGCAATCAAGGAAGAAGTGAGAAACATTGCTAAACTCCTCAGAACCTAGTAATCTGAGGGCATAGAGATATCAGCTGTGCAAACCACGATGACAATGGACAAGCATGTCAGAAATTATGGATTATAGAGTAGAGAAGAGGTGGAAAAATTCGCAGATAATTTGCAGTTCGCACTTGCGGAATTTGAAGGAACTGCCCCACTGAACCGCTATTCTCATTCCCAGACAAAAATTGCCTCGAAGAAATTAGCAAAGCAATCAGCGTCTTGAATGGAAGAAAGTACTGCCACAACCATCTAAAGCGAGAGCAAAGACCATCTTTCGAAGAAGTACACAAGTAAATTTATTGTGCTGCCGGCTTGTGGCTTCTAAGATTAACGGTGCAAGCTTTTCAGCGCGCCCGTAGCAACTTCCCACAAATTCATCGAAAGTGAAAAAGAATGCCACCTTGGGAAAAGCTGCTGAATCGTATAAAAGACACTAGGAGAGGATATTGGGGAGACTCACACCAAGGTTTAAAAAATGGAAATATCTCAGAAAAAAACTGAGAAGAAAGGTGAAAATAACATCCTCAATCAATACAAAAATTCATACGAAGCATGACCCTTGATCAACAATAACCAGCAGAACTCTCTGACCACCTACGACAAAGCTTTGCGTAACCAAAACCCCTCTCCCGACGCTCACTAGGAATGGGAATGCATCACGAGGAAGCAACCAGAATTCTCTTTTTAACAGAAAACCCAGAAAAGCATTCTTACCAAGTAATATGTCAAAGGCAAAGGGCTTGTAAAATGATATGGAAGGGTCAAAGCTCTCCCTCTAAGCACAGAATAGAGGACTTTGGAAGGCCTACTGGTCATCTTCTGTGGTCCCCAAAACCAATTATGACGTGGCATTGAAATGGAATATGACAGACACCGAGATATCCTCTAAACTGTAGTGAAACCAATCATCACCCGTGGAAATTGTCCAAGCAGCTTTTTGAGCAAACACATAACTGGAAGCACCAGCAGGGATGGCCTTCCACAATTATTGGCTCCAAAAAGAAATTTACCAAGCAACTCACCATCCTATATAGCCTAAAATAGTAATTCCAATATTTTCTTGCAGAATCCAAAAAATCCTACCTCACTTCCTCACTTGAAGGTCGTAAACATTTTATTCCAAAGGGGAGCTGTGGACACACAAAGTAACCCCTTCGAAGTACAGCTATAACTCTTGACCATTCAAACTTTCCTACAAATCTCCATAGACATAACTGCTGTTTCGCGTATGACGACAACATACATGAACGACAGCATCATCTTAGCACGAAAGATGAACCAGAAAGAGATTGATAGACCGTGGATTCTCTAGGGCAATAGAGTGAAGCCAACTCATTATAGACTCTGTAATATTATGGACGTCTATGCTTGCAAAACACGAAACTTGTAGCATCCAGCTACATAGAACGCTAAAGCAATTCGACCATCTCGTGCCCCGATGGTCTTGGCTTCCATTCTGCAAATGTTATGATGTATACCAATCCACCCGTTTGATCCATTAGAACTTGTCCTGCATAACTATAGCCGTAGTTAGTCGATGGAATACCCAAATACTTAGGTCTATTCTAATGGAAAAACAATCCGTTCCACACAGACATACTCTATAACCACATCCCCAGGATTTATTTTCCAGTGACTCTTTAATCTCTCTATTTGTTCTTTCAGCTCTATATCTCCCTTCTCTATCTGTGGCTGACTTTAATTCATCCTAATTATGGAATCGCTCTTAAAAAGAAAACTCAACTCTTGTATCGGTCTCACATCTCCCTTTACTAGCTCCTCTATCTATGATGAAACCTAAGCTCCTACCGCAGAGCCACTAGAGGTCAATGGCGCGGGTTGGCAACTACATAAACGTGAACGGTAGAAAGTTTCACTGGGACGCGACATTGAAGATATAAAATTCGGTGAAGTGATGAGATGGTTAAATCATCTATTTGCGTCGGTTCATTAATGCAAGTTATTTATAAATTGGCAAACTGAAAATTAACCACAGATTACCTTGTCATGAACCCCTATGAAACTTAAAAATCTGGGTTTCCAACAGTCACTCCGAATTCAAACACATGTTACTAAAGAACTATACTAACAAATGAGTGTGATTTGTAAAACCGATTGCGGGCGTATTGGCTCTTAAAATAACTCAACTCTCTGTCTAGAAAACCTTGTGCATCTCATTCATATTCATTGTGTATGTCGCCGTTTTTGGGTGGTCTGACATACTCCTTGGGGCTATGTAAATGGTTACAATACCGACCTCGCAACCTCCAGGAGAACCAATTCCTTTATGGGTGATCTGCGGGTCTATGAGTCTGCAAGCAGCCCCAAAACGATGGGCGTGGATGACCTGCGAGGTCGATAGTGGTTACCTGGAGAGGTGTCATGGCTCCTTGTGTGGCTTCCAATGGTCGCAAGATACGATATGGAGATCTCAATAAAATCTACACAGCTCTCATAATTGCTTCACTCATAAGAGATACTTCTTGGAACATTGTGTGGGAGAGTTGAGCAAGCAGTGAGGCCAGTTGATAACTAGTAGTCCTGCTGAAGCTTTGCAAAAAAAGGGGCTTGATCGCCTGTTCAACCAAATCATTGCATAAACGGCACATTACAGATGTAAAATAACCCTTATGAAACAAAGGCACCCAGACATCGAAGGTACCCTCACAGCTCCTGGAGATAAACCAGAAGTC
This sequence comes from Gryllus bimaculatus, assembly GCA_017312745.1. Lineage (NCBI taxonomy): Eukaryota > Metazoa > Arthropoda > Insecta > Orthoptera > Gryllidae > Gryllus > Gryllus bimaculatus. The sequence continues at coordinate 1,185,861 of BOPP01000184.1, forward strand.
GACCATCTCTGCGACCGCACCAATGGCTTCCAGCACGGGACATCCCGTTTCGAGACAGAAGCCTTCCAGATAGCTATCCCAGAACCAAAGTACGTTAGGGCTCCGCACCCAACATAAACACAGTAAACATATTCTGAGGAAGATCTCTACCATTCATTTCCGAACTCGTGTTAAAGATGTGAGGCTGCAACGAAAACTACCAACACGTTGACAAGTGGATGTTTCTATAGCAGCCACGCACATGAATACAAAAAGAGACATGATAAGGGCGAACAAATACACCTAATTTATTGCGATTGATGAACGGCTTACTCCCACTTCCGTCCGTATTATAAATATTATAAATATTGCCCTCAGAATGTGCTTGAAATGTAGTGAGCACACACCCACTCTACTGAGGATCGTTCCATTATCACTGACCAGACATGTCCGGCCAAAGACCCGATTATAATCGCGTTACATGATACTGAAAACCAAACAGCAGGTTTTCCTTACCGATATAATCAACATTTTCCAAACCCACCAACATATCGGAAAAATCCACAAGAGAAGAAGGAAGATCCAAAGTATACCAATCCGGCCCTATGAAGTCGCAACAATCAGTGGAAACTTCAGGTAAAGTGACGAACTGTTTGCCTATAATAAATCACACGGGGGCTGACCCCAAAATGACACTTCGGCACTGGAGTGTCTTCACTTGCGATACCAGAAAGTATATTTAATATGCAAAAAACAGAATTTTAATACATGCCGATGTCAGAAGCCATCCTGAAAACCTCCAGATAAAACAACCACACACCTTTCATCAACCCTGGTGTGTTGGTGTTCACAACACACATGAACTAGTGAGAATCAATAAGGACAATAAGAATAATAAAATTAAATGAAAATAAAAATAAATAATAATAATAATAATAATAATAACCCAAAATGAAATTATTATGACTATCTGTACCCCAATCTTGGCAGAAAACTGAAACGTTTACTATTTGCCCTATCTGTAACTCGTAATTATTCTTTATCAAAATACATTTCATCGGGAATTTTATTTACCGGTAAATAAACTTATTTTAAGGTGTGATACGCGAAGCCCCTTTTATACGGGATGTCTATCATTCATTGTATGGGTACTGGACTATAACATAGCATTAGACAATCACCATATATTATAAATTCAACTTCATATACTATATAAACACAACACTAACTTCACTTCAACAATAAAAGACTTGTTGAAATGAAGTTATTGTTGTGTTTATTTGGTATGTGAAGTTGAATTTATAATATATGGTGATTGTCGATTGATATGGACGTATCGTGATGTATAACAGAGATTGAGAATTCAAAAGACAATCTGTACCATAAACAATACATAGTAGCTTGGGTACTGAACACATAAGTTTTCTTTCTCTCGCTCACAACCAAGTAAAACATCAAAATTGCTTGTTACGGCCACAAGTGTCGACGCAACCTTGTTTATTTATAATCAAAACTACTTTGGCTCGTTGTCGCATCTTCTCGCTAATGCAATACATATATACCACAAACAATACAAGACCATATTCCAAAATACAAAGATTGTACCCTTAGGAACAAAATATTTACGTATAAGATGCACACATAACAATTACCAAAACACATGTATATGAGCGCGAATACCTTCCCCTTATTAATATCCATTTTATATTTGAAACTTTAAATGTATTTTCTTATTTCTCTAATAATAACTCAAAATGAAATTATTATAACTATCTGTTCCCCGTGCTGGACAGCCAATTGCACTATATTTGTTGGCTCTCTCATACTCTCAAGTCAATTAAAAAAGTTTGAAATCGTCACTTCCCTTACTGATGACTGATGTAGCTGCATTACGCACATTCGCCCAACACTCCGGGTTCCATAATAATTATCATTTCCATTTATGTTTAAAAGTTATATGCATCATTCATTTACACCGGTCTGATTGTATTTGAAAAGCTCATCAAGCCCAGTGTAATAATTAAATAAATACCACTGCGCTCCCGAATCCGTCACTTGTCTTTACAAACATGTCGCGCTTCGATCCTATTAAAGCTTATTAAATTATTGTCTTCGACGAGTCCGCCTGGACCGTCGCAATGTATTGTATGTTGATTTCTTGTAGTGAACAGTTGATACTGACACTTGATGAACGTGATTTCTACGTTGTGTGTTGTAGTTATAAATATCAGTATTGCATGAAAATATGTTCCCACCGTTAAGTAAGTCAGTTCTGACAAATATTACAGATTCCTATAAAAATAGGCACTTGGGAATGATAAGATCCTAGGCTCAATGAAAAGAGGCTTTCAGGGATCATGTGGATGGCATGTTTTCATTATTTGAAAAATTTTCTTTTGCAATATAGTGGTCTGGGTATTACTGGATGAGCTTCTCCAGAATATTTTGCCATGTCTCAGGCGGGAATGTACATTTGCAAAATACACAACGAGAAGGCTGACAGAATTTGAAAGAATTCTGAATGCGTAACATAATGAACTTAATTTAGTGTTTAATCCTGTTACATGTATTACATCCCATTTGAATGAATTGATAATCAAGAAATTTTGTTACCTTAACATCATCTAATTGCAAATTGTTCATTTTGATTGGAACTGCAGAAATATATTGAAATCGTTTTTTTTATTAAAACGTAAATGTATTTTTAACTATTTGAAATGAATACATATTAATCAACTAATATGAGAATTATTAAATGTTATCAGCTCAGTAATGTATCTATAATTTTACATCTTGAACAAAACATTCAAAATATTTTGACAAACAATTATCATAATAACATTAACTCTCTTAATAACTTTTTAAATTTCTTAATAAAGATTGTTGTGTCCAAGATATGCAGTTTTCATGGACCCGTTCATTACAAAATTACACTTGTTCCAATTAGGATAACTACCTCTCCGGGTTTGATCCGGAGACTCCGGATTTCAGGAGTGATCTCCGGGCTCCGGGTTACTTTTGGAAATCTTCAGGTCATATAAAAATGAAATTTAAAAAATTATTTTTTGTTGTACATAGGTCAGTATAAGTATTAACTTTACAAATGGCTGAAAGTCTTACGTACTAATTTATATTTAAAACTTACCTCTAACACCTAAATCTAACACAAGGTTGAGGATGCCCTATTGGGTCCTCTATTTAGGAATTTGGAGAAGGATTTTAGGAATATATTGTAAGGGTATCTGTCTTTTATTTTGGTGTGGTTAGGATTTTTTGCAAGTCTGAAGGTTGCAAGAAAAGAGTTCTGGGGTATATAATAGTAAAAGTTAGTGGCTAGATTTGTGATGTGATGTTCGATGGGTCCTAAGTTGGATTCCTAATGAAGCTGATGATTGGTGACAAAAAATGGTGTATTGGATATTGTTCTGAGAAATTGATTATGAATGATTTGTAATTTTTTTAAATTGGTTTTTGCCACATTTATTTAGATGGGACAGGCACACAGCAGTAACGGTATTAGGTTTATATATTGTAATTGAAGAGTGATATGGTAATGTGCTGTTTCTGCTGATTAGAGGTTTTCATTGCAGTAGTTTTATTTTGGATTGATTTCTATTTTCGGCCATCCTCTTTCCAATTCAGTTTAGAGTTTAATTTTAATCGATATATTTAACAGGTTTGTTAGAGGCGCACCATTGTCTTGTCTGGATACAATAGAATGCAGAGGTGTCGTGCAGTGTAGAGTGGTGAAATAATGAAATAAGTTTTTTAAGGATCATAGTGAAGTGAAGTGAAGTGAAGAGCCAGTTCAGTGTGGTCTTAATTGAACAAATATTCATTGTGGAATTAGACTACAGAAGTTCCTTTTTCTTAAAGTAATTTAATGTTATATGAATCAGTCAGTTTTTATATTATTATTATTAATATTATTATTATTAT
>BOPP01000184.1:1189926-1240920 GCA_017312745.1 Gryllus bimaculatus
TGTTGTTGTTGTTGTTGTTACGGGGTGAGAGAAGTATAGGGTCTAAGTATAAATATTTTTGCTACGGGTTTGGTAGGATTTAGTTACATTTTAAGTTTGGATGCCCAGCTGTCGAGTTTGTTGATGTATATTAGCGTTCCTTTTCTGATGTCAATGATAGAGTTGCCAGAAGATAATGTTGCTGTGTCATCAGCGGATTGGGCTATGTGGATGTTCATTTATTTAGGAAGATCTGCAATGTTAGTGGAACAGTGTGGTTGAAAGTGGTGGGTCTTGGGGGGAGTCCTGCATTAATTAGTCTAGTGGTGGAATGGTGATTATTGATATTAACGGAAACAATTCTATTGTCGAGAAAGCTATTAATAAATTATTTTATGTGGTACCGGTGACATTTTTTTATCTTGTACATTAAGACTTGGTGCCTGGGTGATATCTATGAATACGCCTATTGTGTGGTGTTTTTCTCGAATACAGTTCCGATATTCTTAGTAACTGCTGCTAAGGGGGCATTTTTTCGATAAATCCGATCTGTTCCCTAGGAATTATTTTTTTATGTGTAAGTGACTGTTTAATATTTTAATATAATTTTCTCAAATATCTTTGATAGAGGTGGTAATAAACTGATCGGACGATAACTGTCAGTGTTTGCAGGATTTTTATTTGGTTTACAAATGGGGGTAATGATTGCATGTTTACGCGATTAGTTCTGAAACACGAATTATAAATGTTTGATAGGGTAACTATTGCTCAATTAATAGAATTACTTCAATTTTTATAAGCAATTCATAATTGCAACTGCTTTCCAAATCTCATTAAATTGGTTTAAGTTCAATAATTTTGAGTTTAGATCGCGATAAGTGAACTATCAATAGAATATCTGCGCATGTGCACTAATAATTTCCCTTGGAACAAATCCAGACTTAAGAAAGGAGCAAAAACACAGACGCTTGAAACAAGAGGTGGTGTCTGCATTATATTGTTGGATAAAAAAGCAAACCACTCAAAGAAAGAATGATGACCTGAGAACCTGAGTATTCACAAACTTGCTTTACGAGCCCAAGAGAAATGATTCAGTGTTACTAATATTACATTAACGCTGCTCTAAATTATTATAAATGACTTTTCCTACTTACTGCTTGGAAAATTAGAACAAGAAACATAATTATTGTTTATATAATAAATTGCTATTACTAAAACAGCACATACTTTCTCGGCCCTTAGTAACGGTTATGTAATAATATTAGATAGCGTTTCTGTCTACATCAACACATCCCTGTCAATGAGCGCCGACAACAAGAAGCAGATATTTTCTTATATATTCTTGCTAAAAGCGCCCTTTTTGCATAAATAGAACTGTTTTTCAGTTTGTATTGTTGTAGTTTTATGAAAGTTCTTCTAAGGAGTTCTTTATGGAACACTATTGGTTGTTTCGAATACATACAATTATTTTTCGCTATGTCCCAAAGATATTTTAAGTTCACTCTAAATGTTTTATTTTGTTTTAAATCTCTTACAACCAAATAAAACCATAGTTAGTCTCTTTATAATTCATTAAGAAATTAAACAGTTGTGGATGTCCCAGAGCAGTACAGCAGAAAGCCCGCTAACTTACTGATACTGAAACTCATCGATGCTGAAATTGACAGGCGGATAATAGCATGAATATGTGAATTTCTTAGAGATGGAAATCAAAAAGTCCGATTTAGACAGCATTTATCGGAAAAGGTAAAGTTACTTCCGGGGTCCCTCAGGGCAGTATCATAGGCCCACTGCTCTTTCTTATCTTTATAAATGACTTTCGGAAACATAACCTCAAAAAATCGTCTCCTTGCTGACGACTTTATATTATACAGCGTAACCTTGAAGGAAAAGTCAAAAATTCGAAAACAAGCTCTTAAAACAATAGTTTCAGACCGGTTCATTTCTTGGGCTCTCGCTACGCGGCGGACGTTATCACGTTTCTGTTCAGAGCTTTCTGATGTAGAAAGCAGTGACACATGACTTTACTGTACTAAATAAGATTTTCTTTGATATTTCACTTCTCAACGATATAAATTAAGCTTTGCGAAACTAAGCTTTGATTTCGCAAAATCTTGAATATAATTAAATGAAACGTAGATATGAGCTTTTATCCTGACAACTCATGTTACAAATGCCAATATGTGCATGATACTTATCTCTTCATGATTATAAGTTTTAAGTCATCTACTTTAGAAAATGTTGGTCGTTTCAAAAATAGTTGAATACAACTCGCCTTTTTAAACAGTTCTTTCACAAAACATTTATATTTCAACATGTATAAACAATTGATAATAAAGGGATATGAATTTTATTTATTTGCTAATATAATTTAGGCAGTATGTTACAATTAAATAACTTTATTCAGACCACATCATTTCATCCATAAAACATTATCGTTTGCTTCGTCCATGCACGAAATTCGCTTCACTAGTTCGGAAAGTATTATTTGTGAAAAAACTTACAACATAACTTTTCTCATCTCCGCAGTCTGATAAAAATTAATTCTAAGTGAAATGCAAATGTAAGCCATCATGAAGCGCATGAATACGAGTTCAAAGGCACGAAAGAAATCAGAGGCAGCGACAGGAAGTAATCAGCAAAGATCAATAGTAAATTTTCTTTTCCAACTCAAAGGAAAATACATTATTTTTCCATAGCTTGGCTTTGATTTCATGTAGAGCAGTTTTTATCAAAAACCCACCAGGTTCTGATCTTTGAACCGTGAACTCATAAAAAAATATTGAAAATGTGACTTAATTAACAAAAATTGTTGATAGCTAAGAATTATAAATATCGCTTTTTTTTCTGGTTGGCGCTAGGCCCTGTAGAAATGCTTCTCTGACCATACACACCTACTTGCGAGTTCTTCATTTATGAAAACCGTACACAAGGTTCTCCACGACCAAATACACAAACACACTCGCACACGCATGTACACACATTCACACACACGCACAAACACGCACAAACACGCACACACACACACACGTAAAAACACGTATACTACATACATACATAAAAATATACACGCGCTCAAGCGACAGACAAGACGCAAACATTGAAACACGTAGCGGATTCATGATGAGAGGAGAGAGAAATATTCGTAGCATTTCGCATTCCCAAGCATTTTGGCCAGTAAGCTCTCTCACGGGCAAAATGACGCATGTAAGCCACAAATGAAACAGTTTTATAAAATATTTGGAGATAGTGTGCAAGTATTCTCTAATTAGATTCTATTCTCTAACATTAGATCCGTCGAATGTCGCTTAGTACCTAAAATCGCCATGCAGAACAAAAATATCCCGTAAAATTATTTGTGCACTGCGATCTATCTATCTATCTATCTATCTATCTATCTATCTATATATATATATATATAACTCATGAATATATTTATATATATGGATGTATATATATAACTCAGAGTATTGAGAAATAATGAATGGACCTTAGTTTCTCGAAGTAAATATTAAACAATATAAGATTTTGTGCTTAAAAAACATTTAATTAAGTTTACGTACCCAATTTATTTAAACAATTTAAGGTCTTGTAAAGGCATTATTTTACATGCGTTTCCATAAAAATCATTGTAGCAAAGCCCAAAGGCGCGGCGCGAAAGTGTCAGCAACCGGCAGCGGCACGTACGCAGAATATCCGAAGAGTAGGGTTTCGAAGCGCGTTACTCTTGCAAGTGAATGTATTTTTCACAGATGGTACGACTGTTGAATAGTGCAAAGATACCTGAAGTGACAGAGTGGTAATGGACGTCAATAGCGTCCAGACTGTCGCAGTGATGAATTTGATGAGCGTTCTCATTTCCTGCCCGTCAAGTGGAAAGTACGCGATTTATACTTATATATATATATATATATATATATATATATATATATATATGTATGTATTAGTGTGCAAATTAATGTGAATACGTCTTGATTTCAACTTTTTGTAATAATCCATACAATATTTACAGGAATATTATACAACTAGTATGAAATATTTCCCTGGCTTAACATTATGATCTTGGAAAAATTCAGTGACTTTCGCGACATACGACAGGGAGCATGATCTTGTTAAAAAATGACATCTCCTCCCGGCCACTGTCACTGAGAGTTCCAATCACTCGTCTTCTATCTCAATGTACTTATCAGAATTCATCATTCCATCAACTGGAGCAAGTGGCCCTTGCCTATGAATAGAAAAACAACCCTAAAACGTTTTCTTAAAGGGGTATTTCACACTTTGGTCAATGTGATTAGGAGAAAGTTTTTCATTACGTGATTTCCTCACGTAGCGTGACCGTTGATCTTGTACAATAAAGTCTGTTTCATCTGAGAATAAGACATTCTCCCCGTCATCATTCCATTTCTCATATTTTTTGTCCCAAGATAATCTTGTCTTCATCATTGAGATGGTTAGAAGCTGTTTCTTTTGGGGTCGAACATCCCTTCGTCCAGCTTCCAAAAGCCTACGTCGAACAGTAGAGTCATGAATATGAAAACCCGATTGTGCTCTCTTTTTGTAGATCAAAACTTGTTAGCCTAGGGTCTTTCTTTGATTTTCTGAGCAAAAGTGAGTAATCCTTGTGAGTTGTTTTCTATTTTCTTCCACACTTCCCTCTTCCCTGAGGTAAAACACTACCAGTTTCTTTAAATACTTTTGTTGACACCTACACTCACGTCACATTTTTTAGCCTGTGAAAACTGTCATACTAGTATGTTTATATAATGTGACTATCTTCTTTTCTTTGGAGTGAGATCCTTAGTTTGCTTTTGACAAATAATGATCTACCACTTCACAAGATTAAAACTTCACAGAAACATCAATGTAACTAAGATAAATAAACAGTTGAGATATGCTTTCAGACAATAGTTGACGGTAGATCAGAGTTGCCAAGATCCGCTCGGCGGAGATTCATCGCGAAATCGTTTCAGTTCGTGGATAGGTCTTTACGTCACGGAAAAAAGTGGATATGAACATTCAAATTCAGTAGTATGTGTACATATTTCCAAAATAAACTCTACAAAATGTCTCCATGTCAGTGTTCGTGTGGGTTGAACTCGGGCAACGTCAAGAGTTGTTGCCGTCATTTGGTTGGATTGTTTGAAAGCATCCCTCGCTCAGTCCCGATCTTGCACCTAACGACTAGCATCTGTTTTCTAAAGAAACGACTGTCATCTGTTCTCTATAGGAACATCTGAGAGGAAAACTCTTTCCTGATGTCGGCAAGGTGAAAATCGAAGTGAAGAAGTGGCTTAAGAGTTCGGCGCTCCTCTATGAAGAAGGAATGACAAACGTCGTCACATGGGAGGCAAAATATACGAAAGTAAATTATATTATGTTTAAAGTGGTGTAATACATAATTTTCTCTGAAATCGAAATTTTCGTTTAATTATATGCAATTTTGTATGTTACTAAATGTGTAACTGTGCGAAAGTAATATCTGTTGTACATGATGCGACGCGAATCAGAGCAAAAATAGGTGGGGACCTAATAGCTCCAATTGATAGACCTAATAGATACAATTGATGTACTTTTACAATTTGCATTACATGAATTTCTGGGTAATATAACTTGTAGGTGCAAATAAATTTATACATCTGTAAAAATTAAAAAAAAATCATTAAATTTAATTTGAAATTTATATTAACTTCAATATCACATTAATTCTTTACATTAATGTTCGTATTTTGTCCTTCCGCAATTAAGTTATGAGCTAATAGTAAATTGAATTTGTTTTCTTGTTGAACTCATTACCCATGCTATCTTTTCATACATACTGTTGATGACTCCTCTAAAAAGGTGTTTGCAAGTTAAGTCTGACAAATCGGAAGCCAATTCAGGTGTACACTGTTAAATGGATCGTAATAATCGCACTAAAATGTTTCTCTCGTCGCACAGTTACGATCGTATTTGCCGCCATATCTTCAAAAGTATTTGATTACTGTTAAAATGAGCATGTTCTTCATCATATGAATATATCTCTTAGTCTTTGTGTAATTAGCACGGTGGCCCATTGTCCCAAAGCCCTGAGTCGAAACAGTCAATCGATCATACGGACGTAAATTTATAATAATAATACTATTTTAAAACCTGGCTAGTTTATGTCCTGACAAATCTAGTTAAATTGTTTTTTTTTAATTTATACACTTCTATGTAGTACGTTTTTAAAACCCAGCTCGTGGGGGAATATTATTTAATCTTTTTGAAATCAACTGCCAGAAAGGTATTTTTAATGCATTTTCTTTCATTATTAATTACTCTACGAGTTTTAAGTCGCCAATTGGTATATATTTAGCTCAAAGCGTTCATTAACATTGTCAGTGTTCTCTTCCATTTCGAGAAATAAACACTCGCAAATCCGAATTTCTGATTGAAATTCTGAGTTGATGGCGCTGATCAAATCCGAATTGATGGAGCGAAGCGAGGTTTTAACTCGCCCGTTCGGGTTTTTGACCGTTTTATGTGAATTTGTTAGTTGCGCTTTCACGAGAAAATGCGAAATTACTGACAGATGTGTTGTTTATTAAAATTCTCGAATTTTGATGAATTGAATTTTACTTGCTTGAATTTTCCTTGACGCCTCTCAAAATCACAAACAGAACACTCCATTTTATTTGGTCACTTCCGGACCGACTCCAAGACCGGATTATTTGCCATTGCATTTTAGAGATCCACATGACCCCAACAATCGTTTCAAGACGATACACAGTGTCTACCTATGAGACTTTGTTTTTTTTCTGCCTCAGTGCCTAACGTCGTCTCCATACATTCAGCATTCGCTGAAGAGTGAGCTACTGCTTACCCAATCCCGACCAGCTGGTCTATTGGGCGAATGTTCTCTCCCTTTGAAATGTCCGTAAGACCGGCACGCGGTAAGTAGGGAGAGCAACGAATGTTCGTTGCTCGACAAACATCAAGCGACTCATCCACCTGACTTAAGATTCGATGAGTGGTTGCTCGCTACTCGCCGAACAACGACTGTGTAGAGCCGCCTTAAAACATATGCATCGGCATGTCCCTGGGACGCATTTTGGAGCGCGAGGAAGGGGACAAATTGCACTGCGACGATAGCGCGCGGAGCGGGCTGTAGGCGCAACGACGATAAGAGCGATAAGGGCGGGCGGTCGAGAGGCGGCGCGCGGACACGGGAAATTTAATCAGGCGACGGCGATGGCGATTAATTCCAAATTAACGCGGTCGCCAGCTGCGCCGCTCAGAGCCGATCTCATCCGATCCGGTCCGCACCGCGGGCCTTGCGGGACGCCTGTCCCGCCACAGGCGGCGCTCAAAAACCGCCACCGATCAAAATTAGACTTCTTCGATGGAAAGATAGAGAAAGTAAGAGGGAAAGAGAGAGTGATCTTGGAAACTTCTTCGCTTCAGAGATAGTGAAGCAACTTTGGATCGACCAGAAATAAGTGCTCTCAAATGAGAACGCTGGGCGTTAATGGATTAATATTTTGTTTATATAAAATGCTATTGGAATGTTTGCATTCCTGTATTTTAGTTTAGGGAGGAAAAGTATTCCAATCACCTCAACAATAGGATCTCAAATGTCTGGTCTTAAAAATCGTGTTAGAGGTTCTTTTGTGCGGTTAAATTTGAAGCTCAGAAGACGTTTGGACATTATACACATGTCAGGAATAAGCTCTACGTATCTGTATTGTTCTAAAGATCGCTAAGATTGGTAGAGGAGGCGAGAAGATACTCTCATTTTCTCCCAGAAAGTCGGGATGTCTAACTGACTCTCTGTATGGATGGATGGATGGGTGTAAAAGTGTGTCAGGTATAAGTCTGACTAATTAGAAGTTTTTGAATCTCGTATTCCGTTTAGATATTTTAAGACCGTTTCAATACTTTAATTGAGGGAAGTTATTTTTTTAATTCCCCTGTGACATTTTGAAACATGTCTGAAAAATGTTTGATTGTATCTTTTTTTGTGGAATGGAATACTATTTTTTAAATGGTTGTCTCAAATTTTATTAAACCGATGGAAGTTTTAAAATTGCCAAAAATGAAACTTATTGCCGAACCTGTCGTACATCTTCAACATTTCTCTCTTAAAGTCGTTTTGCCTCTATTTAATATCTTTAAATGATGTCTTGCACGTAAAAATTAATTTTTGCTTAATAACTAGGAATAAGAAAAGTTTCGCTACGCCGCGCGTTTTCACTAGTTTTAATTTGAATATATCTAATACAAAATTTTTAATTATGTCTTTATATGAGTTTTCTCTGAATTTGCACAAAATCATAGGCCTAAATTTCGTTTACATTCCCACGTTAGTTCCATGGCAATTTTGAGATGAGCATTTCTTATCTAATGTAAGCGCTTTTCAAAATAATTACAGAAGTCCAAACTTTACTGACAGCACCTCCCCATTAGACGCTATGAAACTATCAAACAGTCTTCATAATACAATCATAAAAGTATCTTCACTACAATGAAAATCCAAAAGCACTCGACTCATGGGGTATTGGGGAGTGTTAACCCTGCGTGGGAAAGTAATTTAAAAGCGATTAAACATGGCAATCTTTAATACTCTGATTGTAATATAGAAGTAAATATTTTGAGACGTTAGTTAAAATGTGTCTTTCTATGTTTATGGACCTAAATATTCCTTTACTAAATATTTTACCCACCAAATAGCTGTTTACCAAAACGTTTACGTTTGTAACCATCCAGCATTTTATCCAGGTGACTGATATGAATTAAGTAGTATCTGAATAGATTCTCTACGGATAGAACCTTTCTGTCTGTGCAAACGCTGTAACGATGCCAGTATAATACATATTTTAATGCAAAAAATTCCGTAAATTGGTAAAAAAAATCTGAGAAAATCAAATTTTCTCCATCAACTGAAGTGATAGATTAATTAGTGACGCAGATTTTAGTAAGTTAAGCAAGCAGGAAAGGAACAAAATTAAATAAATAATCAAAAATATCTAAGCTGGTTCCACGATAACAGAATCTAAGCGACAGCTTAGCGTTTAAGATCAGCTAACAGCTCGTGCCGTGATAAGAAACGCTTTTCAAGATTATTTCAATATGCAGAAGTGATAAGAACTACCCAGAGATGATGATGATTCACGCGGGGTACGCATTGCTAGATCATTATCTTCGTGTTTTCAAAAACGTTAATTGAGCACTTCAATGTCCACCATAGTCGTCGGGTCAATAAATCATACCTTGGTCCATCTGCAATTTGGGATCTCCTTATTTCTATATCTAATGGGATTGAATGCCCAATTTAATAAAACACGTAAAATTAACCAATACATTTTATAGTGTTTAATTCCCCACTAAAATTTACAAAACTATCCGTCTGTTTTGAAATCCCCTACTTGAAAAATTAATTTAATGGAAAAATGTGTTCAATTTAATTTTTGGTGATTTTTGGTGACAGTATATGTTTAAGTCATGTTTGTTTTATGCTAAAATTAAACTTTAATCAATATGTTTAAATCAGTCTTTGTTGATGTAAAGGTAAAATAAGAAACAATTAAATTGTTCTTGATGTAACTGAATAATCTAATAACCAATTATTCACAAACGGTCAAAAATAAATAAATATAAAATATGCTAATTCTACTAAAATTATCCAAACATATTAGATTTATCCAACAGCGCGAATAAACGGCAGGTTAAATACAAAAATTATGAAATTACAGTATATAAATACAATGTCAACTACAAAAATCTTAAATGTAGTACTTACTAAAACCTAAAGAATCTACAGATACATAAAAGGAGGTCTTCTCTTCTTTCTACGAAGCGTTTCTTCGGGGAGGCCAAGAGGGAGAAAGTGAAAAAGGCTGCGGGTGGCGGCAGATGTGTGTGAGATTGAAACACCCGATGCGCAATCTGAGACAGATTGGGTGAGTACGGTTTCAGAAATGTAGAACAGTTCTCAATAAATTTTAAAGTAAATTTTAAAGTATGGTTGTTATGGAAGCCAGGTCACAAGCAAACTACTCTTGTTGCTAATCATTCGAGAGTGGAAAGTGAAAATATTGCATAAACGTTTGGCAATGCTGCAGTAAATCGCCAGACGGATAATCGAGGTTCTCCTGTTGCGGTAAAAGAGGAAAATATTTGAATGAACACACTCTCAGAGTGACCGACCGGATACAAGACGAAGAACATTACAGAATCAGCATTACGGAAGAGTTTAAATAATCAAAGTACATAATATATATATATATATATATATTACTAATATATTGACGAAATACACATAATTTTAAAAATTAAATAACCTCTGCTCATGTTAAAGGTTACAATGGTTTCTCTAGATATTCAGTAAGCTTGTGAAAATACAAAAACCATTAAATCGTTTGGATTTTGTCTGAGAAATGCAAATATTTTATTATATTAATTCGCAATTTCTCATGGCCGTTGTTACGACCGTATTCTGATACTCATTGCGTCACTGCCTATGAAGCAGCTGAACATATACACTTCGTAAGACATTCATTCTCAAATTTTTTTCTCCAACAAAAGCGTTTTGAATGTTGTTTGGTCCAATTCTTCAATTTTTTATTTAATTACATAGTCAAAATGTTTGTGTAAGTACCTGTAGAAAAGTGAAATAATGTATATGTACTTTTCCCTGAAAGAATTATTCAAATTTGCCAAGGTAAATAAATGTATAACTTAAAATGTCTCGAATCTGTATTTTGGAGTTCTGACATAGTTTTTATTTCTTTCCAGCAACTTAAGTACGTGTTTCCATTGATTTGTATGCTGACTTTGTAGAGAATTTGTTTAGAAACTAGCGGGGATCTATGTGAATCTCTGAAATTCATGAATGATCTGCAGCAACAAGAATACTGCTTACGAGCGTGTGAAAACCCGCAGTTTTGATCAAGCGGGCCTAAATCCATTTCCACATTCTCCCCATTTTCACGTATTTGAGAAAAGCATCTATACTGCTCATGGAACCCGTTTTGCACTCATTCTGCAACAACATTTTTTCTGCTCCAGCTCTCTAGCGCATATAATCAGTGGGGCTTAAAATTTCACCCAAGTAATTAAAAATTCCGAGCCTCTCATCTCTCATCCTACATAACGAGAAAAACCGTCTCCTTATCCCGAAAAAACAAGAAATGCAACGCAAAGCTGCAAACCACAGGGAGCATTGAATATGTCCTGCGATATAGCATAATTTAACATAATTTTTTATAATAACATAATTTTATCGCCCATGTTATAAATAATAATGTGGTCCTATGGTTGGAGTCTCGATTGGTTAGCGGATTTTCGACACAAGCGACATATCAAGGTCGAATTCAGATTTTCTGGGCGAATCTAGTGGCCGGATGCTCTGATAGGCAGTTTTCCGCCATTACACCGACCAATACGGGGGAGCGGTACACTAAGAAACGAGCCATTACCCCGTATCTGTACCACGGGCTATCTATCCTTTTCACCTTTGTTCCATCTTCTCCCCTTTCACACATTCACACTTACACTCACATGTACCAAACTGCCACACACGTCGAGAGACCAGTCGGGAACGTAGATCCTGTCCTTAATGAGGCGCGGAGCTCCACTGGAAGAGATACGTGGAGAAGGAAACCTTTCGCATTCGGTCGTGTAGGTCGATGCAGAATCCTACCATCCAGCGGGAAGGAACACCACTACCTCCCGGGATAAAGCTTTCACTTCACTTATAGCAGTTGATGCGCCCGGGAACAGAAAGTCAATCAAAAGCCTAATCTATAACCTGATCCACGCCATGTAACTATCTACATTGGGAATAATTTAACCAAACCCGTATTTGGAGGACGAACTCTGGTGAAAATATATATGAGAATAGCGCCACAATCCCTCTTCAGGAGTAAATCAAAATAAGTTCCGGGAGTGCAAAGAATGCAGTAGAGCTGATCGTCATCTCTTGCATAATCATGTTCACTATATATATATATATATATATATATATATATATATATATATATATATATATATATATATAGATATATATATATATAATATACATACATACATAGGGGAGGTCGTAGGGTTCAATCTCGACGGTGACAATATTTTCAACATTAGCTAGATAGTGAGGTCGAATTCACCCGCTGTCAGGAGGAGAATTTTTGCGACCAGCTGCTCTGATCGATAGTTTTTCGTGGTTTCTCAGAACAATAAGAGGCGAATGCCTGAGTAATACTCTAACACAGGGGTCAAAGTCTGCGCGCTATCTTTCCTTCCTCTTCCTTGTCCTATCGTCACACCCTAATTTCACACACTACACTTACATGCACTACACCACCAAACATCGCGAGAGACTAGCAGTGAACGTCGAGCTTGTCCCGGCTGGGGCGGTGCCTCACTGGTGGGAGATTCCTAGTTAGAGATATACCTACGTCGCCAGATAGGTCGGACTTCACCACCCACTCTGGCGATTAAAAAATGCTCTATACTTACGAAACTAACAGTTGATCGACCGGAAACACAAAATAATCAAAGAATCAATTTGTGGAGCGCGGCGCAATGACGCGCGTCTCGGTCCGTGGCAGAGTCTGCGGGCGACGTGTCCAATTTTGGCGACTGATGATATTGTTGGGCCTGTTGTACATTTAAAATGGTCAAAGCTGTTAGCATGTCGATCCTTGTTTTGTCTGTTTAAATCCAACCGACGACATGGATTTTAAGAGTGAAAATTGCTTCCTACGCATTTCATGTGGATGGGAGGTAAAGCCGGCAGTCCTTTGTTGCCACCGCGAGCAGGTTGGAAGCCACGGCCTTATGTTGTGGTCACGCGTAGAGATACGCTAGGGTGTAAAGAGAATCTCAATCAGAGAATTCGGATTCACGGTTACACTCAATTTCAATGGTAGATGCCCACCGGAGGAAAGGAAATCTCAATTAGAGAATCTAGATTCACGGTTACACTCGATTTCAATGGTAGATGCCCAGGGGAGGAAAGGAAATCTCAATCAGAGAACTCGGATTCACACGATTACACACGATTTCAATATGTTTTTAAATACGAAAAAATTAACACCGCGAAACTAGAATCATGATGATAGAGACTTTTACTTAATGAAATATATTCTTCAAAATTTAATCAGTAAGTGAGGTCACTAACTTTGTTTGGAATTACTAACAATGTTGTTAATATTTAATTTTTTTGAAATTTCAAATTGTAATTTCCCACAATTATTTTCCTACAATCTCTCTGGAGTTATCAGGTTCCCCAATAAAACTGGAACGCCGCTTCATAGCAGTTGGAAATTCTCAGAATATCACCTCGTTTCTGGGAGTGGAGAATATATTTTTAGATTGTCGAATGTGTTGATGTATTAGCTTTAAATTAATTACGTTTTTGCGCCTAATGCACTATGATTAGTAATG
The DNA here is from genome assembly GCA_017312745.1 of Gryllus bimaculatus. Classification (NCBI taxonomy): domain Eukaryota; kingdom Metazoa; phylum Arthropoda; class Insecta; order Orthoptera; family Gryllidae; genus Gryllus; species Gryllus bimaculatus. The sequence goes on from BOPP01000184.1 coordinate 1,203,313, forward strand.
TGTTTTGAAACTGGTGGCAAAAATGTGTTAATACGGACAGAAAAAGCAGTATTATAATTTTACCTAACCTTTTCTAATGCAAGAGAGTGCATGCTGTTATAGCACTACTAGTGTATTTTTACCTCTTGCTACAGACATTTTAATCTAAATGTACCAACGAGCAGTTCATTGTAGAATACTTAAATAATATTATTTGGCACGGTAATATTATTGTATATTGGTACTATGAGTCGTACTTTAAAGGAATTAAATTGACACCTTCCAATCAATCTCAAAGGAAAATATTTATAAATATTTTGTAAAATTTGGTGTTATTTTTAATTTGAAAATATCTCATTTCTTTGAAATAATAATGGTAGTAGTTTGCATTAATTTTTAACTGAAAACCCGTGCATGTGGAAGTTCTGCTGTTTTCATACTATGTCGAAAGTTGAAGGGCTCGATGTGAAATGGCTCAGTATTCTTTTGTTCGGCGCGTTAAAATTCACAGTATTCTACGTATTGTTCTGTTTTAGTTTTACATCAGCCTCACAAAGCCAGCTTTCACCAGAATAATTAAAGCATTTTTTCACACGGCGTGTGGTCTTCGTAATGGTATTTGATAATACATAAAATATCTATCAAGTAGTTGAATTTGTAGGTAGATGCATTAAATTGTTATATTGTACATGAACTATCCTTAACATCACGAAACTTCAAATATCAGTAGGCATGTATGATCGCGTCAACTTCACGTTCACACTAACATTGACTTACCAAATCCTCCATGGAGCAAACGGGCGGTCAACGAGTTAAAATCCAATTGATAGGGAACTGGTTTCTCCAATTGAACGCACAGGAGCTACCAGTTGAATCGTTCAATCAATCAATCGTTTATACTTCAGGCATGTGCCTGAGAGTTGTATAAAAATATTTTGTTTCAATGATAAGTTATTTTTACTAGGAACGAGCAAAAACTTACATGCGTGGAGACATGTGAATGGTCGAAAAGCAGTTCGGTCATAAAAGGAACAGCGTCAGTTCCTGATGCCTGTACCTCCCAACCATCTGCAAGCTGCCTCAAGAGAAATTCCACTTACATTGTGGAATATTTGAAAGAGTATGTCAATCGACTATCCGTGCTTCCATTACTGTACACATTTTTTCCTAATTTTGTTCTCGACTCACAAATAAAAATCTAAAAAAAATGTTTTTCTCAAACAAAAACATCGGAAAACGAATGTCAACCGGAAACTGTAGATTAAAATTTTACCCCAAATATTGTTTTTGTTCATTCACCCCGTTCGTGGAAAAATAAGACAAAAAGTATATAATTGTTAACATTTGAGTCTGTGTTGTATTAATGCTTAAGTTTTACTTCCTTAAATTTCTTTAATTGTTCCCCCCCTCTTACCATTTTCCTTATTTTGGATTTCTCTCTTTAAATGAAGAATTATTTTAAATCGAGTTTTTTCTTATACATTGGAGTCCTTAATATTCAGAATTTCATTTTTTGCTGCAATTCAGTTAACAGAAAACGTATTCAAACCCAATTGACTTTCTTTTATCATTATTCAATTCTCATGAGAAATAACGCGTGCTACATTTAATCTCGACATTTGACTGAAGTACTGGTTCTGGATACTTCTGATTTTGTTTCTTGAAGCAGATACAGCAATTTCAATAAAAAATCAAATTTGGTTTCGTCCACAGTTCAATGGACCATCTACAAGAACCTTTAGCACTCAACACAACACGTACACTGAATTTTATTTCACATATCGCCGGCTCAAAGAACGGTCAACACGGTAAACGACAAAATATATTCCTCTACTCCGGCTGCCTTGTGATCTATAGTAATGTCCTTTTTACTTGAAAAACTAGTGGTGCTAAAGCATCAGGTACGTTTTCGTCATTACTAATGGTTATGTAATGCTATTTATACCACAATTTCTCTCCGAATTATTTTTTGTAAAACTCATTTTAAATCGTAGAACATTTGGTGCGAAAATAAACAGTATGCGAGAAACAAAAATAATTAAAAGTTAATAAATAATACAATACTAATATCGTTGTCAGGATACTGCTCCGGCATTCGCCTGGTATTGATCGCAGAAATCAAGGAAAAATATCGATTAAAGCAGCTGGACGCCACCATTCTTCCCCAGACTGCTACTGAATTCAACCAAGCTGACAAGCTCCTAAGCGAGAATCGCTAACTGTTTTTTGCGTCTTCGCAATTGACGCAACGCGTCTCCAAGCCCCGGGGGCGTTGAGCGCTTTGCACGTTCGGAGTAATCTCCATTAATTCCAGCGCGCGAGTAATCCTCCATTAATATTTCAACATGACATATCCGTCACGACTCTTCGCAGTCAGTTGTCAAGAGGACCGCCAAGTAACATCTCCATGTAGATTCGTTACTTTATTTCATACTATTGCCAAACACAACCAACAACTGCATGAATTTAATAAAATCATACAATTAAACAAGGAAAGAACTTACCATTTAAGCATGTTCCTGCGCCTTGGCAAATATGTATGCATGATAGAATTTAAAAGGAAAGTAAACACGAAATAGTAATAAATAAAAAATATAAACATAGCTGTTTGATATAACAAATCTGGCAAACACATTTTCGTATGAAGCCGTGGTGCCTCGAGTGGCTTTAGCTTGCCCTAGCGCACACACACACACACACACACACACACACACACCTTCCCTTCTGGATGTGGAAAATGAGAAACGGGAACCCAGTCAGGGGAAGTTTCCCGCGCTCATAGGAGCTCCGTGCTTCCCCGGCAGGCAATTAGCTCGCGCGGACGCGGTTTGACGTGTCTGCCCTGGGTGAAGGAGGCTGAGCCGTATGAGAGTAGGGGATCAGCGTATCAAGAGGAGGAACGAGAGAGGGAACAGGATAAAGCCGAAAGGAGAGCCCTAGACCCGCTCAAAATGCATTCTATTATCGATCGTTCTCGCTGACTTGCTGTTGCAGTCTCGCAGAGCGAGCGCGTCCCATATCTGCCTGTGAAATCTATACCGAGGCCCCTGTCAAGGACCGGAACTATCGATACGTACCGTTTATACGCGCCTGTTCTCGTCAGTGTTGGTTGAGCGTGCTTTGTGCACAATTTTGTTGGTAGTTTCGACGTATTTTACTCGTGAGAAGAACCATGAGCTCTCTTACAAAGGAGAAAATACTTTAAAAAGATATTTTATAGACACTGCTTCTGCAATTGCGCAGATTAAATTGCACTATATTTGCAACGTGCCTTGTACGATCCAATATTAATTTAGTGTACGTGATTGAACATGCCATACTAGTACACATAGTTTATCACCTCCATTGACAGTAGAATAAATAAGGCGTTTAAGGTGTTTAATATTAACGCTTGAGCGATAAACGCAGTCAAGAGATCCGGTGACTCCTCCTACATTCGTTATCGATCGTATTCCGTAAAAGCCTTGGTTCTCTTCATTTCGTGGGTCAAGACGCGTGGAGATAGCTCTGACGCGCCTTCGGATTGGTCACTGTCATTTCTCCCATGGACATCTCCGCGGTGACCCACCCCTTCTTGCGATAGTTGCGATACGGATCTTACCTTGAAACATATTCTCCTGCACTGTTTTAAGGTATTATATTGCCGGCAAAGGCTTTACCTTGCTAGCTCTATAGCATAGGTACTTGGAAATGAATTTTCTCTGTGCAGTTTTTAACTTCTTACAAGAGTCTGACATTTACAGCATTATCTGAGAGAAGAGGATTATGCAAATTATTTGGCTTATAACTTGATATTTTAAAGCGTTTATCTGGCTCTTTTCAGCCAATCCTTTTAAATAATTGAACATGTTTATATACAGTTTTACTTACATTTTACTTTGCAAAAAAAATGTTTAAGTCTGGAACTGCTACATTGCGTATTGCTCTTTAATTTTTTTTAATTGACACGGGTGCCAATGATCTTAGCTGTTGAAGCGGCCTTAAACCTTAATCATCATCATGTTACCCATCGTTGCGTATTTGCCCCCTTCTCGGAGAGAACACTTCGATTAAATGCGAAGAATCGGTATCGATCGTTCTAGAAACTGGCGGTGCTGAAACTAGCCTTCTCGGTCACAGCAGCATCTCTCTTGGCACGCTGGTTTCGTCGCCGAGAACAATCGGAATAGAGTTCCTTTGCGCCCAGCTTTAGGCTCCGTCTCCTACCTGTTGATTAACCCACGGCCCACATTGCGCTCAAAACCGGAATGAATGGGCATTTTGAGTTTCCGGATGCTCAACAACTTTGGGTATTTTCGCTCGATCACAATTCAACATATATCTCGTATAGTGGCAGAGTTCTTCCCCCTCTGGAGCATGAGATACGGCGCCAATCTACACGGTAACTTGTGGATTTCCCCTCGAAGTATCTCTCCAAACAGGGCACTGCTCTAGCCAGTATAAACACTTAACTGTGTATTTGTGTGTGTGTGTGTGTGTGTGTGTGTGTGTGTGTGTGGTGTGTTGGTGTGTGCGTCTAAGGTGTAAGAGAAAATGAAGGAATTAAGGATGAGAAAGGGAAGATCACCCGTGGTCTGTGACCCGTTTGTAAGAGTACTACTTCAATTTAGTTTAGTGATTCTGGGCACGTCAGCTACCAGGGTCATTAGTTGTACTGCTTCGGTATTCGCCTGGTATTATTGGAGAAATTACGAAAAAAAAACAATCAGGGCTGCAAATTGCTGGAATTCTCCCCCAGGTGATCTTGAATTCTATCTAGCTCTTTGGATAGTGTCGACTTTATGCAACCTTCGGGACTCTTAAGACCACCCGATCAGCATCATTCCACAACCAACGGCAATGCTGTTCTATAGCCATGTCAATTGGTGCGTATGTTCGATCGAACGGCGTCGTCTGAAAAGAAGCTGATCTGGATACATGTGCGCCAAAATTTAAAAACGGCATTCGCTGGGAATTAACCGAAATTTTCTCGAGTGTTTATCTGGGATCAAACATTTGCCTCCGTCTAGACGCAAAGGTAAGACATCCCGGTCGAATAGCTTTATTTGAAGACTCTGTTATACTGAATGAGTAATTTCAGGTGAGAAATAAAATGCACCATCGTCTGCTCTTCAATTCGATGACCAAATGTTTCTAACGACATTTTGATGAGAAACATTTCGTTTCTACACTGCAATTTCTTACAGAATTGTCGCTCTGACAAGGGTTCTAACTAATCTACTTTTTTGCCGGAAAATCTACTTTAAGTAGAGATGAAATCAAATTTGTGAATTAATCGAATTTGGCTGTAAATTGTGACAGTTCTGTATCGCACGAGGCCCTGCAATTGCCACATTTTAAAACGTCACATTCTTATCTCGCGAGCAGACCGCCAGTATTGCTGTGCACTCGCTATAACACTATAGACCTAAGAGTCAAAAGCGACGCGGCGGGTCGAATCTAGTATTGATTGTTTAGTGTCTCAGGGCGCGTCAACTATGGTCATTAGTTCCTTAAGTGAAGTGCATGCTTTTTATAACGCAAGGAGACGGGGATCCTTCTCCAATGTCTGGTGAGATTCGTCGTCAACCTGTCGGCGAGCGGGCTTTCCCCAACCAGTGTCTCCCTCCAGCGGGGCATCGCCTCAGCAAGGATAAGCTCTAAGCTCCCGGCTGGTCTTCGGACACGCGTGGTAGTGTAGTGCGTGTAAATGTGTAAGGACAAGGAAAAGGAAGACAAATTGCACGCGGCCAATGGTCCTTTAGTTAGGACATTGCTCCGCTATTCGCGTAGTGTTGATCGGAGAAACTACGGATCCTATGGTTTAGAGCATCCGGCTACTACGAAGAATTCACTTCCAGACAGCGACGGGATTCGATCTATCTAGCCAATGTCTACAATCCTGCCACCGTTCGGACTCAAAACCCAAGACCTCCATGTCAGAGGCACTGCAGTGAGAGCAGCCATCAATCCACCTAGGTTCTAATCTTGGTAATGAGCATTATGTTGCGGCGATAAACATGCTGCAACAAAATTAATTAGTTTCAGAAATGGCATTTTTTTAGAATTTATGCTTCTGACGCCCGAAAGGTAAAATAACTATCAATTGCTAATATTATGTGGAACAAGCAGGAGAGCTTTTCTACCTGAAATTACAGAAATAAGCTATCTCACCCGGTTCGTCATTAAACTTCACCTACACGATAATTCTTTAAATTATTTTCTCTTTCAATTTTGAGCTTTATATCTTTGATATGATTGCTAACTACGATCGCCTGTATGTGTCGTGTACAAGTATGATACCGTGATCCGGTTTACACAAGAAAGATTGCTATCCGATTTGCTTACATTATATTGAAGCGTTTGAGAAATTCTTAGAATATTTCATTGCCTTTGAGCTCTAAAGCAAAAGCTTAATATGCAGAATCATGTTAGGTGGCTTTATTGGAGTCGTGAGAGTGACCTCGATTGTTGAAAGTAGGAAACGTAAAGGTTCTTCTAATAGAGATGGGCTGCAGACGAGAAGCCGGTCCCAGGGGTGTCGCGTGGCTGCAGCGGGGGCAAAACGAGACAGCGCCGCTAAATCAGTCAAGCGACAGGCACGCCATGGTAATATCGCGTCGGGCGGGGGCGGTAGAGGTGGGGGCGGGGGGGGGCGTTCAAACAGCGGTCAGCTGTGCGTGTTTGCTACCTCTCGAACGGCTGCGCACGACCGGCCCCGCCCCCGCCAGCCCCCGACCCGCTCGACCCGCGCACCGTTCCCCTTCCCAGCTCCCGCCCGCACCTTCCGCCCCCTCCCTGCCCCGCCTCCGTCACGGCCCTCCCTCACCACACCTCAAGTCCCGCTTCCTCCCCGCCCTCCGAATTTCCTCCTCTGTCACCGAACCCCTCTTTCACGCCCCCGCCCCGCATCACACCAGCCCCCGCCCCGGCCCAGCCCCCGGCCCGCCCGCCCCCTTGCTCACCCCATCGTCATCCCGCCCTGCCCTGCTCCACCGTCTGTACGCCTGCCGTCTAATTACTGTCCCGCCCGATGACCTCTGCAACCCTCACTCACTTTCCATCTCCCCGCATTTACACCTCGCCCCCGGCACTTCCTCCATCCTCCCACCTCGCCTGCCTCTTGGCCGGCTTCCACCCAGGACCCCTGCAACAATCCTGGGCAGCCCGTGCCCCGGGCCGGTCTTCGTCCCGTCTCTTTTTTTGCCTCTTTTTTCGGCTCCCCCGCACTCACCCCCAGTCCACCTCCGCCTACCTGCCCCGCCACGTCTCCACGCTTCCTACTTCCTAGACAATTCCTACCCTCGCCCCGCCCGCCTAACACTACACCAGCTGCACCGCTCGGCCCCCCAAGGGCCCCCGGTTTTCCGCGCTCCCCCCCGATCGCCCAGCTCCCTCCCCGTCCGCCTCACCCTGCCGCGTCGACGTTCCTGCCCACCCCTTGGTCCCCCTGCCGCTGTCCCGACCGTGCCCTTACGCTCGCCCTGTCATCGCTTCCGCACTCACCCTGCCCCACCCACGCCCCTTCCTCCTACTCACTCTAGTCGCCATCCCCGCCCCGTTTCTGCCCCAGCCCCGCATACGGCAGCTGCCACAAACGCCTCTCCAGAATGACGAGTCAGAAAAGATGTAGCGACTGCAAGAGTACGAGAAGAGTCGGGCTGTACGAATAACGGGTGAAAATTAAAGATAATCGATTCAGACTTTTGCTCCAATCCATATTACAATCAACCGATAAATTCGACGAGGTTCCATCTCCACCACCTCTTAAGAACGTGAGTTTATATCGCCATTGAGAATATACGTTTACTTCTTTTTTAATTTTATTTAAGGTCGCATCAACATCTAGGACATTAGCGAACACTATTGCATTTAACGGTATGGTAAATGTCAAGATGACATGATATGGGTATGATAGGGGGTAAAAGGACGAGCACAAATACTCGAACACGCGGTCCTTCGGATCGAAATCAGGACAGTACTACTTCCTTAACGATATCGGCCATCCGGACCGGCATGTTTAGTTTTGTTTTGACTTTTTTTTATTGATGTTTGCACGCCCGTCAGCTGCTATATTCAATAGTCTCGATAGTGTAGTGGGATTTATTCTCCGAGAGTGGCTTTAATTTACTAGTGTATGTTTTTTACAAAATATTATTGCATAACATCAGTACTATATACTGTTGTATATTCTTAGTTCTTTTTCTTAATTCTCTTAAAAATGTATTTATCTTACGTGAGATTTTTACCAATAAATATCTATTGTAACAATGAATGTTGTATAGCTAGAACAAATAAAATTAGTTTTCTGAAATAAAACCATAATAATAAAAATATTAATATAAAAGCTTAAGTCTAGAACCTTCAGATAAAATGACTCGCAAATGCGAAATATTTCAAAATGGTTTACCGAAATATTTCAAAATGTATAACTAGAAATTAAACTAATAGTTTGTTTTATTTGGATAGAATATTTTGTCTTCATATTTCACTGCACTTCTTTGTAACGTTGTTATAAAACTTTCCTGCCATCCTATCTTCCAGTATCTGGAGCCTACCTGTCTTCATTTGAAATAATCCGATTACTGAGTCGTCCGGCCCTTATGCGATCCTGTGATGCATTTTTCTTTTAAGAACTGAAAAGCCTCTTTCTACTGCTAATATTGATAGAAAATTAGCTGCACCATAATATACGGTTCACTAATTCCTAGATTAGATTCCTTGTTTCAAGAGCAGATCTGTAGCGGTATTCACGTTCTTGCGTACACACAATTTTCATTTCATTCTTTAGTAGGACATATATATTTACAAAAAATATTTAAGTATCAAATTAAACTGGTGGGAGGATCAGGATAAGGTCGAGGTGTGGCACTGCATGGCATCCGCCGTTGTCAATAGTTTTTCAAAATTTCATTTTCTTGTATTTTGCAGATTGTCTGAAACTTCTACAATCTTATTATTGCAATATCTGAAATATACACGTTTGTTTTGATGAATGTCCATCCGACAACGTGAGCATTGTTTGTGTGGTAGAGTGGGGAATATAACTAATTATTTTTAGCCATGGACTTCAAAAACAATCTTCACAGTTTGTAGATTATGTTTGTGGATTACTTTTATAACGTGGATCATTATTTTAAAAGATTCCACATATAGATTTTTGAAGTTTTTTGACGAAAGATTAATTAATAAGCAAATAAAAAACCTAAATTCTTTGAAACTTATTGATAAAGAGGTAGACGTGGATGACCCATGCTTACTCGCTCCATATTTTGTGCATCGAACAGCATCTGACACAGATCAATATCACAGAAACAAACTCCCACACACCCCAATTCACGTTTCACCTGCACTCTCTGACACATTCGCATTCACTCACAAAATGTAACGTGTATATACCGTTCATACTCTCAGATAACTCCACTGGTCTAGACACAGACACACAGTTAACCAGAATTGCCGTATTTTCCATATCCCTAATTATCCTTATACAATACTGCATCGTTTGCTCTACCGGTCGAACCACCTTAGTTTGTACCTTTTCACAGATGTGCGGTTGATCGCGATTTAGTTGATCTGAAATAACATCATTAGTAATTTGAATCAGAGTATGAAAATTAAAGCGCTGTGATTTATCCCGAATTTTCAAATATGTAAAGAAATTTTATTACACTTCGAAGACTTATTAAAAAATCTCGGACAGGTTTTATAACCTCTGCTTCTGAGCATTAATTATAAGCATTATCAAAATTTAAAATCTGTAAAATTTCTATAAAATTCGACATATTACTCTGATTCATTTAGAACACGGCTCTCAGGTATTCATCATTTTGATATTCAAATTTTATCGACGATATTAGCAACTTGTTATTTTACATTCCAAATACCCAACCATGCCTTTAACTTCCTTTTGATAGAGGCCTATTATTGTAGAACTTTAATCGTGGCCTAGAGTGTCCAGTTCTTTAAATTACAATGCCAACCAATTTGAGAGGAAAACGAGGATGTTTTTTTGTCTTTCCAGACGTGTCCTCAAAAATCAACTGTTCGGTTTCATTCAATAATATACAACTGACGTAAATGTGTAGATACTGATCAGCACATACTTAATTATACATTCGAAATGTTATGTCCAAACAACCATTATTGAAATTTGTGTTCTGAAATCGTAGCAGGAAAACCGTGCATTCGTCGTCTCTTGCCTCCAATCCTCCTCCTCTGCTTCAACCTCCCCTTGGATTTCGCATTCATGAATCCTTCTTAGTAAAGTAACATAAGTACGAAGTACAAACAACCCTTGACTTCAAAGACCCTGGGTGAACTTGCCCGAAGAGTTTACCTTACACCTCGGTTGGTTTACTTCTGCAATGAACTCCGCGTATGTCTGTGTGAGGTTTGTGAAAGCAACATTTCACGATTCCAAGGATTTTCATGAATTTCACAGATTGCTATGCACAAGAAAAGCAAAAATTCTTTTGAAAATAAATTTAAGCACATATTCGAAAATAAATATTCTTTATAAATAAGGAAAAAGTATTTATCTAATTTTATTTAAATTATAAATGAATTCCACTCCAATATAAGGTTGAAACATAACGCTTACCACGCCATCTGCACCCCGTTTCTAGACATAAGACTACCGAAGAGATACCCATTACATTAATTATACCTAGTGCCATGGAAGTGGATAGTAATCGTAAAACGTCTGAAAGAGAGGATTTGTAACATCTAACCCCAAGCAGGTTTAACCTGCAGTACTCAAAGTACAAGGGAAAAAAATTCCTTTGTACTCTTCCATTAATTTCTAGGTGTGTAGAAATAATCTTTTCAACATATGAGTCACAATATTCACCATCGTTTATAATAAATTATTTCGTCTTTCATTTCTCACAAAAGTATAACGACGTATTTTTACTCTTTCTTTATTCTTTTTAAGAAATCTATTCATCACAGAAAACAGTTGTATTTGATCATATTCTTTCAAAAAGATTTACAATGAATTATGGGCTTTGATTTGTTTCAATTAAATGACAGTCATCTTCGTGGGTTAGACTAGGTGGTGCGAGCTCATGGTGGTCAGCATTTCTGAGGCAATGTCAACTATATCAAGCGTTAAACGTAGCACATCGTTCTATTTCTTATTGTGAAATGGAATCTTCCTTTTTTGGTGCTGTAAACCTCTGGTTGGTTGAGAACCGTCATCCCGGAAAGATCGGGTTGATGCAGTGTTCTAAATAATAGCTTATTTTTTCAATATGCTTCCTATATAATGGAATCTTGGTCGTGTAAATGGAAAATATATTGGTTTACCACATCTTCAAAATGTATTATTTCTTCACCAGTGCTCTAAAAGCAGAACAACACGATTTAAAATCAAGTATGAGCACACAGAAATGAAACAGTACATATTTAATGAAATTAAAACGGACAAGTTAATACATTGCTTGACAATTGCTAAGGAACAACTTATTTTTGTCACATAGCGCTCCCGACCTCCGAACTATAACATTCAAATTAAATGTAGATGGTGTAGTAGAGCAGGACCTGATATCTGTATAAAGGGCAGTGGATGAAAGCTCTTTATTTATTCGAAAAATCATGCACTTAGGGGTTTGTCGGAAATGGCGCCGCAGGTTGTTGAATTTACTTCTACGAAACTCAGTGTGATATGGCAAAACTAAAGTGCAAAATTTCTGCAAGGTCTCGATGAGGGCTTATTTTCATTGACGAGCACTTGTACGGCTGGAAGAAGGTCAAAGTGCAATTACTGTGGCTCCTATAAAGAGAGTGTCAAAAAGTGTCATCTCGCGTTAAAAAAGGCTGCTGAAGGAGGTCACGACTTGCAAAAGCATACCAGTGACCGTGGAAGAGAAACCGCACAACAAGAAGATCAATAAGTATCGATGGTGGCGAATAGAAACGGAAACCTCACTCTAAGTAAGATAGCTGCAGACTTCGCAACTTCTATCGCTACACATACAATATATCTATCAATAAATCTATCTGTCAATCTATCTATCAATATATCTATCAACCTATCTATCAATATATCTATCAATCTATCTATCTATCAATATATCTATCAATATACAGTATATCTATCAGAACCGTCTCTCGGTGGTTAAATCAGGTTGGTTTGTATGCACGGAAGCCTGTTCTATGCATCCCGCTTCAATTACGTAACCTTCGAGAAAGATTACGTTGGTGTAAGGTGCGTATTGTTTGGGGACAGCAACAGCAGACCAGAGTGATGTTCTCCGGCAAATCCCATTTCTCTGTTATTGTACTCTGGCCACGAATTACTGTAGAGAAATGCTCATGAACGTGATCTCTATGGTTAAGCTGTGATGGTGTCAGCATTATGCACAATGTCAGAACACCGCTTCATATCTTTGATTGAGGTAGCGTTACGTCTCAGCGGTATTGCAGAGAGGTTATTCTAATTCATTTTCGTCTTCTTAGGAATGCGGTAGCTCCGTACTTTCTGTTTATGAACGACATTTAGCGCTCACACAAGACCAGTGAAGAATCAGACTCACTAAAATGTGAACAGATTAAAGAAACACAATTGCCGGTCCGGCAGTAGAGCAGTAAGGCAGTAGTGCCGTAGCGATCGGGTTAGAGTCTCGCGTCGATCATGGATGTATCGTGTTTGTCCTTTCACCCCCTATCATCATATCGTGTCATCCTCATAGTTACCATGCTGTTACTCACAATAGTGGTCGCTAATGACCTAGAGGTTGATGCGACCTTAAATAACACTCACAAAAAAATATGCACAATTGCCTGCTTACTCTCCGGACCTAGATTCTTCAGAGTTTACCTGGAATGCTCGTGGCAGAAATGTTTCTCAAATAACTCGCCCTCTCCAAACGGCTGAAAAACTTAAAAACGCCTTGAGAGATGAGTGGAACAATATCCCCCAAGACCTCGTCAGTAATTTAGTATACAGCATGAATAAAAGATGAACCATGTGCATTAGTATCCGAGGAGGTCACATATTCTTTTGACGGGCTCATATCTGATTGCGGCAGGAAGTCACATTTTTCATAGCTGTTCGTAAATGCTCCAAAGATGATCTTTTTTATTTTTCCTTTATTTTTTCCATGAGCCGAAATCGGTACTGTTTTGCAAAATAAATGCACACCTCTAATAAATATGTCATGAGTTTTATTTCTCCAATGTCTATTATGAACTATTGCGAAAATGCAACTGTTTCTTATCAGTCGTCAGCAGCGTAATTGTAATTAAAATAATACATAAACTACACAATAATAACTACATAAAATTAAAATCTAAACATACCTTACAACTAAATATGGTAAATTTAAAGTGTTGTTAGGTATCAAAAATTTCCTGCCAGAACTTTGTTTTCGGCCCGGAAGCTGCAAGCTCTGAGGATGATCGCTACGCGATCAAAACGATCATTATCAAAATAAATTTTTGATACCAGACAACACTGTTAATTTACCATATTTAATTATAAGAAGTATCTACCTCACCAGCAATCTAATTAATACCTTACAACATTTCATAGCAACTCATATCGGATAAGAATTTAAGTGATACTTTCAAAAGACACTTTCTTCACCTTGAAAAGCAAAAGCTCGGCACTACATTTCGACTATATCTAACTACGAACATTTTTGGTAGCAATTACATTAAACAAAGCTCATAAGAAATCATTCTTGAAGTCCATTACAGGTCAAAAATAAAAGTGATTAATAAACAATCTTTGTAAACCCGATAATAAAATTGAAATAACACATGAACACAATGCATCATAAAAATACAATAAGAACTATAGTACATTTTTCGTTCAAAATTATAAAATGAATCACATAACTCAAGATAACATCAGAAAAGAGTATTGCATTCCGAAATTATGGAAACTTTTTTTTTCCATTTTCTTGACAAACATTTCATCATCTACATAGTGTAGAGTCAACAGTGAGTGATCGTGATTCGCAGCTTAAGAAATATTAAATAAAATTTTAATTAAGTTGTAAGCATGCTATAGTAATGCTAAGAAATAAAATGACATATACGGACAACAAGTATGAACTTGGTTTTGTCGTTAAATAAATCTGAAATTGAAGAAGTGTTGGCTTATTATATGATCCAGTCAGATTATCTTCGAAATCTTTTCCTCAAAAAAGCACATTCGCTCAAATCTGCGATAGACAACAATCCGGATTTAGAATCTTCAGTTGTGTTAATCTAAAAATCCCGAGCATTGTAAAGAGAGGGCAGGAGGAGTAAACTCATCCCCATAAATTTTCGGCTGTTATTACTTTTTATATAAAATATTCTATAAATAACATCTTATTAAGGTTTTTTAATTAACTCTTCTACAAGTCAACAAGTAATTTATAAGCCAACATTTCTCTTTTTCTCCCACGCACCACTAAAGTACCGCCTTGCGTATGATACAAATCTGATAACGATCAGCAACGACAGGAAAATGACTCAAAGGACTATGGTTTTTGAGTGTCTCCTTGTCAGAAAAGGAGGAAGAATCCAACTTTTGGAGATACAATTGTCCCTACTCATATTATTTTAATGGTTATATAACCCAGATGACTCAGAAACAACAGTAAAAACCTTGAGAGGATGTAAGGATCACTTTTCGCAATGAAAATGTGGTGTTAAATTTCATTTAACGAACTTACACGCGTGATATTTGCCCTTGATTGGTAGGCAACCCATCATCCATTGGTGTTTGAGAGTCACGCACTGTCGAAGTTAAAGAGATTTCGTATAACCGCCGAATACAGACGCATGATAGGCTGCCTACCAATTAGGAACAAATTACACTTTAACTTTTTTTGTTATTTAAGGTCACATCAACTTCTAGGTCATTAGCGACCACTATTGCTTGTAACTGTATGGTAACTGTGAGGATAACACACTATTATGATGATGATGATGATGAGGGAGGGGTGAAAGGACGAACACTATACAACCATGCCCAAGGCGGGACTCGAACCCGCGATCCTTCGGTCCGATATCGCTATGGCATTACTGTCTTAGCGATCTCTGCCACCGGATCGGCTACGTGTAACATTGTTATATAAAAGTAGCAAAATACCCGGCGTTGTCTCGGCTTTTCGTATCCAATTGTTATTGAAAAGGAAAAAGATCAATCATAAAACAAAGTCGGATTAGTTCCATCATTCATAACTCAAGAACGGCCGGACCAATTTTAATTTTCTCTAATTTGTTGGTTCCGCCCGAATAGCGGAATAACTATTTAAATATCGATAAAATTCACAAAAAAAGAACAAAGAACAAAACTAAATATTCATGCTACATGTTAACCGTAACACACTTCAAGATTTTTTACTCTATATCGTTTAATATCTCTTAACAAAGCGTTTTAGGGCATTACAAACTAAAATGTTGAGGCAAAAGTCCTCAAAACAAGTTTCTCTCATCAAAATCTACAGGCTGAGATCTTATTGAACATTCTATTACATTTTTGCTGCTCCGGCGCTTCTCGATATTACCCCACCTGCTCAGAGACGAGCAGAATCTGCAACTAAATGTGTATGAGAGAGACAGAGAGAGCGACAACGAGAGGGAGAGGAAGAGAGAGCGAGAGAAGGAGGGAGAGGCGGAGAGAGAGAGATGAAAAGAGAGGGAAAGACGTAGAGATAGAGATGGACAGAAAGACGGGACGGAGAGAGAGACGAACCGGATAGAGAGACTGAGAGAGTAAGGGAGAGGGAAGGAAAAAGAGGGAGATGAAGATCAGAACAGCGTTTGCGGGGTTCTGCTAGTTTTACATAAACCATGGTGTTTAAGATTATTATTTTTAATGTAATGGCTTCAAATTTTTATAAAATACTACATTTTTATTTCCTTTTTGGTCACCTGCGAGCACGCGAACCCTACACTTACCGAGGCTCAGCTACAATTTC
The DNA here is from genome assembly GCA_017312745.1 of Gryllus bimaculatus. Taxonomy (NCBI): domain Eukaryota; kingdom Metazoa; phylum Arthropoda; class Insecta; order Orthoptera; family Gryllidae; genus Gryllus; species Gryllus bimaculatus. Next base: position 1,219,194 of record BOPP01000184.1, read on the forward strand.
CCATGGCAAGTGAACGTGATCCCCCTCCCCCCCCCCCACCCCCATCAGCATTCTTACGCTGAATCCAATTTATCACCCAGAGTTGCATGCCCTGGGGGGATGGGATATGGAATAATGATAGTGAAGGATGAATGAACGTCACAAACATACAGTCGTAAACACGCCCACGCTCGAAGCGGCATTCGTACTCGCGATTCTTCTGTCCGAGATCGCCAAAGCACTACTGCCTTAGCGATATCGGCCGCCCGCATCAGCTTCCTTTCATTTTGTTTTACATTACATTAGATTAAAAAAGGTGTATCTTACGTACTGCTACTGCCCTCTAATGAACTATTAGATACCTATATCGACAACAGCAAAAGAGTACACGTAGTGATTACAGCGAACACGCAATTAAACACAGCAGACCGCAAAATTTATAATCACATGGCGATAGTCATCTGGAATTGGTTTAATTTGAATATATTCCTGCTTATTGCATTTAAATCGTATTTTTAAAAGAGAAAACTATTGCGCCAATTTCAATTAAGGTTTGCGGATTTCCTGAAAGAAAATACATCAATACGTTGAGAATACAAATTGTATAATAAAGTCTAAATCAAAATCCATTGCGGTATTCAATACTAAATTATAATTAAAATTAAATTAATTATTTTTCACATTCCAATACTGTTCTCCAAAGACTTTTTTCCTGGTCCGTAGTTGGTAGGACACCTGTATATATTGCTTTACTTTTGAGCAGAAATATCGCGAACACTGCTAGTTTTTTCGAACAAATATACAGTCCATGACCTTTTTTAATAAGCTGGTTTTTACAAGAGATTTTGTTTACGACCAAAATCCCTATATTCTTTTTTGTAGTTTCGCAATGTTAAGTTTTGTAATATTCAAAAGCATTGAGATTTAAACGAAAACAGATATGCGCCATTCTTTTAAGCATCCAATCTGTTCGTGAAAAAATTTAAATGAAAATGTTTAGAACAAGTTTTGAGAAAATTATTTTAGAAATTTGCTTACATTTCTAGCAAAAATCACGCGAAATTACTCGTTTTATCAACAAATTGTACATTACCTTTTTTAAAGAGCTGATTGTTTACAACAGACTTTGTCCAAGACAAAAATCTCAATCATCAATATTGTAGTTTTGAAAAAATCGAGCAACACACAAAATGTGATTAACTCCATGTTTACTCCCCCTTATTACACACGAGAAAAAACTTTGAGCGGTGTTGAGCAAAAATTGATATTGTTTTAATTGCCTATATTTCGCGCAAAATTACACGAATACGCCCATATTTTCGAAAATTCGAATACGAGCTTATTTAAGGATGTGCTGTTAAGGAACAGATTTTTTTTAAGGTAAAAAATCTCTATCTTCAGTATTTTTGTTACAGGAAGACGCCGAAATAATTTTTAAATTGTGCAATTTTTGAAAAATCACGGATTTTAAGCGTTCATTAAGCTACCCATCAACAAAATTTAATCAAAAAATGTCGTGCCATTTTTTGAAAGGTGTTGAAAATGTCCAAAGGGCTACATATAAAGTACCCCCAGAATCAAAATATCCGTTTAAAATTATCAGCTAGATCGATTGGGGAATATCAATCATCGGTATCAAGGACCCACGAAACATGAATTCTGACTACACAATGTGTTGGAGAAAGTAATTTCCTGTATATGGGAAGAGGATTTATCCACTTTTTGTTACCAGGACCCAACAAAACGAATTTTCTGTCGAAAATTCGCCATTTTCCGGCGCACGATTAAAATACTTTCTTTTCTTACATTCATAAGTGCGAGGAAGTAAAAATTACCGACAACTGTCGAAAGTGACGCATGGGTGGAATTCAGCTGTGCTAATGTTTTTGAATTCTAGAATATACTCTATCAGTTTTGAATATTTTCTTCGTAATCTAACTGATTAAATTAGTACACTACTAAGGAAAATATATCCATTTATTGCAACAATTTGTTCATAATATCTTTTCAATTTTTTTTTTTAATTTAATATTTTAGTGTAAGTCCGAGTGAAAGAATTAAATCAAAACATTTTGAAAGCTTTAAAAAAATGTATCAGCCATATATAATACTACACTAATTCCTCTTACCATACGCATAATGTAGCGTAACGCTGCCACAAAAACCCGCACCTCTGTAGTGTTACGCAATTTATGAACACTGATGATTGTCGAGGTAGATCGATGTAAGTCATAAGTTTATTTTTTGTTGATCTTTACCTCGCATTTTTAGTGGAATAAGTTAGAACAATTTTTTTTTAATTTATTGTCTACCTGTTCAACATACATGTCAGTTAGGGCAATATTTCTGTGTAAAAAGTGAAAGTAAGCGAATACAAATTTAATAAGCCGGCCATACTTGCGCAATAACTATCTGAAAGTATAGATTATGCATATCGCTGGAAAGAGAAACGTTCGTATGTACCACGCACAGGTACCCCTATATCCTATCACAGAATAGAAAGTATTTCTGGAGAAATTTATAACCGCATACCTCAAGACAATCCATTGTGGGAAATAAACACAACAGCAAAACATAGACATTCTGCGCAAAATATATCTTAAAATCTTGTTTTCTATAAAATAACGACATTTTTAATAATTTCCCGTCTTAATTGTTTATAAAATTGCAAAAGATTTCTCGCCATCACCACATTTGCATAGACCAAATTTTTTCACATCGGCGGACCACGGAACATGTAAAACGAATTTTTCCTGAACTCATATTTTATGTTACAACATGAATCTTAATTATTTACTCTCACCAATTGTTTACAAAGAGCCATTAAATTCTGGAAAATGTCATAATCGTAAGTATTAAAACACTACATCACATGAAAAGATATAATCATCGCAACACGGAAATTCACACAAAAATTATTCTTAAAACCTTTCTTGTTAAGTAAAAAGTACGATTGTGTATAACATTGCGCCTACTAATTGTTTGTTAATCGCACACATCTTACCATCATTGTATTTCAATATAATAGTCAAAATTAAAAAAAGATAAAATTAAATTCCGGCGGACCCATTAAACCAAACTCGAAATTATTCTATAAACCTTATTTTATACACGAGAATGATATAAAATTCTTTACTACTCATAATTGTTTATAACAATCTGGTATATTTCTGGTAAAAATCATTAACGCATATGAAATCCTTGAAAATTATCCATCACTGAAATTCATTCAACCTACGAATCTAACGTATCTACATACAAAGTATTTTTTTTAACTATCACAATTTCAATCAATATTACTAGAAAACTACAAATATTCTGAAAATATTATGTACATTATTTAATGATCTAATTTTTAAGAACAAATTTCATTAAGAAAAACTCTTCATAATCCATAGTTGTAGGAAGGCTAAAGTATTACACTTTTGCAGTTTTCGGAATTTTAGAGATTTTACTGAAAATCGAAGCTGGACCATTTTTTGTAAACGTACTTTTTCGATAATCCAACATAAAAAATGAAAATTCAGGATAATGTTTTACATAATCATGCATCATGAATTGCACTGTCCGTGACTTCAAACTTCCCGGTTTTCGGAGATCAATATACGAAGAACAGATTTCTCCATTATAAAAAAAAACAAGAAACAAATTAAGAAAAAAGTGGTGGTTTGGTCCCATTACTGTGTTGTGACATTATGAACATTGTTGCAATGGTTACGCAAATGTGTCCATTATGACGATAATCACCAAACAGGTAGACCAACATAATAGTTGTCAGCATTCATATGTTGGTGCAACTGCCAGTGATCATGTTGTTAGACAGTACGCGAGGGTAGAGCCGAATGTAACCGAGGAACCTGAGCCGGAAAAAGCGCTATTTTAACTTGGATGTTCCATTTGGGTAGATGTACCGTGTATTGGTCAGCAACACTGCTTGTATTTATAACATTCTGGTCCACAAAAGCTTTTGTCTTTGAAATTGCACATATTTTTAGATAGTCAGGCATTCTTTTGAAAAAATATATTATACTGAGCAAACATAAAATTGTTAAATGAGCATTTTGTCCATGTCTTTAGACTCAACAAAAACTTATTAAAACACTAACATTGACAACTTCATAATTTGTCAATGGACTTCCTGTTTACCCAATATTTTTTTTAGAATAATGAGGTAATTGCAAATGTAATAAGTTCAAAATTGGTGAAAAAACGGTATTAATCAATTTTTTGTTATTCTTCGCAAAAATGAACAAATGATTGACTTATTTCTTATAATAAACTTCAAAATATGTAAAATGAAGTAAATACATTTGAACATTCTGTAGGTTAAAAAAATGTATCTGAACTAATTGGATAAAAATTTCATCTAGTAAATTTAGATAAATAGGTACATATTCTTCCAATTTTTTATTTTTTATTTAATAGTACAATTAATATTTAATGATGAAAGCTGTTTTAAAAACAAGTTTATAAAGTATTTTGCTGGTTCAAACTGCATATTTTATTAGATACATTTTTGAGAGTCCATGAAGCTTCCTTTGCATTAGTTTTTATTAGATTATATTACAAAAGGTTTTTTTTTATTTCCTACAATGTGAAACTGATTAATTTTACAAGAAACAATTAAAACCTATTTTCTTTGTTGCACAAAAGCAAATTTTAAAATGTCACCAATCAATAAAGTATTTATTTACTTTTATTTTCTATGTGTCTGATATAACCACACTTCAGAAAATATCATAAAAATACATTACAAAGAGAAACCCATGTTCATGTTAATGAAGACAGTGTAGTTACCAAGGAATTAATACGGTATTGATGTAAAGAAGGTAAATTTGTGATATTTTTGTAAAAGTGTTTGCGTTCTTGTAATGCTGCTTAATAAGGTGCTTACAGAAGATTTTTCTTTTCACTATTTTATAAGAAGCAAAACGGAAAGCTGAAAAGAGGAAGGTGGTTTATCGTCAAAATTTAAAACAAGCGCTCATTCTATTCGTGCTTATTCGGCCCTCAAATGCTGTCTAATGTTATCTGTGACTTCCGTGCAAAGTGCGTCATTTTCCCAGAAATCTGTGCGCAGGGTTAGGTGCGAGCGAGCGAAGGCTGCGCTACACCTTCGTTTTGCTTCGCATGTTGTGAAGAGCAACATGTCCATGAGTTGTAGATTTATATTTACATGTCGAATTGCAAGTGTACATAGTTATAATAGGATATTGAATTGTTTACCTTCTTGATTAAGTATTTATTTTAGGCCAGATCTCAATTTTTTAAGATATGCCGAAAGGAAAACGAAAGGGAAAGTCAGGTAAGGGTTTCGCAGCCATAGAATAAACTAGGAAAGCACGTTGTAGGGCCACTTGATTGCTGAAAGTAATAATATAATTATCGTGTTGTAATATAAGTGATAAATATATACTGTGGTTTTTTGTTGTTTTTTTCTATAATCTTGACTGTTAGTTTTCTGAAACTGTGTTGTGCAACTGTGTTACAGGAGGGGGACCTCCCAAATCACGCTCCGATATAGTTGGTCTGACTTCAGATGAAGATTCTGTCAATGACAACGCCAGTGTCACCAGTGGATTTTCAGAAAATAAAAGTTTGATTGAAGAAGGTAAGGTTTTATCTCATTGCTAGGTTGAAAAAATGGTGCCATATGTTAAGTTATTTTTTGCCATTGTTAAGGACATGTATGGATAATACAAATTTTTATTGTAGTTGATGCTTCTTATTGTTTGTAATTTACTTTTATCACCACTTTATTTAGGTTGTGATGAAGTTGATGAACAGACTAAAGAAGAGATATTTGAAGAAAAGTTGAAAGAAGCCATCGATGGATTAAATCAAAAGTCAGCCCAAGGCCGTACAGCATCACTGGAGTCTGTGGCCAAGGCATTTGTTCAGAAATGTATTCCAGAATTTGTAGTTAACAGGCAAGTATTTCAATCTTTTTAGTGTCAAAATTTGTAGTATGAACAGTCATATATACTATCATCCCTGTTGATAGTATTACATAATATTGTAATCATATTGCAATATTGCATATTTAACCTGCTAAAATAAACCAAATTATTAATTTTTTTACAATTTATTGTAGTTAATGGAAATTGTGTTACAAAAGAGGTGTAATCAAAGCAATATTTCAAGTTCCCACACTTGTTGGGCTTGTTTCTGTGGTAGGGGTGATTTCTATGTTGTCTAAACGTGAAATTTAGGGGGGTGTTTTGAATTATAGTAAGAAGCAAATAATATGGTTTCCTGGAAATCTCTCTTAAAAATGGATTCATTTGTATTTCAAATAATCCTGATAAGTGGATTGTCCTAATAATAGTAAGAGTAAAATGACCTTGATTGTCATTGATGAATGTTTGTAAACTTGTGTTAACTCACTTGACGAGTTAAAAAAGAGTTAATTTTCTCTTGCACTAAATATATTAGACGTTAGATATTAACAAGATGATGGTATGTGTTATTACTCGCGCAACCTTTCTTGAACGATGACCTTGCTTCTCCTTCTCTGGCACAAGAAACAGGTGAAGACAAAAGCCCGCAGCTAGCACTGATGACAACATTAGAAACACATCTTCACTGGCGCGAAATAGAAACTATTTTCTGTTGAAGACTAGAACTTCTGTCCGTGATTTTCTCCAAAAAACAATCTAAAAAGAAAAGAAACGACCGAAGCAGTTGAAGATCTATCACAGGAGATACCTCGAACTCCTAAGAAAGTTAGAACGCAAATTATTGAAAAAGTTGCGAATGCTTGACTGATTCTCCAGAGATTGGCATTGCTTCATAAAATCTAGTGGCAGATTTCGTAACTATTACCCTCACTCTACCCGCATTTCTTCAATCCATCGTTCAAGAAAAGTTGCTCGAGTAATACTACTTATTGTGAAAATAGAACAGTTATTGTTATGTCAGTGTGGAAAATTCTTATAGTTCACATGTTCCAGAATTTTATAGTAGGTAGTGCCACACTGAATCTGTCAAACATTCTGCCTCGTATGAATTTAAGCTGCTGTCTCGTTTATTCATTTGAGAGAAAGCCTTTCTAAAAATGAAAATGCTCTTTATTTTGGTAATCTTGTATTTTGTATGTAAGTGTTCAGTTGTTCTGTAGCCAATTACTCTTCAGGACAAGAAGAATTGAATTTTTGATGGTGATACACATCAATTAAATTTTGATGATGTCGGTAATAAACATGATGGCAACTGTTGCCATCATCATCATATTATTAACGCAATCAAAATAGTGATTTTATCCTTAACTCCTTTGCATTTTTTTTATTTTCCTTGTAACTTTGCATTGAAATACTTGTCAAGCTTGGATTAGGTTTGTTTTTGTTTCTTTTTTTTAATTGGATAGTTGAGAACCTTTAAAGATGCATCAGTTTAATTTACAAGTAATTTATAAGTTTACCAATGTATTCATTATAAACATAAGTACTTAATGAAAAGTATTGTACATGATGTAGCATCACTGCGTAAAGTTGCACAACAATTAACGAAAAGTTTCTACTTTGTTTGATTGACTGTGGAGTTCATAATTGATTATAAAATTCCTAGATTTAATTGTAGTAGTGAGGTTTTTGGTATATTATTTATTCTGAATTTTCTTCAAATTTGTTTGTTGAAAAACTGCTTATGGAGTAACTGATCAAATTAATTTTATTCATGTTAATTAAATCATGTTCCCATATTTTCATATCTTTTGTTGAGTTTAAATATTTTTACCCTTGTTTTTATGTAGCAGTTGTAAGTTAAATTTTTAAAATTTGAAGGAAATGAAATAAGGAAAAAATATATCCAGGCAAGACATATTTGTAAATTAGAAATATTTTCTTGTTTTTACAATTTTTTTTAATTGTTGAGAACTTCATGCTTTAGATTGTGTGTAAAGGTATACAAATCATTAGCAATTCAGTTGAGATTCTTCTATAATGTTGCTAATTTTGCCCACACCAAATGTTGTTTCCTTGTTAAGTGGTGCAGGATGTTTTTACAAATGTCTGTTTATTAATTCAGGAGAATGACTTTATCAGATGGAATAGAGCGCAGTTTGAAAAAAGGTCGAGGTCCTGAGCAGGCTGCTGCTGCTCAGTTGGCTCCACTGTTATGCGTTCAACTTGGAGCATTTGAGTGTGCAGAAGAGGTATACAGAGAATTAGCTCCAGTTTTATCAGCGGTGGCTCTTGACAAGTCTGCTTCTCCCCAAGCAAGATCAAAAGTAAGTAAATTTATTATAAGTGTCATCAATTAATTTGTGAAAGCTATCATATCTGGCCTTAATTATCACTTTCATTTTTTGTTTATTTCTTAGTGTTGTTGGGCTTTGGGACTATGCAGTTTTCTGGCTGGAAGAGATATGGCAGAAATCTATGGTTACATGCATTCTTTGAGCTCCATATTTTGTGCTTCATGCTTGAAAGGAGATGGATCTCTTCCAATTATTCCAAATGATTTGGCAGTTTTACATGCAGCAGCTCTTTCTGCTTGGAGCCTTTTGCTTACATTAATGCCACCGAGTGAAGCATACCATTCCTTCTCCATTGATAATGACAACTACACTCCGTAAGTATAATTTGTTTTAGTGCTCTAAAACAGTTAATTTTGTATTTAAATTGAAACAAAGTTTTTACAAGAAAACTTGCTTGTACAGGCAATTCTATCAGTTGAGTGAATTGTTGGAATCTGCTCACCTTGATGTCCGTATGGCTGCTGGAGAAACTATTGCTTTGGTGTATGAATTGGGCCGTGAACATAATGAAGACTTCCAGGATGATGTGACCCCACAATTGGTGGATACCTTGAGGCAGCTAGCTACCGACTCCCATAAATATAGAGCTAAAAAAGATCGTAAACAGCAGCGATCCAGTTTTCGAGACATTTTGCATTTTATTGAGGTTTGTATCTATTCTTGAAATATGTAGAATCTAGATTTTCTTGGTAACTTCATTACTTCAGTTTTATCCTGTGAAAAAATTCTAGTATAAATAGGTCATTATTAATTGGGATTTTATAATCAATGAGGAAACTTCTCCCATGTTAAAGTAGGGGTCATTACAGTTGAGTATTGATAATGACAGTTTTATGCAAGTATATTATTTCTCTCTTGTGTTAGTTTTTATTGAGTGCTAAGATTTCCTGTGTGGAATTTGGGTCTACAATTTCCCATTTGCATTCTGTTAGCTACAGTAACACATCATGGAAAGTGTAATTTTAATTTTCAATAACTAAAAAGAATTAACCCCTAATTTTTGTTCCCATTTGTAGAAATAAAAAATCATAAAACAGATTTTCATCATTTTGTTAGAATCAGTAGCATGAATATCATGTTTTAATACAATATTTTAAGAGTGAAGTAGTTTTGTGGTACAATTATAAATACTTCTTTTTTTTTTTTATTTGTCTCTCTAAATCTTCATGGAAAATTAGAACTTTACAAAAACTTTCATGAATGTTTTTTCAAGATTTTGTTAATGAAATCCCTATGTAGTGTGTAAAGTTGTCTTTTGCTGGGATGATTCATTTTTGTAATGGTTTTAAGTTTTAAGACAGATAATTATTATTTTCATTTGTTTTTCTTATTAATGTAATTTATTTTAGGATTGTGAGCCTCCTGACATTCAAGTGAGATTTGGACAAGAAATGTTGGAACTTGATTCTTGGTGTCGTAAGAAACAATATGATGCTTTTTGTCAGGTAAGAGATTTTATTTAGTCAAAATAAATTTCATGTTTTCTGACTTCTGTAACAAATAGTTCAGAAAAATAATTTCGTTAATTGTATTTGCTTTATTAGATTGTGCAGGTAAGAAGTGTTGATACAATGTATTGAGTATATTAAATTCCAATGGAATAGTCACATTTAAGAATACTGACTGTATTTATTGTAACTGATGAGAAATCATTGCTTGAAGGAAATGTAAGAGCTGCATATGTATCTGTTAGCTGAATGGTATTTATGCATTGAACACAATTTAACATTACAACTTGACGTGTCAAATTACTCAACTGCAATTCAAGTGTTTGATGCAGTTTGTTCTTTTCTTTTGTAATGGTGTTCATTTTATGTTTGAAACTTGTGAGTTTGAGGGTTTAAGAGGAAAAATTGATCGGAGAGATGTAGAAAAATATTAAAATGTGAAGAATTTCTAAAATGGAATGATTAATTATGGCAACAATTCATAGTGATCAGATTGACTATCCCCTCTCATGACTTAAGATTATAATTTTGTAATCTGTAGGAGTTATTAGAAAAAAGAGGTATAAAAATAAATATACAGTAACTTTCTTTAAAAAACAGTTACTGGAAATAACTCTCTATTGGCTTAAAATGTGTCAATAAAACTTTTATAATTTAATGAGTTACATTTCTTTGTACATAGGTTTTGGGTTCTGGAATGAATTTACATTTGACAGAAAATGATCTAGTTAGAGATATCTTCAGTTTGGGTGAAAGAGTGTCTCCATTGAATGTATCTGCCCAGAAGCAAACAAAATTAGAAAGGGTAAGTGAGAAAATAATTATTAATTCATGTTCCGAAGCTTCATCCTTGCTACAGTCTATTCTTTTTAAATTTAATTATTAAATTTGCTTCTTTTACTTTTCAGCATTTAATGAATGCAGCTGCATTTAAGGCTCGCACTATTTCACGAAGTAAAAACAGAGACAAGAGATCAGTGGTAATGGCCTGCTGACTTCTCTCTTCATAGATGAGTATGAAATTGTACCAACTGTTGCAAAATTGCCTGTAGGATATTTCCAAATGAAGTAATTAAAACGGGGCATTTCACAAATCAGAAGTCATTTTTGTGTAGAAGCTAGAGTTGGTACATTTCATGAATTTTTTTGGGGCATTCTTCTTATAAAAGTTCAGAGATTTTTGCTATTTATAGAATTTGATTACTTTTATTTCACAAATTCATTGAAGATTTTCCAATAGTTGTGATTTTCTTGTGTAAAACTAAGGCACTTATTGAAAAAAGTTTGCACAGAACAATTCTTTAAGTACTTTCATTTTAAGATTTGCAATATCAAAATTTTTATCATGACATTTTTTAAAAGTTTTATTTCTGTATTTATTTTTTGTTAAAGATTTTAGTGTGTAGAGAAACAAGAGAAATCGTTGCCATCTGACTTAATGGTGTATGGTTTTGAGTGTACAGGATTGCTCTCAGATGTGCATTTTTAATCCTTTTTTTTTTAATTTATTTTTTTAGGAATATTTTTAATGAAGGATTTTAAAACCTCATCAACTATGTACTGTATATCAGATTGTAAATAATATGTACAAATGCTAAAATGCTCTTGTGATTTTATAACAATGTGCATATGGTATTGCACACAATATTGTGTGATTGAACTGTTATAATGTACTGTAATTAGTGTGTGTGTGTGTAAACATCGGTGGCAAACTTGTAATTTGTATTCTACTTTTGATATCAACAAACTTCCATCAAATTTTATTACAGTTTTGTAATGTGAAATACTTCAGTGACTTTTCAATAATTCCACTTAGCATTTTTTTTAAAATTATTTTTAATTCTATGGTTAGTAGTTGGCAATATTTTGCTTGATTTCTGATGGTTAAAATGCAATATGTTGCAGGGAGAAATATAATTTTTCAAAGAGGCCAACATTGAGGTTAATTTATCTAAACTGCGCCTTGTTTTACTGTACTTTGTATTATCTTTACAAATATTCCTTCGAGGGATAGGACATTGGCCAGAGGTGACCAGTGTTACTGAAAAATCTTTATTAATGTCTTTTGCATTATAAGAATGTGTACCTTATCAGCCCTTGAAGAAATTGGCTAATTCTCATTCTCCTGCCCTTGTTACTGTTGTGTTTTGCTATCTCTCAAGGGTTGCAAGTGGCAAGAAGAAAAAAGTTCAAATCGAAAATTTAAATTTGTTTAGTATTCATCTGTAAGCAAATCATAGTCTCTAAAGGCTCTTCCCATATTGAATTTGATATTACAAATGTACGCATTATTATTATTATTATTATAAAAATAGGAGAAAAATTAACTTTTAGCAACCACACTTAGTTGATAATGATTGTGTGTAATTAATTCAGTCTTGTTCTTGTTTATAAAGTCTTTATTTCATACTAGAGCATCAATAGTCTAAAACATTTTTCACCTACTGAAATGCAATATAGATCAAAAATATTTTCTGGACTGGATAGTTTTTTATTAATTAAATTAACTCCTCTTCAGTAAGTTTCAAAAGATGGATCTCTGCTGTAGTTAATGAGTCCTCTTTCTCATAAATTGTTGACAAAATTGGCCTATGGTTTTTGTTCTGATTTTCGTGAATTGTGAAATTGTGATGGTGATTTGTGAAGCAGTTAAAATTAATGCAATAGCAAGAAGTGAATGAAGTGTGCAAAGTGATGAAGATTTAGGTCAAAAGGATATCCTTCTAATATGTTATTGGGTTTTTTTAAGTTTTTAACACTTTTTTTTTTTTATGTTGGTTTTGTAGAAAAGTCTTTCAAAAATGCATACGCTATATTTTGAATTTGTAATACTTTCTGGTGAAAACCTTTGATGTCATTGTAGACAAATTTACTCAAGTTTGGAGTTGTTTACACTGATAAACTTCAGCAGGACTATAAGTCTGTATAAGAGCAATGTGAACGATTATTTGTGGCTAGGTTCTGGAGAGTATAGCTTCACACATTTAATGGAGAAATGTTAACATCTCTTAGAAAGTAAATTACATGTTAAACTGGAAATAGTATAGAGGTTACTAATTCTGCCAGTTATCATCAGGAAGAGAGAAGATTAGAATGAGTTTCTGAAATTTGTTTGTCAAAATGTACTAGGGAGATTTTGCAGGGTGAAGCATTTTAGCAATGGATAGTACCATTGATCTTCTCTGCATCCACAGTTCAAGTTTCACATCGGTTTTCTGCATGTGTGTGCGTGCACAGAAGGTCGAGATTGCTGTATGATATGACAGGCAAAAAGTACCTATCAAAAGAAGGGGTCTCCAAACTATTATCCATGGTCTGAATCTGACCTCAGTAATTTTTCATACAGCCTGCATTACTTCCAAACTATGTGGGTGGTGTAAAAATTCAGAGGCAGTGCTGGTAAAGACTGGTTGGAGTGAATGATGTACTTTGGTGTTGAATGCACTGGTGCGTGTCACTAAACGTAAAGACAGGATACACAGTGTGAAGGATTTACTATTTTGTAATGTGAACTTTGACATGTCACCTACTGTTGTTCATACATTTCATGATTGGAAGCATTATGACGTATCTTGAGAATCACTCACACTTAAATGCCTGGTTTCAATCACCAGCGTTCAGTAACTATTTCGGAAACCCCTATCTCACTCGGAAGATAGTTTCAGAGTATGTTTCTAAGTGCAAATCTAATCAAAAAGAATTCTAGTTATCTGCTGAAATGTTTACACTGTAAATTTGACAAATTTGTTCTTCACTGAATTAAAAGATGTGCACATATGTGCCTCCCAAAACAAAAATTATTTTCTTTTATTTAATTTCATTTTCATAATTTTATTATAATCTAAAATTGCTTTTTTTAAATTCATTTTCTTTGGACATGTTTAAGTGAATTACTTGGTCAACATAGCCTTCTGTGAAAAGATTAGAAGTCCTGAAATGTTTGGAGACCCCTGATTCAAAGGATTTGGCGTTTTAAGCTAAGAACAGACAATCTGCCAAAATCCTAAATTCCAGAACCAGTGTTTTGCCACTTCATATTGTTCTCTAAATATTAATATAATATTTTTTATAAGCTAATTACAATGCAGAGATTGAAATAGATCTGGTTTGCTTCATGTACAGTACATAATTGAAACTTTGTTCATGTATCATTTATTCTGTAATATATATCTTTATATTCTGTAATTTTAGATTGGAGTAATCTAATGTTCATATTTGCTAATGTTTATGTTATTGTTGAATTAGTGAAGTAATGTGTAGGCCTTATGTGGCAAAATTTGCTGTTCTGTAGTGTACATTTTAGTAATCCAATCTATAATCATTTGGACTGTGTTAGGTGGATCACACCGCAGTTTCTCTTTAATGATGTGAAATGAGTTTACCACTAGCATTGTCAACCAAATTGTATAAATCCTTTGGAAAAGAATCTGCTAGTTCGTACATTGTTACCAGTGGTGTTCAAAAAATACAGTGAATATTCGGTACTTTTGATCTTTAATTATTTTTATTTATTCCTGATTCATTTTTAATACACCCGATTCATTAGTCATCTCATCCCATGCTTCCTTCATAGGCTTCCTGTCAAATCATTCTATAAAAAAATATTAAGTTTAAATTACTGTGCAAGTAAGCTTTTAGGTGTTTATTATACATGTGACTTCATTTTTCTTTTACACATCAAGTATAAAAGTTCTCAATCTGAAACTTACAATGGCAAAGTTTGCCCATGGACATAACAGGATGTGGGTAAACTTATATAATCACATTGATTTTTCAATTTGCTCTGGCTGAATGCCTTGTAATTGCAGTTTTCTATGAAACACACGCAACATTTTCATTATTAACTTTTATGTCCCTATGCATTCTGAATTTTCGTTTCAAGCCTTGCATACAGTCACAACAATGCACATGTCTGTCTAAGCAACTTAGCATTGTTGGCCAAGGATTCAATCATGATTTTATGAACTTCTGTTAAAATTTTGTTGATCACAAAACATACAATGTGTTCTCAGGAATAACTTGAAAGATGGACTGTATTCTATTATATTCTCGCACAATGTATTCCATGCAGCATAAAAGCTTGTGCAGTAAAACCCCTCTTTACACTTTCCATTGGACCTAATGGTGTAAGGGGAAATAATTTTTTTTCTTTGAAACTATGAGTACAGTATAATGTATTTAGGTTCATACAATCAATAAGGATTTTAATCTGCAGTATTTGATATACGTAATAAATAAAGCCCGGATGTTTGTGTCAAATCATATTTTTTTCTTTATGATTTTATCTACAATGACTAAAATTATGCAATTTTCACAGATCATATACAGTCATGCTTTGGATTTTTTAAACCCTTTTGTCATTTTCCATTAATTTTTCATATTTGGGTCTTATTTTGTCATGTATTTTTGATCATATTTTTATCTTCTTGATTCCATATTTGCTTGCAGTAGTCTCAAAGAGATTTTTCATTCTCCTAATTGTTGTTATATTTCTGACAATTATATCTAATTATTATCTGTCTTTCATATAAATATATACTATGTACGTGCAGTAGGGGGTAAGCTGAATTGGGGAAAAAGAAAGCATAGAACGCACTACATGCAAAGGAAGAGTTGATTTAGTTTCGTCAGATTTTGCACAAAAGTCCAGCTCTTCTATAAGTAATTTGAGCTGCCAGTATTGTCTTCGTGGGGTGCCAAAGGAGGAGTGAACTAGATTTTAAAAGTATATTTTCAATATAATTGTTATTTAAACACCGGCAAGGTGTTTCAAAAATGCAACCAAAAAATTTGAGTCACATTTTCGTATTTTTTAGGTCATAAATGCCAATTTCTAATGTTTTTAGGTCATAAACATCCGGGCTCTAGTAATAAACAATATTAAGAAAAAATTATGTGTATTTTAGAATGGGAAAGTGTGAAATTGTGAAGGAGGATGATGTAAAATAAACAAATGATCGTGAGGCTACCTCTTAGGCCTGTGTCACATGTGCGTTGCGTTGACGCACGTCATGTGTGTTCCTTGGTAAAATTTTAAGATCTTTATTTTGGAAATAAACGATGGTTATCTTCCCCGACTCTTTCAATTATTAACCTTGAAATAAAAAATTTAATTTTACACATATCAGTTTTGTTTGTTTACCGATAATAACCTCTCCACCCGAGTACTAATCTGATAAGAGAAGCAAAACTGCACATAGTTAAAATAATTAATTTAAGGTATATTATACCCCAAACAAGAAAAGTTTTAAATAATGTTATATATCTCATGTATTCATTGAAAAAATATGTCCACAATGAAAACTAAAACATCAAGAATATATTTGTTCTGTGTCTATAGTGTCTCTTGTTTTCCTTGTTCCTCTGAAATATCTTCTAATTTTTTATTTTCTGATGTCTGTTTTTAACTTTCTTTCATTTTTTTAAGGAACTACACCCTCTTTTCAAGAAAGGGGGTGTGGTTCCTCTAACTCAAACCAAGATAAATCCAAATAATAATTATTATTATTAATAAATATTATTTTCTTAAAAATAATTATTATTAATAAAAACAAAATGAAAGATCATAGAACAAAATGAGCCTCCATTTAAAATGAGTATCAGTATTTAATGACTATTAGCAGAACATATAGGGGAAATATGCACATGAGACATGGTGCTAGACATGCCAGGTTTATGTGCACGGCTTCCCCACTGCCAGAGATAACTCCATAAATAACACAACGCTAAAGAAGGAGGGTTTGAAGCAGTGCTATGTTGTGTTACTTAGGGGTAGGGGGTATTAGCTTAGTGTTATGTTGACAGTAATTTAAAGAAATTATGATATAGTTGTTACAATAAATAGAATTATGTTTCATCAATGATATATTGATTGAATCTGTTAGATGAAGAAAATATTGAAAACTGCGCTGTAGTCTATTCTACATAGAATCCGTTTAAATTGGCACTGTCTCTCGCCCATGCATCATCCACGAAGGCAATACATGACTTGTCAGAATTTGTGTTGTCTAAGTGTCCTTCCTCAAAAATTGTCTCCAATCTTATTGATAGGTGCGATCAGCATTTCCAACTATGTCTAACTTAAATTGTAATAAATAAAATTTAAAAAATGAAGCAAAGAACAGAAATAAAATTTATACAAATGGTCTTTACTGTTATATATTATATTCTTACTTTTAGTAAATAAGGGGGTGTTGTTAAAGGCTTACGTAATTTAAGCGCGCGTTACAGTGGGGAGAGGGGGTATTGAAATTACTCCAAATTTGCGTTACGTAATTAATGGACGGTCCCTAAGATCTACGTTGCGTTAATTTACAGAGGGCCCTGGAAGTGAGGAAACAAATGCCGAAAGGCTAAGATAGAAAGGAGTCTTAACTTCCTGTAACCCTAATCAGGTGGTTTCTGCAGTAATTAGAATTTTGCTTCGTTTAGAATCTAATTTCTCTGGATTGTATTGCATCATAGATGCCAACTCTCTAAGAAATGCCGAATGTTAATGTTCGGTCACTGAAAGCCTAGGCTTGTGTCGCATAATGCAACTTATTAGCAGTCGACCTTCCGAATAAGATACGATGGTAATGTACAATGCGCGTCAACGCATCGCCCACGTATCACAGGCCTTAACTGACTCAATTCTCAAGGGCCCCGTAAAAAATCGCAGATTAAGTTGTTAAATTATATTCCAAATCCAATTATTAATGTTTTGTCCGTACACGTAATAGCCATTAAAACTGTTTACCAAATGGCCTAAGCCTAGATCCCATGAATTTGAAAGATCCAAAAATAGTTTGAAAAACAATTGAATGGTTAAACAATTTGGTAATTAAATATAGCCAGTTGAAAATATCTAAAATATTGATTTGCCAATATCTTTTTAATATTCTCACCAACAAACATTTTCAATCAATATGTCTAGAGTTTTCATAAAACGAATGCTTTATATATCTTCAATAAGTCAAATTTTGTTTTTCAAACAGTTTCACGAAACATGAAAAATGCGTTCCGTTTGAATAAAATTGTTATGTAGAAATTTATTCCTGACAATTCCAACATAAATGCCAAGCCATCTATATCACTTGCATCACTCCCCTCTACCGAATCCTCCAATACAATAAACACCAAATTATTTCGTATCGGCGTATTACTATATTTAAGTCTCGTTTTATATTTCTTTTACAAATCCCTTAGAACCTTTTTCTCTCGCTTCATTCGCTCTCTCATATTCTTTAGGCAGTTTGAGAGAGATGTTGGAGAATCGAAGCAACTGGTCCATTAAACGTTGATATTCTCATTTTCCTTCTTTGTAATTACTACGTAGTCAGATAAATTATATATCGTTGCTATTTGAATTATTTTTTACACGTCGAATTATTACACAAGAGTCTGTTTCTGCGCAAGTAATGCATGTAACAACTCCTTTTACTATTAGACTGAAGTCAGCATGACAGTAAAAAATCTATTAACAGATTCCATGCATCACACCGGTATTAACAGATGGCTCTAACAAAGGCAGCAGCGGCCGTGGAAATAAGATGCCTGAGACGAATGGGAGAGGAAAATCCTTTATATAACACTAAGGACTGATAATTTGATGCGAGGAAGTCAGAAAACAATACAAGACATTGGAGATAGTATCCATGAACTTCATGGCGCTGGGGCGGACATGTTGCCCGTCAGATCCTACCAGACTTCGTGCTACGTTTTGGGATCGAGATAGGCTGGCGCAACACAAGGACGACAACAGAAGAGATGGGTCTGCATGTGTTCCAGAAGAAGTGGGTGGAAAAGAGTGGTCAAATAGCAAAAGAGACAAGTATGGAAGGAAACTTAAAAAATCAATGTCAAAAAGTTTATCTTTTAGTTAGAACTTATATCCATCTTTTATAAATGTATTTCACTCTATTCTTATAAGAAATTTAAAGAAACAATTTGGAGCCATTTTTGAGGAACGTTTGAAAATGTTGCAATGTTAACATAAATTAATGAATGTTTTTCAAAATCATAGAGCTTTGACTCATGCCAGATCGACATTTCTTCAATTTGAAAGAAAACAACATATGGTTTAGGCGCTAGAGTTGTTCCCATACCCCAGACAAACGGAGAGATGGACGAACGTTTTGAAGAAAGAATAAAAACACTTTTTGGGGGACCCCAAAACGTGTATTTCCGTTTAAATTTCGTAATCGATTTTCCGCAGCATTACATAACTTTCTTTACACTCCGTATATACATACGTAGTATATGAAAAAGGAAAAAAGACGAAAGTGTCGCTTTTTATATTTCATATTATTAACGAAATAAAAATATAACAGTTCGAAAAGTTCACACATACGTGCCTCATGTTGTGCTTTGAACACCAAAGAATTCTGCATGCATTAGAGAGTCAACTGCGCGAAACTCTTTATGTTTCATAATTCCGCCCAAATCGTGCGTTTGACCATGGCTATCTCCACTCTAGGGAGTCATGGTTTGATATCTTGAAAATCTCGTCATTTATTTTATACAAGGCTACATTATATAGCAGAATATTATATTAGGCAAGTAATGTATAACGGTAAGCGTGTACATGGTTCGAAAACGAGCGCCATCAGAATCTTCCTTTTTTATACAACAGGATTATGAATGTATAAGAGAATCAAATTTAATTTTTGGAAACAACTTTATTTTGGCGTCAAGGGTATTTGACATCATGCCAAAAAAATGGTAGTTGATGGAATGTTTATCGTCTCCCCCCTCCCCGCTCCCCCGATTCACTAGCTGCGATTGACTGAATGTGTCATGATTCAATTATTCGTACCATAAACGGCTAATGAGTCATAATCTGTACCATAAAGAGCCATTTTATGAAGGATTTCTTGCAACGAAAAAAGTCGTTCATAATAAATTTCAGCATGTTATTGCGAGCTGTGTATTTTACCCTATGATAACATTTAAAAGTCTCATACTCTTCATGTTGCCTGAAAAATATTTGATACTTTCAAGACGGCGATTTTCAAATTTCGTTTCGTGGAAGTACCATTAATCATTGGTAAGCCAAAGCTCGCAGTTCCGAAAGTAATTTTGAAACCTTTTTTGCATTTGCAAGTTTCACCCCCTCAAACACGTTTACTTTCTCTGCAATCAAGATGGTTTGACGTATTACAAATGCTTGTTTAAATATTTTTAATTGTTAATTAATAATATAATGTGAAATAAATGCAATTAATTTCAAAGGCATATAACCATTTTCTAATGGGAGAATCACGTTTGATTACATCTATCACACACATCTCATTCATATCAGCCGATCACTTGAATCATTTATCACGTTGAATTATAGTCTCATACCTTGACACCTACGTATTTGTATTTTTCAGGAACTTCTCAATGATTAGAACATCTGGTGCTACAACTCCAAGTTATACAGAACTCCATGGAATACATTTTTGTCAGCATCACTATATAATTTTCTTGTTTTCTTACTAATTTATAAAAATATAGAGATTATATAATTTTAAAATATCACTTAAAGAACTTGTAATAATACGTTTCAAATATATATATTTATATACACTCTTGTTTTTTATATTTATTATAATTTTGTATTTAAATAAAAGTTTATTGTCGTGTTTTGGATGAAGAGGAGCCGAGTTTACTATATTACAGCATTGTATTAACCATTTGTTTGGGGGCGCATATTATAATAAATTAGCCATATTGTAATAAATAGCTGGTGTTGTCCGTACTTTCTTCATATTATCCAATTCTTGTGAAAGAGGAAAAAGATAAAATTTATACAAACTATGGTGCTTAAGATTATTATTTTTAATGCAAATAGTTCAAGTTTTAATAAAATACTATAATTTTATTTCATTTTATTTTACAGTACATTTCTATTATATTAAAAATATTTATCTTACGCACTGCTACTGGCCTCCAGCGAATCTATTCTAATAATTAGATGCCAGTTCTACCGCACTGCTATTGCCCTCTAGCGATATATATTAAGAACCAATCTGCTCTTAGCGACAGGAGAAAAATAATTATCGAGATGCATCTACCTATGCATATTTAAATTATTTATTTTCGGCATTTGTGCTGTATTAATCTTTACCAAACTTTGCTAGAACACTGCAAGAATCCTGAAAAAGATCCTGTAAAAGTTTCGTATCTATTCACAGATGTTTCGTATCTACTTTTGTGGTATCGATGTCGATTACATGTCGTTGAATTATTTTTATTAGTACATAGTATGAATTACAATAAAGTAAGATCTTACAACAATTTGTGGACGTCAAGCAGGAAATTATTGGGAGAGCGACGATTCAGTTGATGAGGTTGACAGTTCTGGGGGGAGGCGCCCCCTGGCGACGACTCCCATGTCACAATTTATTTAAACTTTGCCTTAATGATCAATTTTTTAATACTGAGTAGACATTATTTCGGGAAAGGGTCCTGATGTTATTTCTTTAAAAAAATATTGTGTTGTTTTAGATTTTAAGAATTTTCATGTGTCATATGGTTGCGAAACTGTATATAAAATTTGGGAAAATGTATTGTGATTATTGTATTGTTTTGCATGCAGAGATAATATTACTTTGTTGAATCGCGTAGTGACTCAAAATCTGCCATCGGAAACCAATTTGTCGATAGCTGTCGTGACAGATGCATGACGGAATGTAATATTACTACTTTCCAATGCACACGGAAATTGAAGGAAAACTATGCAGACCCCGGCTACGTCAGAGCCGTATATGGTATCAAATTACCCGCGCTTCGTCTGAAGTGTTGTCAGTTCGCAAAATGGCATAACTGTTTCAAATTACATTCGAATCCTTCTCACTATTTATGGTCGTGTTGATATAGATACGATGATGATGTATGTATAATATAGATAAAAGTCTTACAAAAGGAAAAATATTTAAGGAAGGTAATATATTTAACGGAAAACTAAAAATGCAAGAAGTTCTGATCGTGATTTTGTATTCCGAAATTATTAGCTCCTTCCATTAATTCAAAGCAAGCTTGTTGTGATATATAATTCGTTATTCTTTGTACATGTTTG
>BOPP01000184.1:1240945-1269591 GCA_017312745.1 Gryllus bimaculatus
AAGAAGAAGTTCGCAGTTCCGAAGTAATTTTGAAACTTTTTTGCATTTGCAAGTTCTCACCCTCAAACACGTTTACTTTCTCTGCAATCAAGATGGTTTGACGTATTACAAATGCTTGTTTAAATATTTTTAATTGTTAATTAATAATATATGTGAAATAAATGCAATTATTTCAAAGGCATATACCATTTTCTAATGGAGAATCACGTTTGATTACATCTATCACACACATCTCATTCATATCAAGCCGATCACTTGAATCATTTATCACGTTGAATTATAGTCTCATACCTTGACACTACGTATTGTATTTTTCAGGAACTTCTCGATGATTAGAACATCTTGGTGCTACAACTCCAAGTTATACAGAACTCATGGAATCACATTTTGGTCAGCATCACTATATAATTTTCTTGTTTCTTACTAATTATAAAAATATAGAGATTATATAATTTTAAAATATCACTTAAAGAACTTGTAATAATACGTTTCAAATATATATATTTATATACACTCTGTTTTTATATTTAATTATAATTTGTATTTAAATAAATGTTTATTGTCGTGTTTTGGATGAAGAGGAGCCGAGTTTACTATATTACAGCATTGTATTAACCATTTGTTTGGGGCGGCATATTATATAAATTAGCCATATTGTAATAAATAGCTGGTGTTGTCCGTTCTTTCTTCATATTATCCAATTCTTTGTGAAGAGGAAAAAGATAAAATTTATACAAACTATGGTGGCTTAAGATTATTATTTTAATGCAAATAGTTCAAGTTTTAATAAAATACTATAATTTTATTTCATTTTATTTTAACAGTACATTTCTATTATATTAAAAATATTTATCTTACGCACTGCTACTGGCTCCAGCGAATCTATTCTAATAATTAAGATCCAGTTCTACCGCACTGCTATTACCCTCTAGCGATATATATTAAGAACCAATCTGCTCTTAGCGACAGGAGAAAATAATTATCGGGATGCATCTACCTAAATATTTAAATTATTTATTTCGGCATTTGTGCTGTTTAATCTTTACCAACTTTGCTAGAACACTGCAAGAATCTGAAAAAGATCCTGTAAAAGTTTCGTATCTATTCACAGATGTTCGTATCTACTTTTGTGGTATCGATGTCGATTACATGTCGTTGAATTATTTTTATTAGTACATAGTATGAATTACAATAAAGTAGACTTACAACAATTTGGTGGACGTCAAGCAGGAAATTATTGGGAGAGCGACGATTCAGTTAATGAGGTTGACAGTTCTGGGGGAGGCGCCCTGGCGACGACTCCCATGTCACAATTTATTTTAAACTTTGCCTTAATGATCAATTTTTAATCTGAGTAGACATTATTTCGGGAAAGGGTCCTGATGTTATTTCTTTAAAAAAAATATTGTGTTGTTTTAGATTTTAAGAATTTCATGTGTCATATGGTTGCGAAACTGTATATAAAATTTGGGAAAATGTATTGTGATTATTGTATTGTTTTTGCATGCAGAGATAATATACTTTGTTGAATCGCGTAGTGACTCAAATCTGCCATCGGAAACCAATTTGTCGATAGCTGTCGTGACAGATGCATGACGGAATGTAATATTACTACTTTCCAATGCACACGGAAATTGAAGGAAAACTATGCAGACCCCGGCTACGTCAGAAGCCGTATATGGTAATAAATTACCGCGCTTCGTCTGAAGTGTTGTCCAGTTCGCAAAATGGCATAACTGTTTCAATTACATTCGAATCCTTCTCACTGTTTATGGTCGTGTTGATATAATACGATGATGATGTATGTATAATATAAGATAAAAGTCTTACAAAAGGAAAAATTTTAAGGAAGGTAATATATTTAACGGAAAACTAAAATGCATCTCTTTTACTTTAAGAAGTTCTGATCGCTGATTTTGGTATTCGAAATTATTAGCTCACTTCCATTAATCAAAGCAAGCTTGTTGTGATATATTATTCGTTATTGTTCTGTACAATGTTTGCAAATATTCTAAACAGTTAATTTCCTTCAGGTTTAATTTCATTTGGAAACGTTAGAAATTACTTACTGTTCGCTGCACAATCGAAATAATGCAGATATCGCCATAGGCGCTTCGTCTGTATTGACTTTTCCCTTATAACTACGTTTTATTACTACAATTATCAATTACAATTTCTGCCCATACTTGACGAAAATAATATTTTTACATATTACAGTTATTATTTCCAATAATGCGGCAGTATTTTGGTTGTTGTTAGCATCTGTAGTTTTAAATTCTGCATGCCTAGCGATGCTTGGTCAAGGGTGAACTTGCGCCAGTCAACTATAATCATAACTCATTGACGAAATAACAATTGGCGGAAATTTTCTTGTAGCTCCGAATCCCACGCCCTCCCTTTTGCAAACGCTAGAAGTTTGAAATATGGTGCGATAAAAGAGTAGCAAAGAGCATTGTTGAGCAAATAATGATACTACAAAAATGTGCGCTCCCATGTAAAGAGCGACTATTTTGGCATCAAAGAACGAGGCCAAACTAGTTTAGGTGCCAAAAATATCTATCTCGTCACGAAATAATACAAACCCGTTTCGAATCTAGCAATATCAAGGTTCAAGAACGAATTCGGATAATTAATTAGTATCACCGTGATTGGATAATAGTGTAGTAGTAAAACGTTGTAGCGGATTAATAGAATTAGTAATCAGGTTCCGGTAATAGTGGGAAGCAATGGAGGCGCAAAGACGACATGAAGCCCGACGCGCCCCATCGGTTTTTTATTCGAACCCCAACCCGCCCTACGAAAAATGTATTTAGTATCCTTTAGATGTTTAGTGAATATTTTTCTTTTAAATAAGTTTTTAATCTATCTTCTATAAATTAATGGTTAATTACTTCAATTGTATCCGAGGACGCGGCTAATCTGCTAAGGTCACTCAGATCTCGAAGTGGAGAAACCCAGGAGAACTGCCGCCCGAACTTTGAGCATCCGGCCGCCAGAACTGTCCTCCAGACAGCGCGCTGTCCCGGACCCAGCTGTATAGAGTTTCTGCCACCCGTCGGGATTCGAACCCTAGGTGCCTTCCGGATCAAAGCACTTCGCGTGGTCATCAGTTGGTTCTATTCACTTTTGCCGGTATTAATGTATGATGTTTATGTTACATGTTATGGTATATGTTGGTGTGTTAATATATATCCACAAACAGAACTGTAATAAATCACAGACAAAGATAGAGGGGGAGAGGCAGATAGTGTGAGACAGACAGCAAGGAAGAGACAGACTGAAGCAGACAGGCAAACAGAGACGCAGAGAGAGAGAGAGAGAGAGAGAGAGAGAGAGAGAGGGAGAGGAAGAGGAAGAGAGAGGGAGAGAAAGAGAGAGAGGGAGAGGAAGAGGAAGAGAGAGGGAGAGAAAGACAGAGACACGGACAGAGGCAGACAGAAATGAAGAGTCAGACAGACTGAGACAGGCACAAATAAAGAGAGACCGGCAGAGATAATAGAGGAGGAAAGGAGAGAGAGGGAAATGGCGGGCAGGACGTCTGCCGTCTGCGTTCCGCTAGTACTTTAATATAATTAATAATTATTAATAGTTTGTAATATAATATGCGCATGCACTTAAGCCTGACTAGCGAATATTGCTTTGCGCGTTAGTGCCAATAACATTGACCATTTAAACTTTTCTATAATTGCATAATGTTTAAGAAGTGATATTTTATATTTCTGACTTGCTAATTTCCGAACTGAAGTCATTTTTTATCTATAACATTAACTTTTTTCAAAATAAAAATAAAAATAGGAAAAATATAAGACACGCGCACAGGCCAGATTACAGTTTATTTATTGTCATATGTAAGGAATGCTTATTTCTTATTAGTTTTACTCATCTAAAGACTAATATACTACATACTTATGAACTAACATAGAAATAAGTAATGAAATGCGTGAACGGATTTGAAGAAAAACCCAGCCCAAATGAATCAAATGTCTCATTACATTGGTAAGACTATGGTTTCAATTTTATGTCATAACTTAGTTTAATAAACTTCTTTGCCTTGCTTTTCGTCTGCGAGATGTAGTTGGATCTTCTCTTATGTAACCAACAGTAATCTGCAAGCATATTTTTGTTCCATTTCCCTTTATATCTGCGTTCTAATTCCCGTGGATCCTTGTGCAGGAAACAGAAGTAGCTGTCGGTACTGAAGTCTGTAGGCTGTTACCACACCATTGGAATTCGGAATAGCAGCGCTGTTTTCTCACCATTCATTCATTGACATAACTGTTACATATACGTTCTACAAACCCTTTGTGGTGCCCACGGCTTGTCTTGGTCTCCTAGTTCGATGCCGAAATATGTGTAGTACACCCACGAACTCGGTTATTTTGCGCTGGTCTTATCTTAGAAACTTCCACACACATAACAGAATTTATCTAGACTGTTCTTGCAGCCACGACGTTGCATGTTGATATAACTTCAATAAACAAGATTATATTTTTTTAATGAAATACGTGTCAAACGCCGTATTTCATTCACTATATAACACTTATGAAGACATTCTCTTTTCACTAGCAAGCGAAACAACTCAAACTAGCGGATGAACGACAAAAAAGTGACGCCACTCAGTAAAACTTGCTGCATTGTACCATGTGGCCGACTAGATTTAAGCGTGTTATACAGAGTTGCCAGATGACTGCAGGGCATTGAATTAATAAATAAATCTTAAAATCTTAGTTAAAGCAACTCCTCCCGTAAAAAAGTAAGAAGAGCATTAGCGAATTAATGCGATAAAAGCATAATTTTTTTTTGAAACGTGACGTGATGTGGGAAAAATAACGTCGGATCTTGATTCAGAGTGCAAAAGTAATCCTAAAAAGCAATGCAAGATGGCGACAATGAAACCACCGCAGGAAAGTGTATCAGGCAGGTATCAAAGCTGGGCAGTGGGCTTGTCTTGTATATTTATCCGTGCATGTGTTCTTGAGCTTCGGAATCCATACACCATCTCGTTTCCCAACATGAGCTCATTTGCGAATTAAAAATCGAAGCTAACGTCGTTGACATTTGATAGAAACTATTAAGATTGCAAAATGAGCTAGAGATTTGATACAATAGTACTACTGTCGAAGTACCCAAATCCTGAAGACAGGTCAATTCTGAGCTAACCAAAAGAAGAGCTCAAGATACCTATCATTCTACTTCACCCAGGCCCTACTTCTTGATTATTTTAGAATCTGCATATTTCAGATATCAACTCTTTCATAACGACACTGACTTCATTCGCAAGAGAATTAACACCGCAGTAAGAAAACTAATTCAATTATCAAAATTTCTCCAATTGAATCTTGTCAAGATATATTTCTTGTAGTTTTAATCTAGCGATTCTAATGAGTAACAATTTGTAACTTTTTGCTTTAACTATCATGAAATTGCGAATAAGTTTCTCACAGAATTTTGAAAGCATGGTCTCACAGAATGTTGATGGCATCCACTGATTAATTTATGTTACTATGTTATCGTATTTTAAAAGTCCCGCCTTTGACGCATTCAGAATACAAGAATCAGGAACTCTCTAATAAATAAACTATCTACTCCTTTTGGCAGAAGTCCTTCAATTCTGTCGCTATTGTAATTGAGATGTGTTAGGATATATTTAATTATGGCTTTATAAACATTTTGGAGCATTTATTCCTGCAAAACTGTCCCGTCTGGCAAACATTCTCTGAGGGTGATGACGTGTAGAAAACAAAACACTTCTCCTGCCAGCAAGTAGTGTCTGGTGGTTGTCAGAAGCTGTGAAATTGGAGGTTGGGATTTTACTACTGTTTTGTTTGTGTGATTTGTCACCGTGAATGTGTTTTCGTTAGAGCTAAAGTTTTGCGAATATTTTATCCTTGTTGGAGAATATTGGGAATTGTAGAAGAAAATGAATGCCTTCAAACGTGACAAAAAGGAGGAAGAAGAAGGTACGTGCTAAATTTTGGAGTGGGTGTTCCATGCTCACTTTTTCGAGAGAGAAATTATAGGAGGATGTCTGATGTTAAAAAAAATCAATTTGCTTTTCTTGTTATTACCTTATTACTTAATGTTGTTTGATCTCCAGTTATGGTTTGATGGAGGGTTTTACAAATGATGTTTTCTGCCAAATTTTGTATAATTAAATGATATCAGGTTTTAATGTATTGCTATTTAAAGTGTAACCTGCTCTTCATCTCCATGTTAAAGTAATAATTTGAAATAAATATTGACAAATTCGATTTTTAATTAATGTAATAATTCTTATTTATTTTCCCTTCCAAGTTAATACTAATTACTTCCGTTCCCTTCAAGTTAATACTAATTAAATTACATATGCACTGAGGGTGTCTTGCCACTTTTAGAAAGGGAAATTTATATGCTTTGTTCATTTTATAATGTCTACAGA
The DNA here is from genome assembly GCA_017312745.1 of Gryllus bimaculatus. Taxonomy (NCBI): domain Eukaryota; kingdom Metazoa; phylum Arthropoda; class Insecta; order Orthoptera; family Gryllidae; genus Gryllus; species Gryllus bimaculatus. Next base: position 1,247,364 of record BOPP01000184.1, read on the forward strand.
GTTTCTATACGATTAAGTCCGGCTATGTGGCTGTTATTGTAAATGTACTCACTGACATTTTCAAGATTGCAAAAGGGAATGTAAAAGTTTTTTAAATTGATATGTGGTTGAGGTACTCATTCATAACACATGAGTTTTGTATCAAGATGTAATTTTGTAGTAATATGTGGCTTTGATTTTTGAGCAGTTCATAACATTTGTTGTTGTTGTTTTCTTTTTCAGGTGGCGGAAATCCATTTCAAAATATTGAAAAGACAACAGTGTTACAAGAAGCTCGTACTTTTAATGACACTCCTTTAAATCCTAGGAAATGTGCACATATATTGACAAAAATACTTTATCTCTTAAACCAGGTGCAATACAGATTATTACATTAATTACATTGCATATATACATTGCATCTTTGAGTCTTATGAAGCAATGTTTTCTAAACAACTTTCGTTTTGCAGGGTGAGCAGCTTGGTACTATGGAAGCAACAGAAGCTTTCTTTGCAATGACAAAATTGTTTCAGTCTCGTGATGTAATTTTACGGCGTATGGTTTATCTGGGAATAAAAGAACTGTCATCTATTGCTGAAGATGTTATTATTGTTACATCTAGTTTGACAAAAGATATGACTGGTAAAGAAGATCTGTATCGGGCAGCAGCTATAAGAGCATTATGTAGTATTACAGATGTAAGTATCATTTGATTTATTGGTAATTTTTTTACTGTTAATTGTTAACTATTCTTTACATGGTTTGAAATTCTTTGTAGTAGTTTGTTTTTTATTTTGAACTCTAAATGTGAGATAAGCAAGATTTTTGACTATTTTTTAAAATAACTCAATATTGTGATAGTGTTTTGCTGGTTCCTTCTTTTATATTTTTCTTCTACTCTTCATTTCGCTTAGCATTCATTTTTCACATTATAAAAAGATTGTTGAAATTGCTTTTATTTGAAACTATTAAGGCTCAGCTTGCCTGAGTGGCTGGATTTTATGTAGTCCACATTTACTTAATTGGCTGGGTGACCCTGTCTTCCAATATTACAGATTGGTACCGTTTTATTTGTCTGTCTGACTTATTGTAGCTAATGCATTCCATTTTTTTGTTTTTCATATTGTTCCTAAGATATGTGTATGTTCATTTTTCCCTCTCAAGGAAGTTCATTTACTCATTGTAAAAGTAAATTATAGTAACAAAGTACATTATTGAAAATTAAAGTAAATTATTTTAAAAATACATTCACTGTAATTACTTATTGGATGTTGTAATACATAATTTATTTGAAGTAAATTACTTATTATTGCTTCCAATGAGTAATAAATGTAATTTAAGATAACAGTGAATTTGGAAGTTAGATAACTATAGAACCACTAAAATCACCTGTGGATGTGAGCAAACTGTATTTTACTGAGATAATTTCAAATATATTAAAGTAAATACCCAAAATTTTAAAAATTGTCTTCTTAAATATCATATTACCTACTGTTCCTGAGGTCTGGGATATGACCGTAATTCTAATTGTATAATTTCCAAGAAATTTCTAAGAACTGCCTTACACGTTAAGCTCCTTCAGCTCCAGCCCCCAAAATATTGAGGTCTTTGGTAAATTCACAATGCTCCAACTTTTATATATTGTAATATTTTTTTTAGTCTTCCACAATTTACGACTTTTTATTAATTTTAAACTAGGTGAGCATGCTGCAGGCTATTGAGCGGTATATGAAACAAGCTATTGTTGATCGCAACCCAGCTGTGAGTAGTGCTGCACTTGTAAGCAGTCTCCATCTTACGAAAATTGCTGGTGATATGGTGAAAAGATGGGTAAATGAAGCTCAAGAAGCGGTTAATTCTGACAGGTAAGACAAAATCTGTCAAAATTTGCATTTTATGACTGTGGAATGAGAATCAGATTAATTAATGCATTGTCTTTCTAATGAATGCTACTGAACAATTTGCATGCATTTTTGCCTTACGATAGTATTGTTGGTAGCCAAGCTATAAGATTATACCAAAATTATTAAAAATTACGAGGATAGCAGAAATTACCTGAATTAAATGTATAGGTATAATATTATACTTTTTAAGTTTATTAAAATTCATGTTGTAAATTATACATTTGAATACGTAATTTTGTTCAATAACATGTTAGTTGCTTGGAGATGTTTATTGAATTTGCTTTAAGCAGTAATATTTTTGTTTATCATTAAATTGTGTAATGCACGTGTTGTGAATTACATCATGTATCAATTAGGGATTTGGTGTAGTTTTAGATGAATGTTGTGAAAGATAACACTATGTTGTTGGTGTTCAGTGTTCTTTACAGGTAATGAAACAGTTAAATTTCACAGGGATGTTAAATTTAACTAATTGTACAGTCATTATATTTTTGTTGAAAAAAATTGAAATTGTGTACATTACTTCAGTTGACTAGAAATACAAATTCTGTTATATTCATCATGCAAATGTGTATTTTTACAGCGTGATGGTCCAGTATCATGCTCTAGGTGTATTATATCACATCCGGAAATCAGATCGTCTTGCAGTTACCAAGCTTGTGGCCAAATTGACCAGAAACTCACTCAAGTCTCCTTATGCAGTCTGCATGTTGGTGAGTACTTGCCTAGAGATGAGATTAATGGGATTACAATAATAATTAATGAAAAGTTTTTAATGCTTAATGTTGAGTGATTGATATTTTTTATTCCAAGTTTCGGAGAAAATCCTCATTTTTTTAGAATCCTGACATTTTTATCTATTTTAACTATATCCTGCATTTTTTAAAAATTTTTTTATTGCAAAATGGTACTCTTTTGACAACCTTTTATAGCTTGTAGTGTTTTGTGAAGATAGTTTGTGATGATTAAAATATACATCTAAGAAATGTGTAAATTATGATTTGAAACTTTGTCATTCACACAGAAAAATTGTTGCTTTTCTATTCTAGAATGTCATTTCACGTCCAAGAGAGTATTTTATTACGTCATAGTAATTTGTGTTTTCATACCAGGTTGTTACAGTTAATGAATTTGTAGTTTTATATAAATGACTTACAAGGCTTGGTTTATAGTGTGTTTGTTATTTTGTATATGTTTTTGTTAATTTGGAGTCGTAAAGCTTTCTCCTGTTTTCAATACATTGTTTGTTGATAGATCCGAATTGCCTGTAAACTTTTGGAAGAAGAAGATTCAAATGGAAACAGTTCTCCTGATTCACCACTTTTTGAATTTATTGAATCCTGTCTTCGTCACAAATCTGAAATGGTCATCTATGAAGCAGCTCATGCAATTGTCAACTTACGCCGAACAACATCAAGGGAATTGGCACCAGCTGTCAGTGTTTTACAGTTATTTTGTTCTAGTCCAAAACCTACACTTCGTTTTGCTGCTGTGCGAACTCTTAATAAAGTGAGTATAATTGCAACCATACATGAAAATCATTGTTTCTGTTTTCTTTCATGTAGATCAGTTAAACTTCTGTATTTCTAGAAGAGGGGATTCATTTTGTAGGAACAAATCACGATCTGCTGTTTTGGAATAATTTTGTGTTATTTTATTTCCAGGTTGCTATGTCTCATCCAGCTGCTGTAACTGCTTGCAACCTTGATTTGGAAAATCTTATTACTGATTCGAATCGCTCTATTGCAACATTAGCTATCACAACACTTCTCAAAACAGGAGCAGAGAGTTCTGTTGATAGACTCATGAAGCAGATAGCAAGTTTTGTGAGTGAAATCAGTGATGAATTCAAAATTGTGGTTGTACAGGTTCGTACTTTATAATATATTGATGATATCTATTTTATCAAGTTTAACTATTTGTGCATAAAGCTTTCATCTAAATCGTATTTAATTCTCAATTTGTGTATTCATGAATTTGAATGGTTTGAGTAAAAACATAGTAAACTATAAATTTACAAATGAAAGTAATGGTTATGAATGGTGCCTCAGTAATCTCTGGTGCATTGAAAGTGTTGGTTTTGATGTGTCTCGAGAAAAAAAAGACAAATGGTTCTTAAAAAAAGTTTTAAACAAAATTACATTTTTTCTTTGTTATTGACAGTAGCATTGCTATTGGTGCAAAATAAGCCACGTGTGGGAAATCATTTTCTTGCCCTTCAGTTCATTGTATTTCCCAAAGTAATATCTTGTTTTCTTATTCTGATAATTTTTCTGGCATTGTGATGTTCACTGCTTAATTTAAACAAAATGTCAGTGAAAAAATTAAGATGAAAATTGAGTTTTGACAAATCAAAACTCTAGAGAAAAAATACTTTCTTCCAAAAGTATTGTTTTGATCTCTGTTTAAACTACCTTTTCTCTTTAGGTACAATAATACTTTAGAAAGTGAAATGAAGAACTGGTTATAGTTGAAAGTTAATCACTGTAGTCCTTTATAGAAAATCTAAAACATATTATTTAATAACTTATGAGTACAATGTTTTTGAAACGTGCAATTATAAAGTAATTTTCTTGACCTGTATTACAGATTGACTTCAAAGAAGTAGATTCATGGTAAATTAGGTTCTTACTTTATATAAAACCTTAAAGGGTGTAATTGACTTTTCTGCTATCAGAAATGTTCAAATTTTTAGGAAGGGGCTAATTGACAAGTGAAAGATTTTGTTTTCACTTTTGCAGCCTGTCTTAGTAATTCATAAGAATATACTTTAAGTTTTTTCCCCATTTTTCTTGTTTTTGTTTCCTTGAATTGGACATTTCAAAATGGTGTAATTATAAATAAGGCACATAGATGTGCCTGAATTGTGTCCCTGGCAGGAACAAATTTACACACAAAATTACAATTTCTAGCAGGGACATCAAATTCTTCTGAAAGATGTAATCACCAGCATCTCCCCATTAATTCACACTCTGAAACTGTGAAGACAAATTAATATCTTATTGCAAATAAACATGTCTAATATGATTTTTTCTTGTCAGTTTTTCTGTTACTACCATTTACTGCAAAGGTTTTCTTTTCTCTTTTTAATTTCAGGCTATACGTGCACTGTGTTTGAAGTTTCCTCGTAAGCACAGTGTTTTAATGAATTTTCTGTCAGCCATGTTGAGAGATGAAGGTGGACTCGAGTACAAGGCTTCCATAGCTGACACTATTATCACCATAATTGAAGAAAATCCAGAAGCAAAAGAAACTGGTTAGTTTTTAGTTTGTTTAAAACTTTTTTAATTCTCTGAAAACCTGCAGTGGTCACATTGTTGAATATTGCCTGGTCATTCACTATTGATTACAAGCATCTCTTAGACAGGAACAGAAATTAATTCTATTGGTAGTGTAAAAAGAAAGTGATTTTATTTACATCCCTGCCATTCAGCTCTGCCCTGTTCTTCCCCCCACTCTTTCCCCTCCCCCTCTTCATTGCTTTGCTAGATCTTAACCCTTTGCCTCTGTTTGGGGTAATTTGTTACCCCAGGTGCAACTCTAAAAATAATTCATATGAACTTTTCCTTTTATATTTGCTATTTATGTCCACTTTTACATGTGTTGTAAACTTTTCAGTTTTCTTGGTTTAGGGTAATTTAATTTTTATGTGATTGGGTCAGAAATGCTTCCAAACAGATTCCACATTTCAGTCTAAATAATCAGAAAAGTTCTAAAACAGTGTCTATTTCTCTTTTATAAAATTATGTTGTTGTTTCTAAATGATAATACTAAGGAACAAAAAAACATTTTTTTCAAACATCCAGGATGAAAGTGGTGATTTCAACAGTCACACTGATTCGAAAATCATTATAAAATGTTTCTATAACACAAGGTTCAAAAGATATGAACATATTTAGTATTTGAAATAAACAAAATCTTATACTAATTTCCACATTGTCACTTGGGGTATATTACTAGAAAATTTTATGAGCATGCTTCATACGAGGTAAGAACAAGATAAAATGGAATACGCATATTTGTGCAATAATATGCTGATATTAAAATGGTTTGTTGTTTTTTTTCTCAATATTGGTTGAGTGAATGAGATTGATTTGAGTTTTCCATACAACCACTACCTAAGATTTCTTATACCGGTGACACAATACTTGGGAGCAGCCCATGTATCCTCATCAGAAACACGACAGTTAATGTATAAAAAATATGCAAGTTTAATAATTTCAAATATATATATTTTTTACTTTCAAGTTTGGGTGTTAATATTCCACAAATCTAAAGTTGTCATGTTGATTCGCACACTTTTGATGTAAAATGACGATTTGCATTTTACTGAACCGATTCAATTGTATAGATCATGAGGCAAATTTCGCTTTATAAAAACCATTGAACTGTAATGTATTAATGTATTTGAGGCACACTCAAACTAGACACAAACGTCAAGCACACTGCAGATATAGTCCTGCATATATAGTCCTCGCATGAAATACGAGGGTGCACAAGTCTCATTTTCAAAACATCTACTAAAACCTCTAACACCTACTCATAATTGAGTGCGATAGCAATTAATAGCAAAATATGATAGAGTATAAAGATACAGTATATTTAAAAACGGTGATATGTCTATCATTTTTTCATTTAATAATTTCAAGTGACATCTATGCAAGAAATACTTGTAAACTATTGGGTAAAATCTGACCTCCAAACAGAATTCCTGTAAGTATTGGAGAATGGGGTTAACCACACCTGCTTTGTCCTTCCTGCTCCTGTTCTTCCAGGAATCCTTCTCCATTCCTCCGTCCTTCTCCTTTCTGGTGGAAGTAATTCTTAATTTGGCCCTTGCATTATTCACATTTTTATTGCCTTATCAGTATGAATCAATGTTTTGAGAAGGAAATTTAATGGGCTATTAAAAGATTTGGATTCATTGCGAGTTTCCTTACAGTTTTCAAGTTGCTTGTGAAGAAATCGAGAGTGCTTCTTAAGTTTTCGTGCTTAAATTCTGCTTTAAAGTTAGGAGAGGAGGTGAGGATGAAATTTCAATATGAAAGTGCCATGATGAACTATTCCACGTTACGGATGTTTCATGAAAATCTGGTAATAAGTTGAAAAGGTTTTGCAATACAGACACAGGCAGATATTACAATAGGTGCATGTGTAAGAGTGGATGTAAAAGCAAACAAGTTCCACTCATTTACCTTTCCTAATTGAACAGGACAAAAGTTCCAAATGGGAAATTTTTTTCAAATACATTAAATATGTTTACTTGAGCTATGCTTAATTGTGCTGAACTAAAATTTATTACAAGATCATTATAAACAATGAAGTGTTTATGTTATAGGATTGGCTCATTTATGCGAGTTTATTGAAGACTGTGAACACACGAGTCTTGCTGTGCGTATTCTTCATTTGTTGGGTCGAGAAGGACCACGCACACGTCAACCTTTCAGGTACTATCTATTAATTAGGTCATAAATCATAGTTCATTACAAAGAGAAAATATTCTGTGAAATCATTTTAATCTTGTAACAAAATGAAATTGTACAATGCAAACTTTTATAATTTTTTATCTTCTATAAACAATTAGTGTGTTTCTTACAAATTTGCAAAGAATTGTGTATTTACTTATTTATTTGTATAAAACAATGAAGAACTTTATACTAATATTTTTGGCTTACAACCACAAAATACAGAGACAAAAAGAAACTCAGTGTTGCCCTATTTATGACGGTTTCAGTATTGCCCTACTGCATACTGAACCTCCAGAAAGGCAAGGAAAGTGTAGTGCAGAAACTTTGTTTTAAATGCTACAAATTTTCTCTAGAGACAAAATAATCTGCTGTGATCAAAGAAATCGAATACAGTAAAGTCTGTCTAAGCTGGAACTGATCGGGACAAAAAAAAATCTGGTCTAGGGTGTTTCCATTTTATGTGATATTGATAGTTCTGTACTGAAAATGGTATATTACATGATTTTATTATAATTATTAAAATACATTTACAAATAATGTATTTATGGAAGAAATACATTACATGAATTCGCCAATACATGAATTTTAATGATTCTTCATTGACAGCTTCAGTTTCTCTTGCTTCTATAAGTTTGACCTAATCATCTAGGATTAGAGTTTTATGGTTTTCTTTTTTCCATTGTTAAACTGACTGTGAAACTCGTAAATGCACACCACTTGACTGCACAGAGGCTGTGTTTGGATTGCTTGTATTCTCTTTCAGCTGGGCAGAACACATCGCAGCCGAGAGTTTTAATACTTTCTGATACCCTCGCATGGCCTTGAGCAATGTGAATGTGGCCAAGGAGTTATAATTTTCAAAGCGGTACAAGGAGATGTACTATTTCTCTGGCTCGAAGTTAAATGGCATTTTACACAGCATAAAACGGAACCTGTTCAATGCATAAAACGAAATGATTTTCCATGGAAGGAAAAATAACTTTTATAAAACTGAATTCCTGTGAATTTGATGCAATTAGCAGAGAGATGCCAGATATTCTTAATGAAATAAATGCATCTGCAAGCCTGTTTTAATTTCTCTGTCCCTGTGACACATAATTTAGTCAAGGCAGCCACACAGTCAAGGAAATGGGGCTTCAGCTATCAGGGCATAATTCAACCTTGGTATTGCTTGTTTCTCAAGGCCATATGAGAATTCCCTCCCTTCCCAATTCTCTGATCAGGAGAAGGTATACGTATGAGCATGGCTTCTATAGATTCTAGTTTAGACAGATTTTCCTGTAATGGCAGGCTTATGCATCCAAAAGTTGCTATGGGAATGTTGCAAGAGTTATATTATGTAAACTTTGACATGATCATTGGAGATTAAAAGTATTGAATTTTTTAAACAATATTGTTTTTAGTAAATAACAACCATAAAAATAATTAAATATTGCTGTTCTACAGATATATTCGTTTCATATACAATCGTGTTATATTGGAAAATGCTCCTGTTCGTGCCGCAGCAGTTGCTGCAATGGCACAGTTTGGTGCAACTTGTCCTGACTTGCTTCCAAATGTTCAAGTTTTGTTGGCTCGATGCCAGATGGACACAGATGATGAAGTTCGTGATCGAGCTACATATTATCACAGCATTTTGGAAAAACAGAACAAAGCTCTGTCAAACCATTATATTGTGGAAGGCTTACAGGTATTTATGTAATTTTTTTTTTATTTTAGGTTTGTGGGTCTCATGAAAAATGGGAAGTAGCGTTAATACTTCCAATTTTGTCTTCACTTAATAAAATGTTTGTTTTTGACTAATAAAGCTTCTAACAAGTGTATATCTAATAATTATTTTAATTGGATTTATTGTATTATTATTATTATTATTATTATTATTATTATTATTATTATTATTACTATTACTATTATTGTTATCATAATTAAATTTGTTCAAAGAATTGGTTTCTCCTACCAGGATTCGAACCCATATATTATTATCATTATCACTATTATTAATGTACAAAAGGATATAATTTTTATTTAAATCTTCTTTGGAAACAAATTTTTAAATTCATTTTTTTAATGAATAGGTGTCTGTCCCAAGCCTGGAGAGAGCATTACATCAGTACACTTTGAATCCTTCTGAGACCGCATTTGACATAAAGTCAGTTCCTCTGGCTGCAGTGACTCCTGCAGATGAAAATGCCAACAAGATGACAGCAAATGCAGGAGGAATGTTGATAACACCTGCATTACCTGGTATAATGACACAGAGAAAAAAATGAATGTAGCTTCGTAATATATTTCTTTCCCTTTGCATTTCATATATTGAATCTCTAATGTTCGTATTGTTTGCAGGGAGCAAGGCAGCTGTTGCAGCTGCTACTGCAAATACTGTCACCCGAGAGGAGACATATTTGGAAAAATTGCGAGCTGTACCTGAATTAGCAAATCTTAGTATTTCCCTCTTCCATAGCTCAGATCCAGTTGAATTAACTGAATCAGAAACAGAGTATGTTGTTCGATGTGTGAAACACTGTTTCCCAGAACATTTAGTCCTGCAGGTATTTAATTGGGATTTAATTGGGTACAATTGTTTCCTGTTCTTTCTCATTTCCTGTCTTTAAGTTTTTTGTGATAATTACATTCTTTGCAGTTCGATTGCACAAATACCTTAAATGACCAGTTATTAGAAAATGTGCATGTTCAACTTGAGGCTCCTGACGGGTACCACATAGTGAGATCAGTTCCGTGTGCACGACTCCCATTTAATGAAACTGGTTCCACCTACATAGTTCTTCAGTATCCTGATGAATTACCAGCTTCTGTTGGTGAGTATCATCATATATATTATTTCTATGACGTGTTATGTAAACATTCCTTTTCCGAATGAACTACTCAATCAATTTCAGCAAATATGATATCGTTTGAAAGTTGGAAGTTCTCAATGTCTGAATGTGTAGACACATTTTTGTGTATGTTATGTAAACAATAATATGAAGAAAAAATGAAATGTTGACATCCCACACAACCTGGCAGGTAGTATTGGGATCAAGGAAGGGAGAGCAGGGCAAAAACTGTATTATGGAACAGAGTGGGTTTGAGCAGAGCAGGGCAAAGCAGAGCAGACCATGCAAGGCCAGATTAAGGAGTTGGTGAATGCCAGACAAGGCAGGTGCCATCCCCACTGTATTTTGATCTCTGAGGGAAAGAGAAAAGCACCATTAATGTGTGAAGGTAGATTGAAGAGAAACAAAAATTTGAGTTTTCAACATTCATGTGAAATTTTGATGCTCAAAAATACCTTAATTCTTTTAAAAAGAATCTGAATTTGAAACCAAATTTGATTGGAATTCAAATGATCAAGGTTTCTTTTAATTTTGTTAAAAGTTTTCATGATTTTAAAAGTTTTTCATAAAGATGGACTGTAAAAAAAATATTTAATTTGTGCAGGTGCTCTTCCCTATTAAGTTAGTGGCATTTAAAACATCTTCCCTTTTTGTAATTACACCCCTTAAAGTAGTGAAATTAGAAACACTTTTGAAATTTATTGTTCAGTAAACTCATCGACAGGATTTTTAGTGACATACTTACAATAAAAGTTCAGCCACTTGTGTTTAAGAAAATAGACCAAAGACTAGCATGGTAAATTAGCATTGTATGAATTCTCAGGATATTACTAATAAGAACTGGGAAGGGGGTAAGGATAGGAGAAGGAAGATAAAATGTTGTCTTAGATCATTTGTTTAGAAGACTATCCTAGGATGTGCCTGGAATTGAAGGTATAAAGTGATTGAGAGTAGTATTCTCTTCAACGGGTGCTCTTGTTGCAAAAATAATTTATCACTGTAGGAATTTGTTCAAGAGACCTGCCAATCTAAGGAATTGCAGTTGTGGAATTGCTACTAGTACTTAATGCAAACATGAAAAGCCAAAACAGCCATATATTTCATTTTGTCAAAGTCTATATTTTGTTGCTGTTATTTTCTATTTTTTTGTTTTGAATAATCTTTTTACAGGCACTTTTAGTGCAACATTGAAGTTCTTGGTTAAAGATTGTGATCCAGCGACTGGACAGCCAGATTCAGATGAAGGTTATGATGATGAATATATGGTAAGTTGTGGAATGAATATATGGTTGACCTAATTTATATTTCTATTCCAGTAGTGCTTGTTATTGGTTATGGAGTTGTGTTATCTAAGCAAAGAAGCTGTGTTGTTTAGGAAAGGGAACTGTGAGTCATTTCCTTTCGTTACATATGCTCGGATTCCACGATGTTGACCCAACTTCACTAAATAAAGAGGACACCATTTTATATCAGACCCAACGAAATCAATTTATAAAAACTTAATTAGAATGAGTAGTTTACTCCTTTTTATCTTTGGAAAAGAGGATATATATTTATTTGTGCATGAGACAGAAAATCCAGAATCTATAATGAAGAAAATAGTGAAAAATTTATGTAATTTTCTGCAGATTAAGATATTAGTGAAAATTTGTGATGATTGCAATGAACTGTGCAGAGTTTAGCCAAAACACATTAAATCAACTAAAGACCATTAGAAGATTAAAATCAATAGCATTTATTTAGAAAGTGATTATGATAATGGGGGATGGGATGGACAAGAGGCCGGATAGTTATGAAAATTGACCCCTTTATAATTGATAGATGAATCTGTATTCTTTGTTGTATTGTGCTTGTCTACATTAGACCGGTAGAGAAAGCCATATTACAACAAAAGTGAAGAATCAGTCTTCATCTACATCATCCACTGTGTTCCAAACCTGTAGACCTTAAAGGTAACATCAAAATAATTGTTTGTGCCTTAAAATACAGAGATACAGTGGAAACTTGGCAATCTATTTCTTTATTGTAGGACTTTTTGATGACCGCTGACATGATAGTTATGCATTTTCATTCCAGCTGGAAGATGTAGAAGGTGACTCTGGCGGACCAAGTCCAGAAGGTCAGCAAAACAAATTTTGGATCTGCCTGGGAGGAGGCAGCTTCAACTCATTCAGAACTTGAAGATACATATTCACTGTCTACCATGGGTACTTTAGAAGAAGCTGTGCGTAATATCATTAACTTCTTAGGACTTCAACCTGCTGAACGAAGTGATAAAGTACCAGAAGGAAAAAGTTCACATACATTGTATTTAGCTGGTTAGTAATTGATATTTTTATTTCTTTTATTCTGAGATGAAAAGTACATAGATTTTCTTTTAATTGGAAAATTGGTCTTGTTTTTAAGAGAGAAATTTTTGTTGGTCTAGTTCTGTTTGCTATAAATCCAAAAACTTGACTGAATTTTTAAAGATATAAATTAATCTTTATCAACTGTACATTTTCAGTTTTTACAATTTTCTAGCGTATGAAAAATTTTGATTTTTTTTAATGTCGTCTTATGATTGTGGGACGTATTGTAAATTACTAAATGATCTTTCTTTTAGGTGTATTTCGTGGAGGCCATGAAGTGCTTGTTCGTGCCAAACTTGCTCTTGCAGAGGGAGTAACAATGCAGCTTACAGTTCGGTCTACTGATCCAGATGTTGCAGAATTAGTGACATCTACAATTGGTTAAGAATTGTAACATTGTATCTATAAAGGTATGAATTTAAACTTTGAAACATTTCATGTGAATTTATTATTGTGTATTTTGCAAAATAATTTTGAAATTAATGTTAATATAGATGAAATATATTGGAGAATAGTGTTGTAAAAGAGTGCATTGTTATTTGTTCTTCCCATTTGTCACGATCTTGGTTCCTGCAAGTTTTGACTGAGGTCTTACAGGTTCCAAAGAACAACATTACCTTTATGTTGTTTGGAATAACTAATTTGGTCCTTTTGAAAATGCAGAATTCTTGAACTGTTACTGCATAAATACGCTTTTATTAGAGACCAGCTGGTATGGTAATAAACAATGATTGCCATGTTAGCCTCCTGTGACTGGCAACATAATTTTTTTATTAGATTATGTAATTTGCTTAATGGAATGGATTTGATGATACATTGTGACCCGAGTATATTTCCTATAAGTCTAGTGGCTGATAAGCTTTTGCAAGGGCTACTGATTCTTTGTTCTTTTTGAAATGTTCTTGAATTGGAGAAACTTCTAATTTGGGTTTGGTATTAATTGTACTCCTGGATAACGGTTACGTAATGCATTTTCGTGGGTGCTTTTGCATATTTCATTTGTCTCTTGTCAACCAGAGGCAAAAATATCAACTTACTTAAATGAAATTCAGCTAGACATAAATACCAGTAAAAATCAACTACTCAACAGCAAACCATCAAATTATGAATTTGAGTTTCATAACTGAGAGTCTTCTATGACTGCATCCAGTCAATTTACGGTCTCATCATCAATTTACGTTTTTATTATAATATTTACTTATTGTTGTAAATATTGGGCAAACCTTCCCAAGAATATATAAATAAATCCTTGTTAATAAATATTTTATTTATTTTGTTCTATCAAGATCAGTACAAATGGATTTGAAATCAGTTGCAAGTTCAACTAGTGTTGCTTCAGAATGGCACAGACTTTATCGTATTAGTTTTCAAATTTCTTTGATCTGGGCTAGCTTTATGGTCTTGCTCCATCCTCTTGCCAGCTGCGATGTATTGCAAGTACATTTTCTTGAAATTTTCTCAATCTTTCTGTTTCATAATGGTAGAACCAAAATATTACTTTGATAATATTAAAGATTAAAACCTCATCCTGCATGGAAACGTTTTTTGAATTGGTTTTTAAGAAAATGTTGTTTAAGCATTACTGTAAATGTGAAATTTGAAGCTCTTTTTCACAGAAAATTTTTGAGTTTGTGGTTTGAATAATGTATTCAAACCACTGGAAATTTGCACATTAACAGCATGAGACATTTCTTAAAAAAAATTACATATGTGTAATTTTTGTAAAAAGAAAAGAATATTCCTAAAAGGCTGTTATGGCATCTTCAACTGGGTGTTTAGTTTTAAACATGCAAAAACTTTTGCGTTTTTGAGAAACTTTGAGATATCATTTGAAGCACGTGTAAGCATCAATGCAAAAATGTTTACAAATTGTTGATATCTTGAGTATTAACAACACAGGAGGGACGAAAAAAATTTTCCATATTTGTAATTTTTGAAAAAATAAAAGAATAGACCAACTTTGCGTTAATGTCATATCATAGAGTACATTTGGCACTATCACTACCTAAACTTTAAAGAAAACTAAACCAAATTTGGAGCCGTTTTTGAGAAAATCTTGTGCTTGTTACTTTTTAAAATTGCACGTATTGCACTCAGTATTGCCTGAAAACTACTAGAATTTTCAAAAAAATGGGCATGACTTTAATGAAAGAACTAACTATGGAGAACAAATTGCAATTAAAGAATAAAAAATCCATCTTCAATTTTGTAGCTGCAAGAAGACCCTGAAAGAAGTTCAAACTTTTGTTATTTTTTAAAATTGGGAGTTAACAGAGAGAAACGGACCTCTGCCATCTTTATAAGTGTATTCTTTCAAAACATTTGGAGCTTCATGTAAAAGAACCCCCAAAAATTAATGTTTTTCAAAATCGCAAAGCTTCAAGTAAGGTAGATCGACCAGAGAATATCCATTTTGGAAGAAATCCTATGTATGGTTTACGTGGTAGTGGTGTTCACGGACAAACAGACTTTTTGCGAAAACACTTTTCTGCTATCAAGGTTGGTATCACTTTTTCGGTATCATCCCACAATTTCTGTAATCTGACTACATAATGTAATACAGCTAGGAATTTAAAGCATTTTAGAAGAGGATTTATCTACTTTTTCTCTATTAGGACCCCACAGGAGTTTTTCCATTGAAAAATTTGCTGTTTTTTTGGTGCAGTATAACATTCTCTATATATGTATATATAATTCTTCTCTATATAATATATGTATATTACTTCATTACGTATGAATACAAGAAAGTAAAAATTGAACGCTAACAACACATTAAAATCTGAGTCACAAACTAGTTTATTTTTCATATTCTTCATTGTCTCTTTTTGTAATAGAACTTCAAATTTCAAGAGAGAAAATTCTCTAATTTTTTCTGGTTTTTTCTTCCAATGTTTTGGTTAAAAATACAACCATATTTGTATTAACAAATTATTTTGAGAATGGTTTGAAGATGATGGAGGGTCTGACATAACACACACAAATGAAAACACTGAATACAGATTAGTATGAGGTAACCAGGAGCAGTGGTGAACAGTGAATGAAACATTGTCAGGAAGATGTGTTTGTTAAGCCATGAAGGTGACAAACTTTTTATGACATGCACTACATTATGAATCACATGAAGTACACTTAGGTAATTCTCTCTTAACTTAGTCAAATGTTAATGGTATTTTATGAATAAATGGATTTAATAAATATGTTCCTGTAAAAAAATTACACAATTTGTTTAAAGTTTGTATTTATTTAGTAACAATGAGGAAAACTGTACAAATACAAAAAAAATATGCACAAATACTGGCAATAAATGTATTACAAATTTATAGAAGAAATACCCATGATTTAGTGAACTCCTCAGTTACTTTTTCATTTAAACATGATCAAACCCTGATCTACAATGAATTTTATGACACGAGGAATACATACATATTTATGGCAAATGAGAGTATACTTCTTTTCAACTTTTCATTTATTTACCAGTTCAAATATTTAGCCACATTTCTTCACAATAATGTAAACTCTTCTTTCACTCTTCAAAAGAAAGTTTCACATAACTTTTCCACATATTACAATACATCTAATCAACTTTTAAGTACAATATTAAGTATCCATTTTAAGTAGCTCTCTTTAAATCATTTTTTCTTTCAATCACTAAACTATTTTCTGTACATAATTCTGTGATTATTTCTTTTCTCAAGTCACACAGATGACAAATTGACTAACATGCTGCACAACAATCTTTTACTTCACAAATACCTGTTCCTCAAAATCTTAGTTACAAGGAAAAATGCATTTGCATCAGATTTCAAACTGTTTAACACAATCTTATTGTCACTGTCATTTCAAAATTGGTAAAAATATTAATATGTACATATATTTATTTGCTTAACAAGAAACAGGCTTTATTTCTGTCCAATATTTTAAAGATGCTGTGTATTTTGATTTTCAAAATTTTACGCTCAATGAAATTCATTCCTGGAACAATAATTGTGCATTTTTAACATTAGTGTGACTATGTATAATATAACAACGTTTAACATAATACAGTCCTGGCTGGGGCCAGAACAATTTTTTTGTTAAAAAGGCAATTGTTGGAAACAATTCCACAAAGTAATTAAAAACCTTTTCAATTACAAAATTATTTTCTTAGTTACATGCTTGGAGTGCTGGTTAAAAAAAAATTCTTTAGCTACCCAAATATACACTGAATAATTCCTTGAAATTTGAAGTAGCCTTTCATGTAAGGAACCTTTGTAATTCAACAGTAAACAACACTGAAATTACTGCACATGATTGTTACTACTGGAGTCAATATTCCAAATAATACAATTTAACATTAACCTTGGCTTCTTTACTGCTTCATTATTAACATACTTCTTTCTCTACTAAAATTACCTTATGATGTTTATCAAATAGTTTTCATGTTTATATTACAAATATTAATCACATTGGAATATCCACTTAAAAAGGTAATTTACGAAAGTCAAATAGGCACTGAATTCTTCTCAAAACGAGTTAGCAGCATCAAGTTAACAGTAGCACAAACTTAAATTTTTTCACAATGATAATAGAGGTTAAAATTACAATGAAACAGGAAACTTTATCAAAATACTGGTGAACGATTGTCAGTAAAAGTATGTTAGAACACTTTAATGCCACTGCTGACAATCAGTATTTATAGCTTGAAGCCAAAACATGAAAGGAAATTTCATGCATATAAGTTAGGATTTTAATGTTATATAACTTGAGGTACACAAAGGAAAAATTACGATCTTTCTTGTTGTACTTTTAACTGCTTTTATATATTGCCCTGTTTCATTTAACAAAACTGTCCTCCTCCAATTTTTCCTGAACTCACAAAGGGTTGTTCCAGTTTGAAACTTCTGCAATAAAGTGAAGTGTATGTACTTTCAATATAGAAAATGTATATGATAGGTGATCATAAAATTTTCTGCAGTGTCTTTTCTAAATCGTATACAAAATGTTTTGAACTCCTGTAGAAAAATTTGGAAAGCAAAATATGTAATAGGAATGATTCGAGTATATCTAATCATAAAATAATGAAAACATTTACAGGATTTTTTCTTCGTAAAAAGTAAATATAATTCTCAAATCAAGTATAATTTTGTAGAATATGAATCACATTAATTGGCTGGTGAAATGACATGACATCTAACATTCAAAATCCATCTATAGTTTTGAAGTTGTGCACTGACATGCATATACAATACACACAAACAAAAGATTCAAAATTCACATTTTTAAAAACTACTTAAATATTTGACATTCTGTAGAAATTTTGTCTATATCACAAGTATTTAAGTCATTATGTCACATTGAATGCAAACTTAAATTTTTTTTGTAAAATACTTTGTTTTTTTATTAATGAATATTTATGACTTCATTAAAAAACGTATCTTATGAAGATTGGATAAGTAGACAAAACCTGAAATGAAAATTTTCTAAATAATTTTTGTTGGCAGAAAATAATAATTCTTATTTGGGGTAGTGGGACTAGACAATGGAATGTTACTTAACATACAAAATTGAAATACTTAGCTTTTCCATTTCTGCCAGAAATTGGTAAGACATTGGTGAAGTAGTGTAATATGATATAGTAAAGTATGCAGTATTTTGAATGCAATAAATCTATGTTTTATGATGACCACCTGTTTGCCAAAATTTTTTTAAACTTTCAGTTGCCTTTCCTGTAAATCACTTACTGAGTCTTACCATTATTTAGTCCCTCTATTTCTCCAATATTTTGTTCTCCAGTGATTCCAGCCAATTTGTTTTTATGAATTAGACCACACAGCTTTGGCATACTCAGATAACTGCATACATTACATTTTTGTAAATAAATAAGGAAAAAACTGTAATTTTCAAAGAGCAGAAGAAAAGTAACATTAAACATCATTTTCTTTCTTCACATTATTATCTCATATTATTTTACTTTTTGACGTCCTTAGTCTCATTTATTTTACATTCATGATCATTTTTGTAGTGTTGATATTATCTTGATATAGTTTTGAACCAATAGTGTGAAAAGATGTGTTTTGAGTTAAGTGCAAATTGTTAAATCAGCCAATCTTCTAATAAGATCAAGGAACTTCTTGTAATGTGCATTTCATGTAATTATGTTTAACAGCTTAAGGCACAACACTGATACCACAGAACAATTCTGAAAAGTATTTCAGCAGAATTTATAAATGAACCTGTTATGCAAGGTTATTGAATTCCTATTTGTAATTCGATTTCAAATACATAGTTCAAAATATTGTTGTGCATTTCTTTCTTTGAATATAACCTGAAACTAAATTAACATATATGAAATTTTTTTAAAATTATTTAATTGCCTCCAACCACTCCAACAACAGTTGTCAGTTATCTGCACTAAAAAACCTAACTAAACTACTTGTTCCTTACAGTTGTAAGGACAACTGAACAAGTCAACTTAACAAGCTCAGGTCAGAAAATTCTCTTCTTTCCTAGGAATGAAATTTGAAGAAAATGTATCAAAACATTTTTGATCCATTAGGTTTCTTTCACTGAGAAATCATTAGTGATGTCTTCTAAACCTGACATTTTTCTTTTAAAATAATATATTCTCTGTTTATTTCTCAAGGTAATGTTTC
Organism: Gryllus bimaculatus; assembly: GCA_017312745.1. NCBI lineage: Eukaryota > Metazoa > Arthropoda > Insecta > Orthoptera > Gryllidae > Gryllus > Gryllus bimaculatus. Next base: position 1,266,532 of record BOPP01000184.1, read on the forward strand.
TCTTCTTGACAATTGTCTGTTTTGATATGCTTCTTCAAATTTCTCAAATTTTTAGGAAAAATACAACAAGATAAGTTCATATCCCAGTATCACATTTACTATTTTTACACCTTTTATCCCCTTGTGTAAAAATAAGACATTTCTTTTTAGTAAATCATCCCCCAAGCAATTCATTATGGTGGAATTTGGACTATTTATAATTCAATGTTACAGGAGTTAATGCAAAAAAATATTAACCTTTCATAACACTGCACTTTATACATTAATGCATGAATTTGATAAAAATTAGCTTGGTAATTAGATTAGTAATTGAAAGTTGTGCAAATTTTAAATCTGAAGTTACACATTATCATTGTTAATAATCAGTTGAGTTCAAATTTATTTTTCACACACACACATAAAAGTTAAAAACCAGGCATCACAAACTTTCGTATACCTTTGCTTTAAGTAGGCTACTTATGCTCACAAAATAAATTGATAGGAAAAAATTAATTTATTCACATTCTTAGCAAAAATGTTTTTGTTAAAAAATATTTAACATTCATTCGGAAGTATACTTTTCAGTGAGTGAACCCTTATTACTCAACTTTTTTTCCTTTATAAATAATTTTTGTAATCACATCATTAAATTACAATCTGGAAGATGTAATGTTTTAAAAGAATTAACTAACTCCAAGACAGGAAGGAACAAATCATACCAGAGGAAGAAAAGAAAAATCAAACTGAGCATTAATTGTTGAAAGTAAAGAATCAAATATCAAATAAAAATTGCAAATCATTTGTTGACAAGAAACCTATTTTGTATTGGTGCCTATTACTTGACTAATCTCTTGAATGCCACCTTTAGATTAAATAATAACCCGTTGAAGGAACTAAAAATATTGTACCCTGTGCCATTAAACTAAATAATACTGAATCAATAATCTTTAACATTGTTAAAAAAAGAAGTACATTATGTGAACTTCATGTATCACCAATATTGTGCTTTATCTTGCCAAGCACCCAAGCTAAAATCACAGCTGTTACCCCATATGCTGCAAATATTCTGGTAAAGTTGATGACGCACAACGGAAGCCTAAATTACCAGCTGAGCTATCTGGTGTATTTTGACTTCGAGCAGCACATCGGTATCGAAAACAGTAACTTTGATGGCACAAATATGATCCACCTTTCTTCACCTTATCTTTTCCTGTTGCTGGCCCAGACTACAATAACAAAATACAAGTATTCAACTACATGCAATATTGTACACAACACACACAACTATTCCCAAAATTGACTTGATAAAATCAGGAAGCTGACATCATTTGAGGAAAGTATCCAAATAATGACAACAACATGCTTGTGTTATTATTTATATTGACTATTAACTTACTGGATTTGACACTGCTTCAGAAGAGTGAGTAGTAATCCACCAATCAGAAGTCCATTCCCACACATTCCCAACCATATTCCTTAGACCGAAGGAATTAGTAGGGAAAGATGTGACAGGTGCAGTACTTATAAATCCATCTTCTCCTGTATTTTCAATTGGAAACTCACCTTGCCAAATATTGGTCCTGAAGCAAAAAAAGTAATGCATATGATTTATGAAACTACATACTACCATCTATTTAGAAGCTAAGGGTTGAATTGCTTATCCTGCTTCATAAACATACCAATGCCAACCATGAGGCATTAATTTATTACCCCATGGGTACAATCTGCTTTGAAGACCTCCTCGACATGCATATTCCCATTCAGCTTCTGTTGGTAAGCGTTTTCCAACCCATTCACAATATTTTACAGCATCATTCCAAGAAACATGTATTACTGGGTGGTCCATACGATCTATCAACATGATAAGTGATGAGAATGTAAAAATGATAGAAGCTTTGGAATGGAATCTTCTTCAGAATACCTACAAACCTTTAATTGTTGAATCTGGGCCCTCTGGATGTCGCCAATTGCAACCCTTAACAGGAAGCCACCAAGGTGCATCAGCTACAGCTTGAGTGACTTTACTTTTGGTATTTTCACTCAGAAGAGACTCGAAGACAAAAGAATCACCAAATTTTTCTGCTTCAGTCACATACCCTGTGTTATTTACAAATATTTCAAATTCTGCATTGCTCACTTCATGAATGTCCATGTAAAAGCTATCAACTTTAACAACTCTTTCTGGTCCTTCACCGTCAGCCACAAACACAGGTTTATTTGTACCCATATTGAAAATATCACCTTTAATGAATGACATCTGATTTGTTCTCTCAAAATTGCTTTCAATGTTTGCAGCAGCAGAATATTTGCTGCTTGCAAATGTCAGATCAACTGCTTCGTCTTGAGTTTCTTCTTTGTCATTTAATTTGCTTCGAGAAGTACTCTTGCATCCACATTCTTTAGTTGTTGAGGATTCATCAAATTCTTCAACTAAATCACTACCCTTGACATCCAGTAACATTAAAACTACCACAGAGCCAAGGTATAATATAGTCTTCATGTTGGAATACTAATACCAGCTGTATAAACAATTGTAAAACAATAAGAAATTCTCAACAAATTCTAGGGTATGAATTACAACCAAAGTTGTTTTGTAATCAAGTAATATACGAGTTCGTAAGATTCTTATACTCCACAATCATAATTATCAACCACTAATTAAAAAACGTCAATTTCAAAAATTCCAGTCATCAATTTCGGGTCATCTGTAAAAAGAGCAAACTATGTAAATAATGTAAGGTGAAATACAATGTTTCTATTATTAATTACAATGTTGTCACAAAGGAAATTTCATAAGGTACCTATTGATAGCCTGCGTTGCACGCATTTCAAGGTAATGGAGATGCAATGCCTTGCATTGCAGCTGTAAACAGCTCAGCTGTTGTAGTTGACGTACAGCTGAGAGCTGTCATGTGGACGTGAGCGCAGGACGTGAGAGAAACCACGTATCGGATCAGTTCATTTTGGTGAATCAATTCAGTAGTACTGATGTCGTTCGCGAGTCGACTCACAGTCACGAACATGCGAACATGGTAAGGGTTTCCCCACGGTGTAAGATACATTTCTAACATCGTACATTTA